>CAWYQG010000030.1:0-392500 GCA_963966155.1 Clivina fossor
TGTATTTGATGTGTGTTAACTAATGATGATTGTTTTGCAGTATTAAATTCCTGTATTTCAAACACTGTTTTTGTAGCATTGTCAATGTGGTTAGGACAAATTCCTAATTTTCGGCATTTTAATAAGAAAATTCGTCTATTTTCTATTGAATTAATCTTCTTTTTATGTTGATCCATGATTTTAACATAAGTTTGGTGTGGTCACCATATAGATGTTCGATATTTTGAAAAAAACCCATGACTCAGTATATAATAAAAAATGTTGACTTTATATAAATGTTGAAAGGAAAATTATTGGGATTAGAAGTCAAAACAGAATATGATATTAATAACTCAATTCATTGTATACGTTGCGAGCTTTCGGAGGTTGCTTGTCTCCTTCATCAGGCTGACCTATTTATTGTAAAATACAAAATTGTGTTAAAATACAATCAAATCTAATTAGTAATTACAATGTAAAATGATTTAATAAACTTACAATGGTAGAGAATTCTGTGTGTTCTTTATCAACAATATTTAGAAATTATGTCCAAATGGAAAAACCAATCCAGATAACAAAACAGTGTTTTTTGGAATAAGATTAAAAATAAAATACCATTAAATATATAACAATTTGTACGTCAAAAATTAAAATTGTATTCTTATATATAAATAAAAATAAAAATAAAAACTAGTTATAAGTAATTGTCAGTAATATAAAAATTCTTAAATTTTTTCACAGTACCAAATGTAAAAGACGTTAGACACGAATTAATTTTTAATTACTACGAAGGTTGATAAAAATAAATTTTTTATTATCAACTTATTTTTTAGAGGGAAAATTATAACCAACCTAAAATTAGTCACGTGACATATAACGACGCACTCATGTCAATAACAACATAACCTATGTTTTAATCACAACAAATTTAGATGACAACACACGCTCCACGCGCAACAGTCAGATTGTTTATCACTGAAACCAAACAACTAAGTAATATCACGAGATGAACCATTACTTTTATTCACAAACGTAAGTAGAAAGTCATATATTATACTGAGGTGTTGAATATCAGCGCGCTTGTTTACACTCATGCTATCTGTTTTAATATAGATCATTTCTAAAAGCGATCGTTTAAATGATTTATCTTCAATACAAACCACAGACGTGTTCGTAAAATCAAACTTATGTTGTTTTTGATGTGAATGAATTGATAAAGCCGTTGCTTGAGGTTTCAACCTACAATCCGATCTATGTAACGCCAACCGTTCTTCTAGCCATCGCTTCGTGTTCCCTATGTATGTCGCATCACAATCTGCACATGGAATCTTGTAAACCAAGTTTGACTGCTTCTTGATAGGAATGACATCTTTCAGTTTAGTGTAAATTTTCTTAGTAGGTAAGATGTTTTTTCTAATTATTTTTATGTTGTCTGATTTTAAAATGTTAATTAATTTCTCTGTTATTTTAGGTAAATTTGGGAGTGTGAAAATATTCTTTTTTATATCCAATTCAGTACGTGGAACTTCTAACGTGTTACTATTACTTAGTGGAGTCCTGATATGTGGAGTTGACCAAATTATTTTATTTACTAACTTCTTAGGATATCCATTATCGATCAATATTGTAAACAATTTACTAAGATTAGCATTTTTGTAGTTATTATGAGATAACCTGACAACCCTGTTTTTTAAACCAAGGATGGTGTTAATTTTTGTGTGTTGTTGGTGGTAAGAATCAAAATGTATATAACGACAAGACGCTGTAGGTTTAATGTACCAACTAGTTTATATACAGTTATCCACATCTCGAATTAATAAGATGTCCAAAAATGGGATGGACTTATTAGTTTCATATTCAACAGTAAAATTAAGATGTTCATTAAATACATTCAAAACATCTAACGAAGATTGGATCTCATCTTCTTTGATTGCACAAATTACGTCATCGACATATTTCTTTATAAACACTGGTTTCATGTTAAATTTCTTCACACAATCATCCAATAGAAAATCCATAACCAATTGTGCTATTATGGGGCTAATAGTGGCACCCATAGGCGTACCAAACTTCTGAATATATAATTTGTTTTTAACTGTTATTAAATTATTCGAAAATATGAAATCTACCATTTCTAAGAACATGTTGTATGGAATATTTGTAATACTTTGTATGTTAGGCCAATTTTGTTCTAACACTGTATGTATCAATTCGAGAGATATGTTACCAAATAAATTTTCCACATCAAAGCTGACCAATACATGATCATCCGGCAATCTCATATTTTGTACTGTTTCAACAAAATCCATTGAGTTGTTAATATAATATTAATTGTCTTTATTATATGAAATTGTTAATATATTCTTTATGAAATTAGCTATATTGCTAGTTGGCGTATTAATGCAACAGCAAATTGGTCTCATTTTTATATTTGAATTTTCTTCTGTTAATTTATGTATTTTTGGTAAACAATATAATGTGGCCGGAACTGAATTGTAGATTTTTAAAGATTTGTGTTGGTTCTCATTTATTGCATCAATTTTATATAATTGATCTATGTATTTGTTCGCTTTGTTTTGGATAGATCTGATCGGATCCGTATTCAGTAATTTGTAATCCTGTGTGTTAGACATTAATTGTTCTATGTATGTATTGTAATCTTGAGAGTTCATGATGACTGTGATGTTACCTTTGTCTGATGCCGTAACTATTATGTCCGGATTGTTCTTTAAGAATGATTTGGTTTTGATGTGTAATTGGTTAAATTTATTATATTGATTATTACTATCTTGTACAAAATTCGTTACAACATTAGTACATTTTGATCTTACTATGTTTTGTTGGTTATCAGGTTTGGTAGAAATGATTAATTCAACGTCAGCTATTAAAGACGGTAAATTCACAACATTACTTGTCGGTTGTGTGCAAAATTTTGCCCCTAAAGCAAGAAATTGTTCTATATCATTAGGTATTGTTTTGTCGCTAATGTTTTTTAACCATTTTTCTTGAACTTTTATCGGTTCACTTTGTCTTAGGATTAAATTATTAATTTTTCTTATTTGAGTGTTCTTTCTTCTAAAAAAACATTATAATAATATAAAGAACACTCAAATAAGAAAAATTAATAATTTAATCCTAAGACAAAGTGAACCGATAAAAGTTTTCTACCAAACCTGATAACCAACAAAACATAGTAAGATCAAAATGTACTAATGTTGTAACGAATTTTGTACAAGATAGTAATAATCAATATAATAAATTTAACCAATTACACATCAAAACCAAATCATTCTTAAAGAACAATCCGGACATAATAGTTACGGCATCAGACAAAGGTAACATCACAGTCATCATGAACTCTCAAGATTACAATACATACATAGAACAATTAATGTCTAACACACAGGATTACAAATTACTGAATACGGATCCGATCAGATCTATCCAAAACAAAGCGAACAAATACATAGATCAATTATATAAAATTGATGCAATAAATGAGAACCAACACAAATCTTTAAAAATCTACAATTCAGTTCCGGCCACATTATATTGTTTACCAAAAATACATAAATTAACAGAAGAAAATTCAAATATAAAAATGAGACCAATTTGCTGTTGCATTAATACGCCAACTAGCAATATAGCTAATTTCATAAAGAATATATTAACAATTTCATATAATAAAGACAATTAATATTATATTAACAACTCAATGGATTTTGTTGAAACAGTACAAAATATGAGATTGCCGGATGATCATGTATTGGTCAGCTTTGATGTGGAAAATTTATTTGGTAACATATCTCTCGAATTGATACATACAGTGTTAGAACAAAATTGGCCTAACATACAAAGTATTACAAATATTCCATACAACATGTTCTTAGAAATGGTAGATTTCATATTTTCGAATAATTTAATAACAGTTAAAAACAAATTATATATTCAGAAGTTTGGTACGCCTATGGGTGCCACTATTAGCCCCATAATAGCACAATTGGTTATGGATTTTCTATTGGATGATTGTGTGAAGAAATTTAACATGAAACCAGTGTTTATAAAGAAATATGTCGATGACGTAATTTGTGCAATCAAAGAAGATGAGATCCAATCTTCGTTAGATGTTTTGAATGTATTTAATGAACATCTTAATTTTACTGTTGAATATGAAACTAATAAGTCCATCCCATTTTTGGACATCTTATTAATTCGAGATGTGGATAACTGTATATAAACTAGTTGGTACATTAAACCTACAGCGTCTTGTCGTTATATACATTTTGATTCTTACCACCAACAACACACAAAAATTAACACCATCCTTGGTTTAAAAAACAGGGTTGTCAGGTTATCTCATAATAACTACAAAAATGCTAATCTTAGTAAATTGTTTACAATATTGATCGATAATGGATATCCTAAGAAGTTAGTAAATAAAATAATTTGGTCAACTCCACATATCAGGACTCCACTAAGTAATAGTAACACGTTAGAAGTTCCACGTACTGAATTGGATATAAAAAAGAATATTTTCACACTCCCAAATTTACCTAAAATAACAGAGAAATTAATTAACATTTTAAAATCAGACAACATAAAAATAATTAGAAAAAACATCTTACCTACTAAGAAAATTTACACTAAACTGAAAGATGTCATTCCTATCAAGAAGCAGTCAAACTTGGTTTACAAGATTCCATGTGCAGATTGTGATGCGACATACATAGGGAACACGAAGCGATGGCTAGAAGAACGGTTGGCGTTACATAGATCGGATTGTAGGTTGAAACCTCAAGCAACGGCTTTATCAATTCATTCACATCAAAAACAACATAAGTTTGATTTTACGAACACGTCTGTGGTTTGTATTGAAGATAAATCATTTAAACGATCGCTTTTAGAAATGATCTATATTAAAACAGATAGCATGAGTGTAAACAAGCGCGCTGATATTCAACACCTCAGTATAATATATGACTTTCTACTTACGTTTGTGAATAAAAGTAATGGTTCATCTCGTGATATTACTTAGTTGTTTGGTTTCAGTGATAAACAATCTGACTGTTGCGCGTGGAGCGTGTGTTGTCATCTAAATTTGTTGTGATTAAAACATAGGTTATGTTGTTATTGACATGAGTGCGTCGTTATATGTCACGTGACTAATTTTAGGTTGGTTATAATTTTCCCTCTAAAAAATAAGTTGATAATAAAAAATTTATTTTTATCAACCTTCGTAGTAATTAAAAATTAATTCGTGTCTAACGTCTTTTACATTTGGTACTGTGAAAAAATTTAAGAATTTTTATATTACTGACAATTACTTATAACTAGTTTTTATTTTTATTTTTATTTATATATAAGAATACAATTTTAATTTTTGACGTACAAATTGTTATATATTTAATGGTATTTTATTTTTAATCTTATTCCAAAAAACACTGTTTTGTTATCTGGATTGGTTTTTCCATTTGGACATAATTTCT
This sequence comes from Clivina fossor, assembly GCA_963966155.1. Taxonomy (NCBI): domain Eukaryota; kingdom Metazoa; phylum Arthropoda; class Insecta; order Coleoptera; family Carabidae; genus Clivina; species Clivina fossor. The sequence goes on from CAWYQG010000030.1 coordinate 5,466, forward strand.
AAATATTGTTGATAAAGAACACACAGAATTCTCTACCATTGTAAGTTTATTAAATCATTTTACATTGTAATTACTAATTAGATTTGATTGTATTTTAACACAATTTTGTATTTTACAATAAATAGGTCAGCCTGATGAAGGAGACAAGCAACCTCCGAAAGCTCGCAACGTATACAATGAATTGAGTTATTAATATCATATTCTGTTTTGACTTCTAATCCCAATAATTTTCCTTTCAACATTTATATAAAGTCAACATTTTTTATTATATACTGAGTCATGGGTTTTTTTCAAAATATCGAACATCTATATGGTGACCACACCAAACTTATGTTAAAATCATGGATCAACATAAAAAAGAAGATTAATTCAATAGAAAATAGACGAATTTTCTTATTAAAATGCCGAAAATTAGGAATTTGTCCTAACCACATTGACAATGCTACAAAAACAGTGTTTGAAATACAGGAATTTAATACTGCAAAACAATCATCATTAGTTAACACACATCAAATACAAATTAATAAAAGATTGTTAAATTTAGAAATTTCATTAACATTACAAAATTTACATAACGCGAATAAAGAAACTAAAACATTATTAGATGAATTAAAACTCATATTACCAATGGAAGTGCTTGATACGTTTTTACAAAAACAAAATAGTAATTTAAAAAAACATTATAATAATATAAAGAACACTCAAATAAGAAAAATTAATAATTTAATCCTAAGACAAAGTGAACCGATAAAAGTTCAAGAAAAATGGTTAAAAAACATTAGCGACAAAACAATACCTAATGATATAGAACAATTTCTTGCTTTAGGGGCAAAATTTTGCACACAACCGACAAGTAATGTTGTGAATTTACCGTCTTTAATAGCTGACGTTGAATTAATCATTTCTACCAAACCTGATAACCAACAAAACATAGTAAGATCAAAATGTACTAATGTTGTAACGAATTTTGTACAAGATAGTAATAATCAATATAATAAATTTAACCAATTACACATCAAAACCAAATCATTCTTAAAGAACAATCCGGACATAATAGTTACGGCATCAGACAAAGGTAACATCACAGTCATCATGAACTCTCAAGATTACAATACATACATAGAACAATTAATGTCTAACACACAGGATTACAAATTACTGAATACGGATCCGATCAGATCTATCCAAAACAAAGCGAACAAATACATAGATCAATTATATAAAATTGATGCAATAAATGAGAACCAACACAAATCTTTAAAAATCTACAATTCAGTTCCGGCCACATTATATTGTTTACCAAAAATACATAAATTAACAGAAGAAAATTCAAATATAAAAATGAGACCAATTTGCTGTTGCATTAATACGCCAACTAGCAATATAGCTAATTTCATAAAGAATATATTAACAATTTCATATAATAAAGACAATGAATATTATATTAACAACTCAATGGATTTTGTTGAAACAGTACAAAATATGAGATTGCCGGATGATCATGTATTGGTCAGCTTTGATGTGGAAAATTTATTTGGTAACATATCTCTCGAATTGATACATACAGTGTTAGAACAAAATTGGCCTAACATACAAAGTATTACAAATATTCCATACAACATGTTCTTAGAAATGGTAGATTTCATATTTTCGAATAATTTAATAACAGTTAAAAACAAATTATATATTCAGAAGTTTGGTACGCCTATGGGTGCCACTATTAGCCCCATAATAGCACAATTGGTTATGGATTTTCTATTGGATGATTGTGTGAAGAAATTTAACATGAAACCAGTGTTTATAAAGAAATATGTCGATGACGTAATTTGTGCAATCAAAGAAGATGAGATCCAATCTTCGTTAGATGTTTTGAATGTATTTAATGAACATCTTAATTTTACTGTTGAATATGAAACTAATAAGTCCATCCCATTTTTGGACATCTTATTAATTCGAGATGTGGATAACTGTATAAAAACTAGTTGGTACATTAAACCTACAGCGTCTTGTCGTTATATACATTTTGATTCTTACCACCAACAACACACAAAAATTAACACCATCCTTGGTTTAAAAAACAGGGTTGTCAGGTTATCTCATAATAACTACAAAAATGCTAATCTTAGTAAATTGTTTACAATATTGATCGATAATGGATATCCTAAGAAGTTAGTAAATAAAATAATTTGGTCAACTCCACATATCAGGACTCCACTAAGTAATAGTAACACGTTAGAAGTTCCACGTACTGAATTGGATATAAAAAAGAATATTTTCACACTCCCAAATTTACCTAAAATAACAGAGAAATTAATTAACATTTTAAAATCAGACAACATAAAAATAATTAGAAAAAACATCTTACCTACTAAGAAAATTTACACTAAACTGAAAGATGTCATTCCTATCAAGAAGCAGTCAAACTTGGTTTACAAGATTCCATGTGCAGATTGTGATGCGACATACATAGGGAACACGAAGCGATGGCTAGAAGAACGGTTGGCGTTACATAGATCGGATTGTAGGTTGAAACCTCAAGCAACGGCTTTATCAATTCATTCACATCAAAAACAACATAAGTTTGATTTTACGAACACGTCTGTGGTTTGTATTGAAGATAAATCATTTAAACGATCGCTTTTAGAAATGATCTATATTAAAACAGATAGCATGAGTGTAAACAAGCGCGCTGATATTCAACACCTCAGTATAATATATGACTTTCTACTTACGTTTGTGAATAAAAGTAATGGTTCATCTCGTGATATTACTTAGTTGTTTGGTTTCAGTGATAAACAATCTGACTGTTGCGCGTGGAGCGTGTGTTGTCATCTAAATTTGTTGTGATTAAAACATAGGTTATGTTGTTATTGACATGAGTGCGTCGTTATATGTCACGTGACTAATTTTAGGTTGGTTATAATTTTCCCTCTAAAAAATAAGTTGATAATAAAAAATTTATTTTTATCAACCTTCGTAGTAATTAAAAATTAATTCGTGTCTAACGTCTTTTACATTTGGTACTGTGAAAAAATTTAAGAATTTTTATATTACTGACAATTACTTATAACTAGTTTTTATTTTTATTTTTATTTATATATAAGAATACAATTTTAATTTTTGACGTACAAATTGTTATATATTTAATGGTATTTTATTTTTAATCTTATTCCAAAAAACACTGTTTTGTTATCTGGATTGGTTTTTCCATTTGGACATAATTTCTAAATATTGTTGATAAAGAACACACAGAATTCTCTACCATTGTAAGTTTATTAAATCATTTTACATTGTAATTACTAATTAGATTTGATTGTATTTTAACACAATTTTGTATTTTACAATAAATAGGTCAGCCTGATGAAGGAGACAAGCAACCTCCGAAAGCTCGCAACGTATACAATGAATTGAGTTATTAATATCATATTCTGTTTTGACTTCTAATCCCAATAATTTTCCTTTCAATATATATATATATATATATATATATATATATATATATATCTATATATATATATATATATACAGTCAATTCCGCTTAATTGGGCCACCGCTTAATTGGGGCAGCCGCTTATTTGGGCCAAATCTCAAAGAACAGAAACCAAACCAAGGAACCAACAGTAAATTTACATGTTTAATTGGAATAACATTCCGCTTAATTGGGCCAGTAAATTTAAGATCGCAGTACATATTATGTTACAAATATTCACAAGAAAAAATATTTACAAAAAATTTAATATGATACGCTTCATATCTTTTTGATTCACAAGATGGAAAATTATATTTAAAAAAACTAGCAAATATGTATCAATTAATTACATTAGTATCGCGCGCTGTGAACTTTATTCCCAACACATTCATTCACGTATGATATACAAACCCGCGCGCGCTCAGAGGTTCATGTTTGCCCTCTCGTAGAATTGAAATGTTACAAAAACAAACATACTTTTGCATTGAATTAAAAATGTATGTACCAATTTATTATTTTATTTTGGAATTTATTATTATTTTTTCTTAAAAGTTTTGTCCAAGAATTAATAAAATAAAATTATTGAAAGAAAAATATGGATTGTTTAATTTTATGTAAAATTCGCTTAATTGGGGCAGCCGCTTAATTGGGCCAAAATGCTCTAGTCCCGATGTGTCCCAATTAACCGGAATCGACTGTATATATATATATATATATATATATATATATATATATAGTGTGTGTCTCCGGATTGAGTTCACTATAGGTGTAATCGGCAAAAAATTTAAGCATTTCATTTTCATGTTTTGGGATTCCGCCCTGCTTTGTCTGAAAACAATTTTAAGCATATTTTTAGTTTTATTTTAAATCAATGCGGCTATAAAAAATGTAAAAAAACTATTTTATATTCCGGTAAAGTGCCTTTTTGGTCAATAATACGGCATAATGTTCTTCAGAAAAGTTGTTCAGATTATGAAATTATGGCTCTGTGCAAAATTTCAAAAAAATTAGTTTAAAAAAAAATATGTCTGGACATAACGCCGACTGAACAAAACGCCGACCGTTTATTCGCATTTGCGCAAGCTAAATAAACAAAAGGTTGACGCTTGTACAAGCCAAAACGTTGGGGTTGAGTAAAATCTGTCAATACATCAATCTCATGCAAAATATATATCAATAATAACGATCAGCTTGCGCATATGCGAATGAACAGTCGCCGTAGTGTCCTCAGTGGGCGTTTTGTCCAGTCGGCGTTATGTCCAGACACTTTTTTTTAAAACTGATCTTCTTAAAATTTTGCACAGAGCCATAATTTCATATCCTGAACAACTTTTCTGAAGAACAGTATGCCGTATTATTGACCAAAAAAGCACTTTTCCTGAATATAAAATAGTTTTTTACATTTTTGATGGCCGCTGCCTTGATATTTAAAAAACTAAAAATATGCTTAAAATTGTTGTCAGACAAAGCAGGGTGGAATCCCAAAACATGAAAATGAAATTCTCAAATTTTTTGCCGATTACACCTATACTGAACTCTATCCGGGGACACACACTATATAATATATATATATATATATATATATATATATATATATATATATATATATATATATATATATATATATATATATATATATCACAATAAATTAGAAAAATTATTTGTATATAAATAAATTATATATTATTAGAAATCAATTGTTCATTTCAAATAAAAAATTTGATTCAGGAAAAAAAATTAAGAGCTGAAAATTATCAACTAGGGCAATTGGTAATGAAAATTATCAAGAGTACAATTGTTTTTATTATTACTGTTATTATTTTTGTAGAGAAATTCATTGTTAATTCAAAGCTCGGATCATTTCTCAACACCAAAGTTATTTGGGATAATTCCAGTAACACTCCAGTTTTTATTAAAAGTAGTCAATATTTTCTTCTTAATTCTACCAACTGTTAAATAAAATTATTTGTTTCAGCAATTTGTTTTTTGTACAACTGTTGTATTTTTACTATTGCAATTTTACAAAACATAATAATAGTCTAAAATAGTATATCAATAGTTAACATGTTTTTAATCACATTGGTACCTGGTACTCGTTAGTTTTTATTTTTATTTATTATAAAATTTATGTTTAATAAATGTTGTAAAACATACTATATTTTAAATAAATAATAATTATCAAATGACATACAGATCTAGTTACAGAAAGCATTGTTAATTTAATTAATCTGAAATATCTAAAGTTATCTGGAATATCTACTTTTGCTAGAAATGTAAATGTTGCCAAAAAAGCCTGTTTGAGTATATACAATGTTGTTTTGGTGCTTACGTTGCTGTATGGTAGCGTATGTGGTGTAACTAGAAGTAATCGGCTACAAAATGGTTTAGTGTATAATGAGTGTAAAATTGAAAAACAATGTTATTACAAAAGTTGATGTTAGTTAGTTATTTAAGATGGTTCGGTCATCTTGAGCGAATGTCTAATGAACTAAGAATATTATATGTAAATGATTTAGAAGTTATGCGTTTGCGTGAACGTCCAATGAATAATTAGAGTGGTATGATTAAAAGTATTTTGGTGAGCAAAAATTTCTAAGTGGTTGGAATTGAAGAGCTTGTATAAAAGGTAAGATAAATGTGGATGAAGCCGCAGTTGTTTGTCTGGATAGGAATAATTCGGAATAGTGGAGAAAGTTTGTACCACACCCATTTGGGTACATGGCGTTATTGTGTACGTACGTACTATGAAACTGGATTGGCATGTTAACAAGCGAGTTAAATTACAAAGCCATTAACATTGCTTTATGCAATCAGGTAAATTATAATATTATTATCACTTCAACTAAAATTTTAACATATTTTATTAAATCAGAATCAGACATATACAAAAATCTAATCTTACAGCTTCTTATTTTTTTATTATTATTTTTTAATTACCTTCTAGTACAATAATACATAAATTATACATACGGTCTATATATTATTATTACTTAATGGCCGTTTTGATCGTGAAATTGAAAGGAGAGTAAATGCTGGTTGTAAGGTTTTGGGTGCTTTGGGAACTTTTGCTAGGAATGTAAATGTTTCAAAAGAAGCCCGTTTAAGTATATACAATGCAGTTTTGGTGCCTACGGTGATGTATGGTAGTGAATGTTGGGTTTGGTTGCAAAAGCATAAACGGAAAATGACTGCTGTGAAAATGAGATTTTTACGTGGGGTATGTGGTGTAACTAGGAGAGATCGGGTACGAAATAGACTAGTGTATGATGAGTGTGAAATTGAAAAAAATGTTGTAGCAAAAGTTGGTGTTAGTCAGCTAAGATGGTTCGGACATGTTGAGCGAATGTCTAATGAACGTTTGGTTAAAAAGATTTATTTGAATGATTTTGATGGTTTACGTTTGCGTGGACGTCCAATGAGTAGTTGGAGTGATATGATTGAGAGTGTTTTGCGTGAGCGAAAGTTTCCAAGTAGTAGGAATAGAAGAGCATGTATGAGAGGAATTATGAATGTGGATGAAGCGAAAGTTGCTTGTTTGGATAGGAGTGTTTGGAGGCGACTGATTTCGGGATAATGAAAAGAGTTTGTGCCACACCCTTTTGGGTATATGGCGTGATTGTGTATGTATGTATGTATGTATGTACTAATTGAGTGAAATTCCGAATCAAATTCAAAACATAACAAATTAATCAGTTGTCTTTCTTATTTACTACTAGGAACAAAATATATTATTGACCTAGATATCTACGAAAAGAATGTTTATTTCTGGAATTTAAAATGTTCATGCAACAATTTGCAGATTTGACTCTCAACTGCAGTTGCTAATTAAAAATAGTTGAATGCTCCAGAAACAGTTACCAACGTTGAAATTAAAAATATATTAAAATAGCTTGATTTAACATTACAAGTTTGTCGTTATATGTTCAAATTCAAACAAAGAAGAGTGTATGTATTCAACTACTTATTAGATTAGGCAGTTTCGAATGACGTCATATTATTATACAACGTGGCTGCAAGATAGAAACATTTAAATGTCATATATAGTTCAATATATACCGGGTGTTTGTTCGTCAAGTTTGTATGGGCGTTTAACATGAAGTTTCGATAATTTGCGATATACTTCTTTCTCATACTATAATTTAGGTAAGAAACCGTTATTTTAGGATGAATCGCTTAGTAGAGAAAAACTGAATTTTTGAAAATTTTTCAAGGGGGATTTTTTCAAAATATGGTAAGACTTTTTTCAAAATTTGCTCAAAAAATTCAATAAAATAAAAAAAAAAATACATCACAGGTAATTCACGTTTTTTTTCTAACTTATACTAATTTGGCAGCAAAAATTATTGAAAATTTTAAAATGTTTTTTTAATTTTCAATAATTTTTCCTGCCAAATCAGTATAAGTTAGAGAAAACAGTTACTTAGCTATTATGTAGTTAATTTTTTTCACTATTTTACTAAATTTTTTAGATTTTTTTGAAAAAAATTTCAAAAATTCAATTTTGAATTTTTTTTACTAAACAACGCATTCTAGAATAATGGTTTTTTCACTCAATTATAGTACTCATTATTCTGCATCTTTTCATATCATGCTTATTTTCCTACACCTCGTAGTGTTTGAGAAAAAAATAAAAACAAAATATCTGAAAAAAATTCTAGCGCCCAAACGGCACATGCTAGTAAATTAAAACTAAAACCAAATTATATAACTTTTTATTCCCTATCAAACAGTATCGTAAGTATTTCTCCGAATTTAACTCGAGAAAGAAGTATATCGTAAATTATCAAAATTGCATGTTAAACGCCCGTACGAGCAACGAAAGAACACTCGGTATATTTTTTTTAAATATTTTAAAATTACTAGTTAATATTTGCTTAATTTACAAAAATGTAGTAAGTAACAATATGTGTTCTTTTAAAAACCATTTGTATGTTTGACTAAAATATTTCATTTACAAAAAGTGTTCGTCAGATGTAAAATGACCGCCTGACAAATCTATACATAAAAGATAAGTTTCTTTGCATAATATCAGCAGATGTGTAATAATCATATTATGAGGTGTATTTTATATTTAAACATTTATAGATGAATAATTTATATATGCAAATTTATGTAGTCTCCATTTTAGACAAAAAATTGCACCTCTTGCAGATAGCTACTCAAGTTCAACAATGTGAACTTTGTTCGAATACTCAAAAATATAATTTAAAATAAGAAAATCACGTAAATTTTGAAAAAAAATTAATAAAATTTTGCAGCAAATTTTTCAAAATAAGAATAAATATTTTACAACATTTTTACTGTAAGGTTATAAATATTTCAATGGATTAAAATTTATGTAATTCCAGAATTTTCTTTGTTAAAATCAATGTGCAAAAATATACAAACTTCTGTTTAATTGAATGTTTTTTACCAGCAGAATTAAAATTGAATCTTTCAAGTGCTGCGAGCTTGTATCTGAATGCAGGCCCCGCTTTCGAGAGGACACCATTACGTGTTGTACACATACAGCAATTCTAAATTGCATTGCTATTATATTTACTATTTCTAAAATTTTTACCATTTCTTAACTTTAAAGTAAATAACTATTCAAGTACCTTTTTTATTTAATGTATGCTTAATGTTATTTCTCGGCAATACTAATTATAAAAGACACTATAATAAAGTTTATGAATATAAATTTCTTTGCTTAGTAATTAGTATTCAACCAAATTGAGATTGGCAGTATAGTGAAATAACAAGCATTTAATGTCACGAAAACACATATATTTATAATAACAATAATTTCATATCCTATTATTTTATATTATCAACATATTGTAATTCTGTTTCTGATTTAGAATCATTTTCATCTAAATTTAAATGAATAATAACTTCTTGCTGGTTTTCAGCACTGTCATTTAGCTGTTTATTTAAATAGGTATTTTAGTATGCAAAAAATTGGGAATCAAGAAGTAAATCTGTAAAAGTTATTTCAATTTTAACTGTTGTAAAATTCAATGTTGTTGATTTCACATCAGCGTATATTACGCACTCCGTACTGCTACATGTTAAGAATTCAATTGTTTCGCAGACAGATTTAGCACGTTAATTCATGAATTAAGTTCACAAGTTTATAACTCGAAAATGGCACAAAATATTAAAAAAAAATTCAAATAAAAAAACTTCTTTAGACATCATTCTAAAACTATGTCATATATAATATTTACTTATTTCTTAAGGCCGCAAAGTTTGTAACAATAACAAAAATTCGCCTTCATGTTGAAAAAAATCGTGCGCACAAATTTGTTTATTTAATTTTTAAGTTAATTAATAACTATATTATTAACTATTTTAAAGAAAAACATACACAGAAATAGTTAGTAAATAAAATTAAAAAAGAATTATGTTAATAATTTATCTAGTAACCGAGATATGATCGGTTAAAATTAAAAAATAATTAAATTTAAATTTTTCAATTTTTGTAGAAAAAATAGATTTTTGAAATTATGCAAAGAAATAAAAAGTGCGTCTACGCACCATCAGATTGGGCGGAAAATTTCCTATAAGATGTTGTTTTCAAAAAATATATACCAAAAAGTTAAATTTTGCTCTTTAAATAGCGATGTTACTTGCATGGGAACTAAGAATGAAATAAAATTCATTGGTTCAGCTTGCAGGTGATTGGCTGACTTACATGCATAAAATGCAATAAGTTAGTGCGAAAAATAATTTTGGGGAGTGTTTTAAAATTTGTTTTTCAGACTATCCTTATTTCTCATACGATATTCATAAAGGACAGAAAAGAAACTCTAACGGTTTTGAGATGGATATATTACTAATAATTAACAGAAAAGAGAAAGGTAATATAAAGTTAGTGTTTTATTAGTTCAGCAGTTTGTGACGTGCAGTCCATCTCGATTTGGATACAGTATACCTATAGAATTATATGTAAATACATTTATTATAATCAGTGTTATAACTTTTATTACAACAAACAGAGAAAATGCGTAGCTAGAATAATTATGTACGAAACAATTTAATATATAATATGATGTGTTTCGTTAGAATTAATTGAAAAAATAAATATTCATATCAATTTTATAAATTTATTAAATGTAAAACTAATACATCAGTTCTTAACAACAGTCCTTTTTTGTTCCTTAGTCTAATACATAAACAAATTGAAAATTAAAAAAAATACATTAAACAAAATTAAAATAAAATTCTTAGAAAATGTTGAAAAGTTATTTACTTTGATGCAAAAGGTAATACTAAAATTGAATAAGTGCAATGATTATCAATTATTTTAATTTTGTCTTTAATTTTATATTTATTAAAAAAAAATGCTATTTTAACCCTTCGTACCCACACTTATATTTTTGTTACTCGCAACACACACAGGGGTGTACTACACCCCACACAAATATCAGGCCACACGATATTAGAAATTAGATAAAATTTCAGAATAACAATATGTTTTTATTCGGTAGACTTGTTTTTAACAAGTGTAATTTATATTTAATAAAATAAATAAATATACATCTTAAAACAAAACAAATAAATACAGGTTCTCAAAGTATTACATATAATAGCAATTAAAAACAAACATAAAACCAAACAAATGGGTACAATAATATAAAAAATAATTGTAAATTCTAATTATACAAAATTTTTATTAATATGAACATTTAGTGACGTTAGCTAAACAACGAAACTTATTAAATTTTGAGTCAGCGCAATCGGTACAAATCATTGCTCTGTGTTCGTCACACATAGACAAATGGCAATTTTTTTTCTGCTGTATGCACAAACATGAAAATAAATATCTTATAATTACTTGTCCTTGCAAATTATATTATTGTAAAATTTAATACTTTATTCTTTATCTGTACAAAATATTTTGGAAATACAATGAGTTTGTTAACTGTGCGCGCAAATAACTATAATAAGTAAAATTAGAATTTTAAAATTTAGTAATATATATTAATACAACTAACCTGTGTGAAAAATAATTGTCAGAAAAAACACTAGAATAAAATATACAACGCAAACCACACACTGGGGTGTAATATAGCCCAGTGTATTTTGTCAGGCTCGTAAGTTCGGTACCATGTATGCACTAAGCTCGAAAAAACGGCTGTAAGTAGTAAGGACTATTAACTTTATTTACACCTTTGTGCCATACATTTTTGTCGAAAGATAAATAAGAAACAGTGAAAAACATTTTTGTTGGGGTATGCCACACCCCAGTGTGGGTACGAAAGGTTAAGAAAAAATAGAAGTTATCTATGTGCAAAAAAATTGATCTTATTTGATCTACAAACTACTTAAAAATATCAATAATCATCTTAATATTTAATATTTTTAAATAAAATAGACACGCAGTATAAATAAAAACGATAAAATATTAACAAAGTAAAGAATCTTTCAGAACTCATTATATTTAAATAGAAACGGTTTTAGGTAGTTTATTTTTATTTTTTTTAATTTGACTTGTTCTAATTAAAAATTTCTAAAAAATTGTCATTCAACAAAGTTACGTCATACAAAACTTTATTAATTATTCGTGAATATTTATTTAACTATTTCAAGTTATTTTAAACAATCATACAAAATATAGAGTCTTGTCTTAACCGCCGTAGCGTAAAGACATATTTGTGTACATACCTGCAAATTAAATTGTGTTAAGTATATAAACCTTAAATTTAAATTTAAATAAAAAATTTCATATGTGTATATTTGATTACAAAAATTTCTCATAATATTAAAGAACACTTAAAGTGAGTCCACCCGTGGTCACACGGCCCGGGTGGCTACCCCGCGATCACGCGACTTAAACTTTAAACTAACTTAGTCCAACTTAACATTAACTGGTAACAGTGATACAATTAGCGAGATGAGTGATAGCGAAACATCGTTTATTACTGTAAATGAACTAGATTCGCGAATAGCTAGTGATTTCGAGACAATTCCAACAACAAACTTTCAATCCAGAAACATAGGAATCAATAAAACAATAAAAATTCAACAACATGCAGAACAACAAACAAATAACATACCAGTGATTAAAGACAGTACTATACAATTATTATTTAGCGACGAATACATAGTACAAAGTAAGAAACGCAAGCCAACATCACCATTATTACAACGTAGCTCAAAAATGCAAAATACTGCCAACACAAGCAAACTCCAACATGCCCAGCGGATTAACAAACAATTTGTGACGTCTACGTACAACCAATACAGCCCACTTGCCGCGCTCCCCGATACCGACATCGACGAACCTGCAGAAAACCAAGAAACTACGAAAACAGAAAAACAAATTACACCAACACCCATTATTATACAAGGTAAAACTAAAAAACACAATGTACTTGTATCCCAATTAAATACAATAATTAAAAACGGGTACTACATAAACTACTCGGCAAACAACACAAACATATATATCAAAACCCTAGAAGACAAAAAGAAATTTATAAACGCAATAGAAAATTCAAACATACAATTCCACACATACACAGACAAACCGGATAAAACACACGCGTTTATCATAAAAGGTTTGGCTGAAGACACGGACATTGAAGATATAAAGCATGAACTAACACACTCATATAAACTAAAAATTCATAAAATATATAGACTCAGAGGAACTTATAAGCCTAAGTGGATGATAGTCACCGAACCAAATATCACAATAAAACAACTAGAAAAAACAATCAGATATTTACAACATGTAAAAATAACATGGGATAAACATTTAAACAAGAAAAAATTAACACAATGCTATAGATGATAAAAGTGGAATCATGCCGCATCAAATTGCTATAGAAAGCCAAAGTGTTTAAAATGTGGCCAAGAACATTGGACCAAAGAATGCACCAAAGATATAAACACTCCTGCTACATGCTGTAATTGCGGTGAAAACCATACAGCAAATAGCATTGAATGTATAGAATACGAGAATGCTATGGCACTAACGGAAGCAAAACAAATAAAAAGTCAAATGATTGCCGAACTAAAAACTAAACGGCATACAGACGCCCCGCCCCCGAAAATCAATATATGGGAAATACGCAAAATAAGATTAGAAGAACGATTAGTCGAAAAAACAACACCTAATACACAAACAGGCGGGGAAACGAACAAACCAATCCCCACTGGTAATGCAACAATACTACAAGTAAGGAATCGAACTATAACACAACCAACAAAAGACTATTATCCCCCTCTCCCCCAAAGAAGACATGAAAATAAAATGAATTCCAACCAAACAAACAATTCAAGTACAGACTCTGACAGTGACAGTGAAAACAATGTCCCTAACGTAAGTACATATAAATAACAACAACAACAAAAATAAATCTAATTATAATAACAATAATAATACTAGTAAATCAAAAAATAATATAACATCATTTAACGAACTATCAAATGAAATGAAAACACTAAATTCATTAGTAAATATTAATAAAATGCTAAAAGCAGTTAAAGAGTTAAATAATTTGCTTAAAAAATGTAACAATGAAACAGAACAATTTTTAGTTATATTAGAATTTGTAAACAATTTTGATAATTATGACTGTAACCCATAAACCCACACTAAACACAATAAAAATCTGCTCCTGGAATGCAAACGGAATCCTGTCAAAATGCCAAGAACTTCCCCATTTCCTCCAAAAACATGATATACATATTATGCTCCTTACCGAAACCCGACTAAAACCTATACATACATTTAAAATAAGAAATTACGAAACTTATCGTACTGACCGCCCCATACAAAACCATGCTGCAGGAGGTGTAGCTATCCTAATTAGAAAAGATATCCCACATAATCTAGTATTATTACCTCCCACCACAATGGAAACTGTTTGTATTAAACTTTACAATAATATACATATTATTTCAGCTTATAACGAGCCTCGTAATAATTTTACTGATAACGATTTATTAACACTTCTTAATGTAGCTAATAAAGTAATAATCCTTGGAGACTTAAATGCTAGACACACAAACTGGAATTGTGACACAAACAATACAAATGGACGGACATTGTACAACCATTTATCACAAAACAATACCATACTACTGCACTCTGACGAACACACTCATTTTCCAGATAATTCAACCTCACCTTCGACAATAGATCTAGTGTTATATAAAAATATTTCAAACATTACTAAACCTGTATCCCTTTTTGAACTTAGCTCCAATCATAACCCCATAATCACAAACTATAACACCTCAGTCCAAAGTAACAATAGTACACATAAAACAAGAACATACAAACAAACTGACTGGCACGCATTTAGACAAACATTAGACGAAAACATTACTATAGAATATATAAATAAGAAACAAGATATTGATAAACATGTTGAAATATTCACTCAAACACTGACAAACGCAATTAACAAACACACAAAAATAATCACTGTAAATAGCAATAAACCACCACTTCCTGAACATATTAAAACTATAATAAATGAAAGAAACAAAATTAGAAAACTATGGCAAAAAACAGGTAATAAACTGTACAGATTACAAATGTGTAACTTAAATCAAGATATAAAAACAAAAATACAACTACATAATAACACAACTTGGACCAAAAAACTTCAAACCCTCAATCCTAATGACAACTCACTTTGGAAATTTGCAAAACACTACAAAAAACCATTTAAACCAGTACCAAATCTCCAACATAACAATAACGAACTGCTTACAGACGAAGACAAAGCAGAAGCACTTGCTGACAATTTTGTTACATACCATGACATTGACGATAACTACACCACTGAACAATCTGACATACGCATCCAAACATTACAGTTCCTTGATACTCCACACCTAACCCCTCCAACCCTTTTAAAATCACTATTAACTTCCCCTGCCGAAATCAAAAATATTAAAAAACACTAAAAACAGAAAAACTCCTGGCCCTGACCAAATTCCTAACATCGTATTAAAAAATCTATCCCGAAAAGCAATAGTACAACTAACATACATAGTAAACGCAATAATAAAACACAACTATTTCCCAAAACACTGGAAAACGGCCACAATAGTACCAATACTTAAACCTAATAAAAATCCTAAAATACCCCTCTGTTACCGTCCTATATCCTTAATAAACACTTTAGCCAAAATAGCCGAAAAAATTATCCTTTCCAGACTACAAACTTACACTGCTAGAAACAAAACTATCCCACCAGAACAATTTGGATTCCGAATAAAACACAACACCGTCCAGCAAGTAACACGAATAGTAAACGACATCAGTAATAACTTTAACAAAAATAATGTTACTGTTATGGCTCTATTTGATCTCGAAAAGGCATTTGATAAAGTATGGACCCTAGGACTCATTTACAAAATGCAACTCGCAGGTTTTCCTCCCATCCTATATAAATTAATTTACTCCTATTTAACTGATAGAACTTTTAAAGTAAAAATAAACAATACATTATCTGAACATCGTACAATTACGGCAGGTATAGCACAGGGTAGCGTCCTTGGACCAACCCTATTCTCTATTTACCTCTATGATATACCATTATTCCAAAAAACAAAAACCGCCCTGTACGCAGATGACACCGCTATCTATGCGCACTCATTCTGCGCTCAAGTGGCGAACAAACAAATCCAAATACATACCAACATCCTACAAAATTACTGGAATAAATGGAAAATTAAAATTAATAAAGACAAAACAGAACAGATTATTTTTACAAAAAAATATACCAACAACAAAATTTTCACCCCATTAACCGTCTTCAACAATAAAATCACCCCATCCCCTTCGGTAAAATATCTCGGAGTTCATCTTGATTCTCGTTTAAATTTTAACAAACATATCAACCAAACACTAAGTAAAGCTCATATAACCCTAAATAACATATACCCCCTAATGAATAAAAAAAGCCTTTTCACATCCAAGACCAAAAGACTACTACTATACATGACTATGTTAAGACCTATACTAACATACGCAGCTCCAGTTTGGTGTGCTATCTCAAATACTGCTTTAGCTCCTATACAACGATTCCAAAACAAATGCCTACGACTTGTAAACAATGCAGATCGCTTCACTAGAATAACAGACTTACATAATATGTCAAAAATTCAATATATAAGAAATCATATAACACAACTTTCACAAAAATTTTACTCACTACAATTAAGATATAATAAAATAACAAAAACTATCACTCACATAAGACACAACAACGCTCCATACAAACTCAAACATAAACTCCCGTACCAATTCCTTCCAATCTTCCAAGAAAATCCACCATAATCATTACAGGAGCAACAACATACTTCACATACATATCACACACACGCACACACGCATGCACACATTCATTCATGCACAACCACATACACACACTCATACACACTCACTCACTCACACATGCATAATTTATTGTAAATCATCATCATCATCATTGTAAATATCATACAATCATTATAAATAACATCACAACAATGTCAAGTAGGTTTTTTCATTGTTTTTCCTACAGTTAACAAAAATATCTCCTCAATGTAAACAAATCTTCACCATTAAATATATGTATCTAGAAACTAAGTTAAAACACAATAAAATTAGATAATAAATCCATAGGATAAGGTGTATCTACCAATAAGCTGTATTACTTATGTAAGCAATTAAGAAAAATAAAAATATTAATTCACGGAAAAAAAAAAATACAAAATATACCTATACTATAATTACAATTTAATATAATAACAATTGTGTTTAATATCAATTTTACAGAAAGAATCGAATAATAATAAAAAATTAAAGTTTTACTTACATTTTTTTACATCAGTATCTAATTTGTTAATTAAGTGAAAACCATTATATAGTAAAAATCCGCCATTCAGTGAGGTTACATCGTAGAAAACGTCATGAATTATTTGTGAAATAGAAATGAATATTTTTTTTACTATAATACAGAAAATTTTGTAAATTTGTTTTTTGTAAATTTGACAATAAAAAATTATATTCATTCTTTAAATTTGGACTCGTAATTTCATGAAAGTATTGTACATTGTTTGAAATATGTAGGGGAACTTTATTTTTCTTTATTTTGTAACTAAAAATTAATTGTTGTTTTCTCATTGTGTATTTGTTATTTAATTTCTTTTCACTTCATACTTTAAGATGTAAACATTTGAATTTAACATAAAAGTAATGTGCGTAATAAATGTCAAATAAGGTAAACCCGGGTAAGTGTGATTCGGAGGTAAGTGTGAATGGATTTTTTTAAAATTATTAATAAAAGGCGGAAAGGCACGACATCTAGTTCATAAACTCTAGACTACTCTTTCCTAATATAGCCACTATGAATGTATCGCTTCCGACGTTTCTCGTTCTGTATTACCGCTTGACATATGCGCGTCCTTAGCTGTTTTTCTGCGAGTGACAGGAGGAATTTTGATAAATTCAAAATAAAATCAATTATTGAGGTAAGTGACTGATATTTGTCGATTTTATGTATATAATATATTAAGGTTTATTGCACTATGGCTGCTTGTTCTCTTTATTTTTCTGGTTATCTATAAATACCATGTTCACATTTACCCCATGCATTTTCCAGTTTGAGGTTAGTGTGAACATGTGCTTGAGGCAAATGTGAACGTGTTCTTTGCAAGGAAAAATGTGAACATTTAATTGGGGTAAATGTAAACGTGTTACTTTTGAGTGTGAACAATATTGTTATAATTCAATTTACTTCCAGAAAATGGTGCGAGTGTATAAAAGAAAGACTGAAAGTGGTGGAAAATACACAAAAGAAGATATGCAGAATGCTATAAACGAAATAAAAACAGGAACTTTAACTATACATCGGGCTCACAAATTGTTTAATATTCCAAAAACTACTTTATTCTACCATTTGAACGGAATCCGTGGACAGAAAAGCGAGACGCAAGGACGTGCACCAACTATTCCTAAAGAAGATGAAACCCGATTGGCAAATAGTCTTCGAACAATGGAAAAATGGGGTTTTGGAATCACGAGAAAGGAGCTATTATTGATTGTTGCAGATTATGTATCAGAAAACAAGCTTAAAACAACGTTTAAGAACAATATACCGGGGAACGAATGGTTCAAAAACTTTAAAATGCGTCATAACCTCAGTATAAAGAAGACAGATCCATTCGTGGTAAACGAATATTTTGATATTTTAGAGATTACTTTAACAGAGTTATCATTGGGGAATAAACCTCAACAAATCTGGAATCTTGATGAGAGTTCTTTTTGTCATGATCCATATAAAACAAAAATTGTTGGTGACAAGGGAAAGCCCTTCTCAGGCCCTGGAAGAGAAAATACTACTGTACTAAGTGCTGTGTCTGCTTCAGGATTAAAGGCTCCGCCGCTTATTGTATATAAGGGCAAAAATGTATGGGATGCATGGATCCCAGATGAAGAAAACTCCTTTAAAGGAATGGCATTTGCTGCCAGCAAAAAAGGTTGGATGGAAAGTGATATATTTTTAAATTACTTTAAAAAATCCCTCCTACCAACGTTCGGACCAGAACGACCGACTCTTATCGTCTTCGATGGACACAGCACTCATATCACTATTCCTTTAATAGAATTGGCAATGGAAAATGACGTAACAATTCTCAAGCTACCTCCCCATACAAGCCATATTCTTCAGCCGCTAGATTTATCTGTATTCAGGTCAATGAAAGTAACATGGGATGAAAAATTAGTGGCTTGGCAAAGAAAGAACGTAGGATTGAAAATGCCTAAAAAAGTTTTTTCTGAAATGATCGGCCAAACTTGGAAGAACCTTAACCCATCAACTATAATGAATGGTTTTAAAAAAGCAGGGATATGTCCAATTAATCGAGCTGTAATACCAGAGTCGACATACGATCCGGATAGTTTGAAAAGGTGGAAGAAACAAAAACAGCTGCAAGGACAATCAGCCTCTCCTAATGCTGTTGCTGATCAACCAGAAAACATAAGCACCGATGTTCAACTCGCAGCAACAAAATCTGATTATCCAAATGTTACCTCTCCCCAGCCAAGCACACAAGTGTCATTTGAAGAGATTCTGCTTAGAAAAGTCAAGAAATCAGGACAAGAAGAAGTACCAAAAATTAAAAAAAAGAGGGTGGCAACGGGAGCAGAAGTAATCACTTCAGCACAAGTATTGGCTAGATTGACAGAAGATAAAAAAATGAGAGAACAAAAAATCGCCAAGATACAAATAAACTGTCAAACAGTTAAAAGAAAGCGTAAGGTTCAGCACGTAATTGATAGCGACACAACAGACGAAGACATCACTGCCGTCCCTCTAATGGACTCGGAAGATGACATGGATCCTATGAGCTTTGAAACTATTTATAATGAAGCCCAAGAAGACGAATCATTTGTTGCAGATTTGGGAAAATGGGTACTTGTTAAGTATTCCAGCAAAAAAAGAATTAGACACTTCGTGGGAAACATTTTAAAGCAAACTAATAATGGATGGGAAATAAAATTCTTAAAGGTGAATAATAAACAATTTTTTAGCCTGAAAGGGATGACATAGATGTCGTTAGTACTGACAATATTGTTAAAATTCTGCCAACCCCCACACAGGGACGACGCGGTGATAATTTTATTTTTCCTGTAAATTTTTCAGGATTTAACTTAATGTTTTAGATTTTTTTGGTAGTCGAAAATTTTTGATAAGTTTGTATTTTCCTATATTTTTTAAATATTAAAATGTTCTAAAAATGAATATGGTGCTTTTTTTATTAAATTTTCACACTTGCCTCTTATTATCTTTAATAGACTGCAATACGGTAAGTACACGCCGACTTCACACTTACCCCAGATAACGGGGGAAGTGTGACCGTCAGACGTCGTTTTAAAAAAATAATTTTATAAAAAAAGTGTTTCGTTTATAAGCATTTTAAAGTACAGATTTATATAGGCAGATATTCGTACTACATATTGCCAAAATAAAGAAATCGTTTAGGCAAGTATGTTAGGAAACAATACAAACAATACAATATTTATCTTGTCATGTACATATGTGATAATTTATGTTCGCATATGTTCATTTATGTTTCTTTAATTTTCGATTGCAAGCTTTACCAATTACCATAGCTTTTATATAGTTTTAATATAATTAAATAACATAAAATATTCCGTAATTGCATATAGCAAAGCAAATACCAAAAAAATTATTTCAAATTTTTGACTATTGATCTATTCTATTAATTCATTGCCATTGAAAATTTTTGGAATGTAATAAATCTTGACTATCAAATGTACTCTCAATTACGCAACGAGTCACAAGGTTTGTCACAGGTTATTTTGTTACACATATTAAGTTTTGTTTCTTTGACGTTTGGATCAAGTTCGATAGGTTCAATCCTGACACGTTGAAATATTAGAGTCATTTCTACCCATTCAACAGATAAGTATTGGCGGTAATTTGTCATAACAATCTAATTCAGTACCATGATTCTGAATTATATGAGTTACTAATGTTAGAAATTTTGATTAATTTTTATAAAAAATAGGTAAATCTTGATAACAGTATGCGGCACGTCTAATATTAACAATTTTGTCACTGCATTTTGCAATAAATATTGTTTGACCCATTTGTTGGCCTACATAACCCGGTGACCCTTTAATAAAAGTACTAATTACATCTGGCGATTCTAGTGCCAAAGCAAGACAATTTTCAAGTAGTTTTTATCTTAATTGTGAGCGTTTATACAGTGTGTCCCCGGATTGAGTTCACTATAGGTGTAATTGGCAAAAAAATTAAGAATTTCATTTTCATGTTTTGGGATTCCGACCTGCTTTGTCTGAAAACAATTTTAAGCATATTTTTAGTTTTTTTAAAATCAGGCCGGCCATGAAAAATGTAAAAAACTATTTTATATTCAGATAAAGTGCCTTTTTGGTCAATAATGTTCTTGACAAAAGTTGTTCAGAATATGGAATTATGGCTCTGTACAAAATTTTAAAAAGATCAGTGTCTGGACATAACGCCGACTAGACAAAACGCCGACTGAGGACACTACGCCGACCGTTCATTCGCATTTGCGCAAGCTAATCGTTGTTATTGATAGATATTTTGCATGAGATTGATGTATTCACAGATTTTACTCAATCCACGGTCGGCGTAGTGTCCCTGGTAGGCTGTCGGCATTGTGTCCCCGGTCGGCATTGTGTCCTCGGTCGGCGTTGTGTCCAGTCGGCGTTTTGTCCAGACATATTTTTATTTAAATTAATTTTTGTGAAATTTTGCACAGAGCCATAATTTCATATTTTGAAAATTTTTCTGAAAAACATTATGCCGTATTATTGACCAAAAAGGCACTTTTCCTGAATATAAAATAGTTTTTTACATTTTTCGTAGCCGCCTTGATTTTTAGAAAACTAAAAATATGCTTAAAATTGTTTTCAGACAAAGCAGGGCGGAATCCCAAACCATAAAAATGAAATTCTTAAATTTTTTGCCAGTTACACCTATAGTGAACTCAATCCGGAGACACATTGTATATGTGGAAACGTAAATTATATCGCACATTTGACTTTTGATTGAAATTTCAATACATAATAATTTATTAAGTACTTGCGTTATTAAATCGATATTATGTGCAATTTGCTTCGATTTTTGAAAATAAAAACCAATATTCATATGATAAATGACAAAAATACGGCTCTGTTCTGTACGCTAAGCGTATTGATTACAAATTTTTTTTTGCTTAATTAATTTTAATGCAGAAACTATAACATTAGATTCTTCAATTATAAATTGTTGCACTGGAATATCGTTGCTTCCAGCACCTGCACCTTATTCAAAAATTATAATGCATTTAAATATGGAACAGTAAGACATAGGACTAAGGCGAACGTAGAAAAATTGATGAAATTATATTTATAAAATGAATCACTTTAATAAAACTTAAAAAAAAATAATTGCGTCTTATTTTTACCGGGTAATTAAATTATACTAATGACATGAAATAATCAAGGTTGGGCTGATTTTAAACATTTAATTTAAATCAAAATTTTAATCATTCGATTTTTATTATTAATCACTAATCAATGATTAAAATCACTTTTAGTTAATCACTTTTTAACTAAATTTTGTTTAATTAATATATTTAGATATATCTAGCTCAAAATAAATATTGAAACATAAATTAATTCATATGCAAATGTACGTTACTCATAGCATCTTTGACGCGTGTGTGGTCTTTGTTTAGTCGCAAATTTTTATTGTAATAGTAACCGAAGCCTTCTTGCAGTATATATTTATATATATATATATATATACAGAGCCGTATTTACCTCTTTCGAGGCCCCAGGCGCAATTGAAATATGAGGCCCCAGGCGCAATTGAAATATGAGGCCCCCCTGCAGATATTCTTCAACTGAAAACACCAGTTCTTCAACATTAGAAATGTATTGAAATATAATTTACTCTTAAATTAAAACTAGAAACTAGAAATTAAAATATAATTTTCAAATTGATCTCAGTGACTGATATCTGATTTGAAATCTGAGGCCCCTTAGCTACGAGGCCCCAGCTTGCGCCTCATGCGCCTGTGCATAAATACGGCTCTGTATATATATATATATATATATATATATATATATATATATATATATACAGTGAAATTTAATTATGTAATTAGAGCTAACGTTGTCTGGTTTTAACATTTTATGCGTATTGACTAAAAATTAAAAAATCAAAAACAAACTGGAATACATTTTTTAATTTAAATTCAAACCGCCGCTTTTTGCTTGTTTTACATTGGTACATTTATATATATTTATATATATATATATATATATATATATATATATATATATATATATATATATATATTCACTCTCATAAATTTGCGGATTGAAATAAGTATTGAGTAAGTCGTTAAAAAAATTGCTTTTAATTTTAAATCTTTCATGGTGTAATTTTGATACCAAAAGATTTGGTTAGTTTGAATGAGTTAAAATTTTAACGAAGTAAACGCTTTGTTGCCATGTGTTATATTTACTTATTAATGTAATTTTTTAAATTTAATGAATTCTAAATTTTTAACATATTGTTTTTTAAAAAGAAAAAAATATTTATTTTACTTAATATTCATTTACAAATTTGTAATTATTAAAAAATAAAATTTATGCAGTACTTTTAAATAAGATCAAGTACGATGTTATATTTATGCGTCACAAAATCCGTCTCTGTGTTATATATCATTCAGACGCATGCATCCGCAAACATTTGCGTGTGAATCTGTTAGTATATTGTGTTTTACCATTGTGTAACAAATTGCTATCTTAGTGCAACTTAAGATGACAAATTATACTTCTGAGTATATCCTTTATCTGGTTAGATAAAGTTGCACTTGGATCTTGGTTATTAAATAATTACGATAGACAAATATAATAAAATATATAAACTTTAATAAACAAATATAATAAGAACAATTACAAAATAATTACTTATAAATTTAGCGATAAAATATGAATCCAAAATGTAACTTAAACGGAGTCATTCTTACCGTGAATCGTAACACGACTCTGACCGTCACTCTGACCGTAACACTTCGTTGACCGTAACTCCGTTGACCGTAACTGCCTCAGTCTTGAAGCTAACCCCTTTTTAAGTTACATTTTGGCCATCGAACTGGACTCTGCGGGGAGGCAACGTACGCATAAATAACTAGTTCACTGTGCAATCAAACTTTGAACGTTATTTCAATATATGTTGAAATTGCTGACACTAGCTCAAAGTTCGATGCACAATAATGCTTAACAAACATTTACGTTTGTTACATTACCTTCCCCTTTATAAGACTTAATTCTCTAATTAAGTCTCACAAAAAAAATAATCCAATTCGATGTTATTTTTTTTTAAAACTATACTAACATAACATATATTACTTAAACATATTGCTTACTAAGCAGAACAGAATGTATTACCTATCTTAAAAAAATCTGAAACTTAATGAGCAAAACCATTTGAAAAAAATACAAAGAACTTTTAAAAATTCATATTTAAAAAAAAATCATAATTAAACTGTTCTGCCAAATATTAACTTATAAGCTAACATAATAAATTAAATAACAAACTAAAAAAAATTACACAAACATAAATATATAATTTAACCTACATATCGAGCTGAATCATCAAAAAATTTTATCATTTTTATTGTTGTGCAGTGACATTGATAATTTTACTATTAACTAACAACTGCAAGATTGCAAAAATTTTCATACTGACCTACATTATTATTTTTAAAGAATTTGCAAATACAAGTTAAACTATTTTAAACATATTTCTGCATTACTGATAGAAAAAACTTATATTTTTTTTTTATTTCCAACAATAATAAAATATTTACTGATGACTCTTTCTGATCAGACTACTTCAACACGTAAACTTACAATAACTAAACCAGAACTAAACTAAACAGTAACTAACGCACTAACACTTTATTGTTCTATATTACACTACACTACTTATCATTTGTTTTTCTACACACTAGTTCACATTCACGCACAAATTGTCCATATCGAAACAAAAAAAAAAGTTATCTTCTCCGACGTCGGGCATGTGGATGACGCAGCCATTTTGTTCGCTGATGCCGATAGATTTTATTTTTATTTGATACGTTTGAAATTATTGTCACACCGAACAATAATTTCCTGTTGTTTGGTTTAGTGTTCACTTGAAGCCCACCAATTAACTTTTCCCGCTTAACTTTTCTTCTTGGTTTTTTCACACACCATACTGTTTCTTTCCCGTCAAAATTCTTCTGCTTAAATAGCGCTTTTCTTTGCCTCTTCACTGGTAATATTATTTTCCTTTTCTTTTTTTCTTTTGTTTTAACTCTACTTATCACCCTTTTTCGATTATCTTTTGGTCTTGGTTTCTTCACACACCATACTGTTTCTTTCCCGTCAAAATTCTTCTGTTTAAATAACGCTTTTCTTCGCCTCTGGACTGGTAATATTTTTTTCTTTTTCTTTTTTTCTTTTGTTTTAACTTCACTTATCACCCTTTTTAGATTATCTTTTCGTTTTTTGTCTACACAATTTCTCTTTGACACTTTACTACATTTATTTTTAACACTTAATTTGTCGATGCCCGTGCTGACGGTGTATTGCCTGGATCTTGCACCAGCGACTAAACTGCTGTCATCGACGCTACTAATTTGAAGAGACTCTTCTTCTTCGATGTGGCCTGGCATCTCAAGAGACTCTTCCTTACTAACACTGAACACAAAACTTACTTCGTCGACGTTGTATTGCCTGGATCTTTCACCAGTTACTATACTGCTGCCGTCGACGGTACTGACCTGAAGAGATCCTTCTTCTTCGATGTGGCCTGGCATCTCAGAAATCTCTTCCTTACTAATATTAACACTAACTTCGGGAAGACCAACTCGGGTCCCGAACCAAAAACGCAACCAGTGGCATACCGTTCCTACTGAACTTGGTCGCCATGCCTCTGGTAACTCAAAATAGGCTTCTTTTACTTGCCCACGAAATCTTGTAGAACAAATTAGCCTAATTTCTACATCCGACCAATTTACACCCTTTTCTAACTGACTGGCGAAGTCTTCTGTATTACTTTCGTCACAAAACTCAAACATTTTAACACTAACTGATGTACGTGGTAACGCTTACTTATATACCACGGAATTACGGTCAAAACTAACTTACTAATTTTTGATTCATATTTCATATATTTACTTTCGCGCACCGACTAAAATTTTTTTTCTAATTTTGATTATCGTAATTAAAACCAAACTATAAATACTCAGACTACTGAAACTGATTGCTCGTCAATCGATCCCACTTCTGACACCATTGTAACAATTTGCTATCTTAGTGCAACTTAAGATGACAAATTATACTTCTGAGTATATCCTTTATCTGGTTAGATAAAGTTGCACTTGGATCTTGGTTATTAAATAATTACGATAGACAAATATAATAAAATATATAAACTTTAATAAACAAATATAATAAGAACAATTACAAAATAATTACTTATAAATTTAGCGATAAAATATGAATCCAAAATGTAACTTAAACGGAGTCATTCTTACCGTGAATCGTAACACGACTCTGACCGTCACTCTGACCGTAACACTTCGTTGACCGTAACTCCGTTGACCGTAACTGCCTCAGTCTTGAAGCTAACCCCTTTTTACTACTTTGACTGCAAGGAAAAGTAGTAAAGCGTTTGGTACGGTGTCTGTAACATTTTCAAAAAAAAAAAAAAATTGTATAGAAATCCTTCATATAGCCTCTAGATGACGAATCTGAACTTAGTTTATGTGGGTGTATGGATGTGCGTAGTCAGCTCGCTTGGTCGTCAGACCAAATTTTGTGATCGCAACTCCTCCTAGACGGTTCAACCGATTTTAATGAAATTTTCAGGATAAATTTGTCTGGTGCCCAAGATGGTCATGTGGTTTTGGTTTTTTCCAGTGATGCCAACTTTCCGAGAAAAAAATTACTAAAGTTTTTAAAAATTCATTGTGGCTACATTATTTATCCGATTTTGATCAAATTTTCAGGAAAGATTCCCCTAGTACCCACATACATTACGTAATTTTAATATAATACAATGTTGCCAACTTTCCGAGAAAAAAATTACCAAAGTTTTTAAAAATTTATTACGGCCATGTTGTTTAACCGATTTTGTTCAAATTTTCACAAAAGATTCTTCTGGTATCCATATAAATTAGATAATTTCAACAAAGAACAGTGTTGCCAACTTTCTGAGAAAAAAATTACTAAAATTTTTAAAAATTTGTTACGGCCATGTTGTTCAACCGATTTTGTTCAAATTTTCACAAAAGATTCTTCTGGTATCCATATAAATTAGATAATTTCAACAAAATACAGTGTTGCCAACTTTCTGAGAAAAAAATTACTAAAATTTTTAAAAATGTATTACGGCCATGTTGTTTAATCGATTTTGTTAAAATTTTCACAAAAGATTCTTCTGGTATCCATATAAATTAGATAATTTCAAAAAAGTACAGTGTTGCCAACTTTCTGAGAAAAAAATTACTAAAATTTTTAAAAATTTATTATGACCACTTTATTTAACCGATTTATGTGATAATGTCAAAGTAGTCTATATATGGGTTTACCTATATACTTTTAATCTTGTTAAGTTACATTTTGGCCATCGAACTGGACTCTGCGGGGAGGCAACGTACGCATAAATAACTAGTTTACTGTGCAATCAAACTTTGAACGTTATTTCAATATATGTTGAAATTGCTGACACTAGCTCAAAGTTCGATGCACAATAATGCTTAACAAACATTTACGTTTGTTACATTTGGATAATCTTAACTTATTATTTATTTATTTCCTTATTATTTATTCAATGGGCTTATTCGTTATTGGACGTCATTGTATGCGAAAACAGCTTTCAAATGGAAGAAAATCATAAGTTATATTCATATTATATTTATTATAAGAATATTTGTTGTTTCAATAAAACCAAAATATTTTAGTTCGGAATGTAGCAACGCCTGTCTTAATTGCAATGCTATATTTAATACCGCCGTCTACCAACGAACGAAAATGCAAAAAAAAAACATATTGCATCAAAATATTCATTTTATTTGGTAAGGTGTGTACGATATACGATATATTGTTTTCATAAAAAAATAAATCAATTCATTACTTTTGTAAATAAATATCCCTTATGAAAAAAAAGGTTAAAAATAATAAAACGTCTCAACCATTTCGACGTGGTTGTTTTGGCTGAATCTGATGTACAACTGAGAAGAATGATTGATAGAATTAATGTTGTTGGTAAAGATATGAATCTTGTGTTGAATGTTGATAAATGCAAAGTTTTAGTTTTCAGAAGGGTGACTTGATGATCGAATGTAATGTATATATTGATGGTGCACGTTTAGAGCAGGTAGATGAATTTGTGTATTTGGGTAGTTTGCTGTCTAGAGATGGCCGTTTTGATTGTGAAATTGAAAGGAGAGTAAATGCTGCTGTTGTAAGGTACTTTGGGTGCTTTGGGAACTTTTGCTAGGAATGTAAATGTTTCCAAAGAAGCCCGTTTGAGTATATACAATGCAGTTTTGGTGCCAACGTTGATGTATGGTAGTGAATGTTGGGTTTGGTTGCAAAAGCATAAACGGAAAATGACTGCTATGGAAATGAGATTTTTACGTGGGGTATGTGGTGTAACTAGGAGAGATCGGGTACGAAATAGACTAGTGTATGATGAGTGTGAAATTGAAAAAATGTTGTAGCAAACGTTGGTGTTAGTCAGTTAAAATGGTTCGGCCATGTTGAGCGAATGTCTAATGAACGTTTGGTTAAAAAGATATATTTGAATGATTTTGATGGTATTCGTTTGCGTGGACGTCCGATGAGTAGGTGGAGTGGTATGATTGAGAGTGTTTTGCGTGAGCAAAAGTTTCCAAGTAGTAGGAATAGAAGAGCATGTATGAGAGGAATTATAAATGTGGATAAAGCGAAAGTTGCTTGTTTGAATAGGAATGTTTGGAGGCGACTGATTTCGGAATGATGAAAAGAGTTTGTGCCACACCCTTTCGGGTACATGGCGTGATTGTGTATGTATGTATGTATGTATGTTGATGGCAATATAACAGAGATCAAGGAAAATATTCTCGAAGCATTTGACAAATTTTTCCAATTATTTTGGGTATTCAATACCTATTATGATGACTATCTATTAATATTTTGCCAGTTTACACAATGGGGAAGTTCAGCGTATTTTTTTTATTTCTTTATTTGGTTGG
The DNA here is from genome assembly GCA_963966155.1 of Clivina fossor. Classification (NCBI taxonomy): domain Eukaryota; kingdom Metazoa; phylum Arthropoda; class Insecta; order Coleoptera; family Carabidae; genus Clivina; species Clivina fossor. The sequence continues at coordinate 34,723 of CAWYQG010000030.1, forward strand.
ACCTGGCTTAAAAACTGATGTTTAATTTATCATTTTTCTCGAAGATGCCCAGTCTGTTCTCTACTGAATTGATTTTATTATTTGTGTTAATCCAGGATTTTAGTATATGTTTGGTATGGTAGCCGTAAAGATGTTCGATGTTATGGAAAACTTTATCATCAATTAAAAAGTAATTACTTTTTTACTGCGTAATTAGCTGAATTCGTTGAAAAAAAAAATTAATAAAATTCATTTTATATTACTAACAAAAATACAAAACTAAATTATTTTGTGGACGAGCATTGTGAATATTTTTAATTCTTAACAATTAATTATATTTTGTATTTATTACTACTTTGACTGCAAGGAAAAAGTAGTATAGCGTTTGTTAATTATTATTTTGGACATAGTTTCTAAAATAGTTTATCATTGGTTCCGAATACACAGAATACTCTAACCATTGTCGCCTGAAGAAGGAGAAAAGTAACCTCCGAAAGCTTGCGTTTACAATGAATTGAGTTTTTAATTGCTACATTCTGTTTGACTTCAAATCCCAACAAAATCCTTTATAAACGTATACATAAAGTCATCATTTACTATTCTATATATATATATATATATATATATATATATATATATATATATATATATTTGAGAAAAAATAATTTTACACGCAACTTCAATCATGCTAAACTTCCCCATTAACGTACTATAATATTTCTAAACAAGTTAATATTACTCCACGAATAAGGAAAGTTAGCTCTCTTATTTTTACCACTTTGACTGAAAGGAAAAGTGGTATAGCGTTTGGTACGGTGTCTGTAACATTTTCAAAAAAAAAAAAATGTATAGAAATCCTTCATATAGCCTCTAGATGACGAATCCGAACTTAGTTTATGTGGGTGTATGGATGTGCGTCGTCAGCTCGCTCGCTCACTCGCTCGCTCGCTCGGTCGTAAGTCAAAATTTTGTGGCCGCAACTCCTCCTAGACGGTTCAACCGATTTTAATGAAATTTTCAGGATAAATTTGTCTAGTACCCAAGATGGACATTTGGTTTTATTTTTTTCCAGTGATGCCAACTTTCCGAGAAAAAAAATAATAAATTTTTTAAAAATTCATTGTGGCTACATTATTTATCCGATTTTGATCAAATTTATAGAAAAGATTTTCCTAACTTTCCCATTAATTATATAATTTTATTAATATCCTGTGTTGTCAACTTTCCGAGATAAAAATTACTAAAATTTTTAAAAATTGATTATGGCCATGTTATTTAACCGATTTTATTCAAATTTTATAAAAGATTCTCCTAGTATTTATATAATTTACGTAATTTTAACAAAATACAGTGTTGCCAACTTTCCGACAAAAAATTACTAAAATTTAAAAAAATTTATTATGACCACTTTATTTAACCGATTTTAATCAAATTTTCACAAAAATTCTCCTAGTGCCTAAATAAATTATGCAATTTTCACAAAATACAGTGTTGCCAACTTATTGAGTAAAAATCACAAATTTAAAAAAAAAATTTATTGTGGCTACATTATTTATTCGATTTTGATCAAATTTTCAGAAAAGCTTTTCCTAGTGCCCACATAAATTATAATTTTATTAAAATACGGTGTTGCAACTTTCCAAAAAAAAATTTTGTAAAAATTTGTTATGCCCGCATTATTTATCCGATTTTAATGAAATTTTTACAGAAGATACCATTAGCGCCTATAATATTATATATTAGCAAAATACAATGTTGGCAACTTTCGGTGAAAAAAATTGTTATTCCTATTTCTTATCATTTATGTGATAATGTCAAAGTGGTCTATATATGGGTTTACCCATATACTTATAATCTTGTTAGATAAGATTTTAATATTTCAATATTATTATTTTTCGAATATATGACAATTATCATTGTTATATTGTTAAAACTTTAAACAAAATATCAATTGTAGATATAAAAAAACTTAAACATAAAATGCCATATGAAATTTATTATACCTATGGTTATAATCAAGTTTTGTTAGTGCCATGCAATTTATATAACCCTCATTCATTTTTTTATTTTTTTACATAATAAACTTTTTTTTTTAATTCTTACATTTTATTTCTGTACTAATAACAAAAACTTTTTTTAACACCAAATTTCATGTTAAAATATAACATAGGAACTGTGTTAATTTCACACCATAAATCAGTTAAAAATAACACAAAATTTTTGTTAATTTTAATTTGAATTATGTGTTAATTTTACTCTGCATTTTGTGTTATTTTTATTCTTTGATTTACAGTATTTTAACACAATTGTGAATGTGTTAAGTGTTTGACATATTCAAAATTGATTAAATTAACACCAGAAAACGTATGGACCTATATAGAATCCGCGTGGTGTTAAAATTTGACACCAAATTTATGCTACTGCGAATGCATTCAAACAGGCAGAAAATAAAATTTTACACGTTTAAAATTACATATGTTATTAAAATAAAACGGTTTTAGGTTATAGTTCTGTATTAATATTTATTAATAATCGATATTTCGACGAACTCAACGTACGTCATCAGGAAGAAATGACATTGCCAGTAAATAAACAGAACATAGAGACAAGTTACTACTTGTAGGTAACAAAATAGAAGTAACTGATACAAATAAAATTTGACTTTCTTTAATGAAAAATTATTAAATTTTATGATCTAGTTACTTATTTTGTTATCTAGTAACTTGATTCTATGTTCTGTTTATTTACTGTAAATATTATTAGTGTCTTTTATATTAATGAAGACGTACGTTAAGTACGATGAGTAAGTCGATTATTAATAAATATTAATACAGAACTATAATCTAAAGCCGTTTTATTTTAATATAATATATAAAATTAGTTAATTTTAAAACTAATATAATATTGTAAAAAAAATTTTAAATAATGTTTTACTACGTTATATTATGTTATAGGTTATATAATAATTAATAAACTCTTACTTTCGAAAATAGTTAAGAAATATATATTCAGGGAGTGTAATAATATTTCATAATATTTTTATTACTTATTTTACAGAAAAGTTATTTGAAAATGTCTTTTATTTAATTTGTTTTCTTTCAATTTTTTTACTTTGTCATATTTATTTTTGTATCAATATATTTGTAAACAAAGTATCCGAAAAAAAATTGATTGGTAGATAGGTAAATACTGTTCTATTAAATTATTAATTTCTTATTTAACTTCTCTTCAGTATTATAATATTTTTCCTGTTTCGGAATTTCAAACTTACAAACTCATCCAAATTAAATTTAAAATGAATGTTTCTTGATTTTAAAAGTAATGAAAAGCTATTCATTATATACTAAAAATCTGATTTTGAAAAATAAATTGTATTTAAATTACACATACACTATGCCACTGTATGTACATATTTAATTTTTATGTAACTTCAATAAATTACGTGTAAATTAACAACAGTTTCTTTACCACTTTGACTGCAAGGAAAAAGTGGTATAGTGATTAGTACAGTGTCTGTAACATTAAAACAAAATTGTATAGAAATTCTTCTTATAGCCTCTAGATTCTAGAGGCTATATGAAGAATTTCTAGAGTCTAGAAGATGACGAATCCGAATTTAGTTTATATGGATGCATGGATGTGCGTCGTCAGTTCGCTTTCTTGCTCGGTCGTCAGTCAAAATTTTGTGATTGCAACTCTTCCTAGACGTAGACGGTTTAACTGATTTTAATGAAATTTTCAGGATATATTTATCTAGTGCCCAAGATGGTCATGTTGTTTCAGTTTTATAAAATAACGTTTGTCAAACTGATAATTTTTCATAGATGAATTTTATAATTTCATACTTAATTAAAATCATATCTGTAAAAGTCAAGGTAACCTAACATATTTTATAGTCTATAAAATATATGACCATACATACCATAAACATCACAAAAGTTTATTATATCAGGTAAAAGAAGAAATTCAAACAATTCAAAAGTAGCCCTTCGTTCTTGGTCATAACTTGTATATTTCCGTCTCAATTTGTGTTTGTTCTCGAACAATCGACAAATAACAAAATATTTTTTAGTTTTTTACAAAAATTTTCTTGAAAAAATAATTTTTCCTATTGTTTACCTATGTATATTTTTTTTAAAAAAAATTATTAATAATTTGTATAACTATATTTTTTGAAACCAAAGTGACAATAATATTCAAACAAAATATTGATAGTTAAATACTTTATTAATTTTTATTAAAAGTAATATGTAAATTATGAAATTACTTATGAATTGTTATTAAATAATTTATTACATATATTGTCTAATTTTTGACTAATGAGCTATAGTTAATATGTTGAACTAAATAAATAAATTTAGTATTAAATTTGCCGGCCACCATACGCTTACTGCCGTAAAAGCAGAAGGTTCCGGGTTCAAACGAAAACAAGGTCAATGCATTTTTCTTCATTTAAAAATTAAATAATGATTTAATTATTTGATCAAAATAAATTAATGGCAATTTAAGCAAAAAACAAGAATACTGTAACTTATGATAATATACTATGTGTAATTAAGAATATTAAATACATATTTTTCTATTTTACTAATTATCTATCAACTTTCAGTATGGGACATATTATATAAAAGTGGCATAAAACAATATCATCATTTTCAAGTCAATTATCTAGTTAAGTTGCTAACTAATAAATCTCTATATTCCGATTAATTATCTCCGATCTGGTAAAATTTATTTATATTTATTTATAATTTAAATAGACAAAAGTGGCTATTTATACATACGGTATGTATACGCAATTGGCTATTTATACATACAGTATTTTTACGTAATTGGCTATTTAGGGTAGGTTAGGTTAGTAGGTTGGTTTAGGTGTTTTTAAAATTTTTTAGTATGTATAAATAGCCAATTGCGTATACATACCGTATGCATAAATAGCCTCATCCTAAATAGACATGTAAAAAACTTCGAAAGACAAAAGCAAGTTCCCGAAATATTGCTCTGTTATTGTAAATCTTGACCCAAAATTTCTAGTAACTCCAGAAATGTAATATATGGCATTCTAAAATATTGAAATAATTTTTATCATCCTCGTGAAAATCTTCGAAAAGAGTGTGAAATTCTCCAAATATGTTTTTTAAAAGGAATATCATGACAACACATTCTAGGTTTTCTTTTTACAGATCTTTTTTGTTTCATTTCTTCAATTTTTGATAAATATATTTTTTTATCAAAACTATCCATTTCAGAAATCGTACGAATGCAGACAATGTCAACCGAAAACTAAAACAAAATTTTCATTTTTTAATGCGATGCGATGCGGCCCGTCCCGTCGCTAGTATGAGCTCTCACATTTTTGCAGTGCGATGCAATGCAACTCGCTGCCGCAGTAATGTGCGCCAGGCTTCATATAACATTCCTACTTCGAAATGACTTCCCTAATAAACTACAGTCGATTCCGCTTAATTGGGACACATCGGGACTAGGGCATTTTGGCCCAATTAAGCGGCTGTCCCAATTAACCGAATTTTACATAAAATTAAGCAATCCATATTTTTCTTTCAATAATTTTATTTTATAAATTCTTGGAAAAAACTATAAACTACATATAACCAAAAAAATATAAACTTTTAAGAAAAAATAATAATAAATTCCAAAATAAAATAATATATAAATACATACATTTTTAATTCAATTCAAAAATGTGTCAAGTGTAGTCTGTCTTTTGTTTTTGAAACATTTCACTTCTACAAAATTAGCACAAGTATTCAGTGCGGCTGTAGGGCTCCCTTCATTTCCTTCCTGCATAAAATAACGCTGTAAGAAGGCCATATATTTTAACGAACCTTCCACGCGCGAGGTGTAGTGGTAACTGAATCATAACTGAATACGCAACGATTGAGACAGCAGGGTAGACTCTCACAGCTTTAATGACCGGTGCCGCGCCACGCCGACGCGAGGGTAAACATTAACTTTTGAGCGCGCGTGGGTCCGTACTTCATACGTGAATAAATGTGTTGGGAAAAAAGTTCACAGCGCGCGATACTAATGTAATTAATTGATACATATTTGCTAGTTTTTTAAATATAACTTTCCTTGTTGTGAATCAAAAAGATATGAAGCGTATCATATTAAATTTTTTGTAAATATTTTTTCTTGTGAATATTTTTGTAACATAATATATACTGTGATCTTAAATTTACTGTCCCAATTAAGCGAAATGTTGTCCCAATTAAACATGTAAATTTACTGTTGGTTCCTTGGTTTGGTTTCTGTTCTTTGAGATTTGGCCCAAATAAGCGGCTGTCCCAATTAAGCGGTGGCCCAATTAAGCGGAATCGACTGTATTAAAGTTTGGTACAGTTGTTATAAAACATCCTGTATAAAATATTTGACAATTTATTTATTTCAGTATTTAAAATTTAATTATTTTGAACTATTATTAGGGATTTTCATAAGTGGTGTCTACCATTATATAAAGTGAAAACTAAAATATTTTTCTCATTTTTGAAGTATATATTTTTGAAACTATTATATAATCAATTTCTATTAATATAAAATAAAATAAATAATTAGTAATAGACGGGAATCAGTGAGTAATATATTTTTTATTTGCTCTTAAACCAACGTTTCGGCAATCATTATTTCCTTCTTTAGAGCTAGCAAAATATTTTGAGTTGATGTTATATGTAACGCAAATATATATTATTTGGTCATAAAATAAAAAAAAATAAAAATTATTATTTGTTATATTAAATGCATTTAACAATGGTAATTTTTATTTTCAAATAATCTGACCAAATAATGTATATTTGCGTTACATTTAAAAATAACCTGCTAGCCCTGAAGAAGACAATAATGATTGCCGAAACGTTGGCTTAGAAGATAATGAAAAATATATAACTGACTGAATTCCGTTTATTACTAATTATTTATTAAATATTACCAGTCGACACTTTTCCGATTTAATTAAATGAAATATTTAATAACACATAAAACTTTTTTCAACTTATAAAAATTAGAAATAAACTTTTAATTAATTTTTAATTAACAAAGAGAAGAAAAACTTGTCAGTGTCATAATATAAAATTATAATCAAATATTCTGTATTCCATAAATTATTATAACTTTTAATAAAATTCAAAGTCGTTTCCTTATAATTAACCTGTCAACATTAAAAGTTAATTAAGCATTCTTTTATATAAAAATTATTGCATTCACATTAAAATTAGTTTGAAGTTATACATGTAGTTCAAAGGTATAGTTTTATTAAAAACGTTAAAATAAATTCCTGACTTTACTAAACAGCAGTTTTTGATATATAGAAAACATCAGAAAATTTAAAAAATTGATAAATTTTGTAATAATCTGAAATATAAAATTTAAATTTAAAATATTTATTAAAACATTCAGATATAATAAAAATATATCTGTCTTATTACCAAAAGCATTTTTTCCTGTATAAATTATTTTACAGAGTGATTTATAACGAATGTAACAAACTTTAACAGTGTGTTATGGAGGGTATTTCTAGTGCAAAGTTTCATATAAACATAGTTCGAATTCTGTTTTGTTGCACCTACAAGATATTATGGTGGCATAGTAAAATTACGAGTTTAATAACAAGCTACCGTAGAAAAACACAATAAAACAATAGATTGTTATGCATAAACTGTTTAGACTCGATCCAATGTTAATATTTGATTAAATCAAATTCGTTAAAATATTGCCATGATTCGCGTGTACCATTCTTTGATTCGTCGGTGCCATGCCTGTATTCAAGTTCAATGAGCTCACTTTGAATATTTGTTGTCAAATTAAAAATATAATTTTATTTGCCTCTCAAATAAAACTTTAATTTGTTGTAGTTGCACAACTAGATAGAATAAGACAATCTTTAGTCAAAATGACCACCGTAATAAATTGCTAAAATTTGATTCACTCGTTGAAAAACACCTTATATGTACCTGTCAATAAAAACGTAAACTAACATAATATTCATAGTGTACACGCAGTACAAAATTATATTATTTTGAAACAAATTAACTAAAATAGAATATTAATTATATTACTCATAATCTGTAAATTTTTTGAAAAACATAATTATTGTTTTGAAAATATTCATAAAATTTTCAATAATTCTAGATACAAAAGTAAAACTTTGAATATTTTTCGAAACATTGCAACATTTAAAAAAAATGTCACAAAAAGAAGAGGTATAATGTGCATTAATTGACGTGGTTCTTGTTACTAAAGTAAAATATTTTCAGCTTACAATAAAAAAACTAAGTATCGATATTATAAAATTAATGACATACATTGGATGCAATCCAAAAATTCGTACGCCTGCTGCAAATATAATTGGTATCCTGCTAGGAATAATAATGTTTGTTTTTGGTGTATTGAATATTTTCAACTTTCTATTCAACACATATGACTCATTTAGTAATGTTATGGACGATGCTGTAGTACTTGCTGGAGTTATTCAGGTGAGGATTATAAAACATTTTTTTTTTTCAAATTATCTGTGGCTAGTCTTTTATCTAAGGATGCTCGCTTTGATCGTGAAATTGAAAGAACAGTTAATGCTAGTTGTAAGGTTTTAGGTAAAAATAACCTAGTAAAAAAAATTAGAACTCATTATATTAAAATTAAACAGTGTTAGGATATAATTCTATATTAATATTTATAAATAATTGACATACTCTACGTATTCTACATACGTCTTCGTCAGAAAAAAGATACAAATTATATTTACAGTAAATATCAGAACATAAAAAATAGTTACTATATAACAAAATAAGTAAAAAGATCAAAAAATTTATAAATTTTTAATTATTGGAAGCTAAATTTTATGTTCTAGTTACTTATTTTGTTACCTAGTAACTTGTTTTTATATTATGTTTATTTATTGTAAATGCATTTATATCTTTTTTCTGATAAATAAGTGCGTGGAGTACGTCGATTATTAATCAATAATAATACAGAACTTAAAGGAGAAGCCGTTCTATTTTAATAAAAACGTAAATGTTTCTAAGAAAGCTTGTTCGAATATATAAAATGCTGCTTTATTGCATACGTTGATGTATGATAATGAGATGCTGCTTAAATGTGGTTTTAATGTGATGTATGTGATGTAACTAGATGGAATCGAATACAAAATAGATTAGTGTGAAATTGAAAAAAATATTGTTGCAATAGTTGGTGTCAGTCAGGTCAAATTATTCGGTCATTTTTAGCGAAAGTCAAATGAATGTTTGGTTAAAACAATATTATTATGAATGATTTTGAAGATATACGTTTACTCATGAACGTCCGATGAGTATGTTTGAGATAGTGGCTTGATAGTGGATATGATTGAGACAGTGGCTTACCTGAATATGATGAATATTGATAAAGCTAGAGTTGCTTGTCTGAATGTAAATGTTTGGAGGAAACTAATTTTTGTGATAGTGGAAAGAGTATGTATGTGTTTCTTAATAATTTAATTTCGCCGTGCATTTATTTACAAAAATAAAGTTTTTACCTGGAAAGATAAAATTACACTTCAATTTTGGTTATTATTTATTAATATTAGTAAGCATTTTTTAAAAATCAATATATGTACAATATGTTTTCAGATGACTATAAAATATTATTTTGTCATGAAAGAAGCAAAAGGTTTGTCTAGTATGTTAGACACAGTCTGGAATGAATTTTGGTTAACTGACACATTAGACAATGCATCAAAACAAAACATGCAGTCGCTATATAAAATAGCTAATACAGTCAGCAGAATATATTATGTGATTGTTACAACGGCAAGTTGTTTTTTTGTGTTACGAGCCGGTATGAAAGGAAATCACGCATTACTAATAGAAATCTGGATACCATTCATCAGAGATTATATAAAAATATCACCATATTATGAAATAGTATTTTCTTTTCAATCAATAATATTTGTACTAACAATTGCTTGTTTAATAAGTTCTATTGATAGATTATTCATTGTTTTGACATGTAGTGTTTGTATACAATTTAAAATGATTTCTATAAATTTACTACAAATTGGACCACAGAACAGTTATAAAGAAAACAATGAAATTGTTAATATAAATGTTGCTCATCATGTCAAAATATTGAGGTATGTATCTACTGTATCTTTAAACAAAGCGCTAGAATTAGTTAGCATTGTTTGATTCTGTTAAAAATAAAAAAAAATAGTTAAGAAATTCATTTAAAGTGAAAAATATTATATAAACATAAGTCCTTTTCTATCTACTTGCACAAGTATAAAAAAATTTAAGTTTAAAAATAAATTACCAGTAATTCAAAAAGCAATATAATATAATATATGTTTTTATATATTGACAAAGTGGATAAACTTTACTTTACGGTTATCAAATGTAATTATTTAATTCAAACTATACATATTGTTACTTTTGCGTATTTTATGATTCTACATCGCAAAATTTTAATGCGGAAATGATATTTACAATATTAAAACTTATTTTGAAAACTTATAGTTTATACTAAGATGAAATGATTGTACGTGAAATATATGGTGGTGCTCATTATAGAATAGATGATGTAAAGAGGTTAATTTGTTAATGTTCAGTGAAATTAAAGCAACGTGGGGAATTTTTACTTTTTTTAACATAAATATTAAAAATAATAGTATCTGCTACTAGTTTTATAACCCTGGAAAAAAGGGGCAGCAGTTTTTCAACACTCAAAATGTTAAAATCAATTTAATAATATTAATATAATTTTTGCACTAAAATTTCGTGCTTTGTATTCATAAAATATACTAAAATAAAAGTCTAAAAGTTTGAAGTAAATAAATTTGGTAACCGTAAAGTAAAGTTTTACCGTATTTGTTAATTATTGTGGATTCACCGAATTGCACGAAACCAGAGAAACACGACATTCACGATATACCGTAAGAACTCACATTCTGTACGTATGAACTGCACTGGTTAAAGACTGTGCTTTGTCGTGTGTTTTCTTCATTGTGCCTTGTCGCCAAGGCAAGACTGTTTTCGGTAAAATCCCTAGTGCTATAAAAATAAAGATATTTTGAAATACGATATTAGATTTGTTTTGCATTCAGAGGCGTACGCTTTTAAGTCTTACTTTATTATTAATTTTTATTTTTAGGTTTCTAAACTCGTTCGAAGATAATTATTCAAAATTATTTTTACCTACACTTGTTACAACTTTTGCAGCCCTGTGTTTATCAATGTACGGATTTGTAGTGGAAGAAGACTTGTAAGTAATATATTTTAAATTATATTTGCCAGATAAATTTAATATTTTGTATTATTACAGCAATAAAAAATTTGTATGTGCGTGTGCAACGGGCGTTGCATTGTTACAAACACTTGCTTATTGCTTTGCTGGTCAGCTTATTCAAGATGAGGTAAGTTATCATTTTATTGTATTCACTTCAAAAATATATCTAAATAATCACCAAAAAGACTATAAAATATGCTTTTTAGTAGAGCAAAATCCATGCCATTTCGATGATTATTAACGGAGTGGTGTCAAATTTAAAAATATGATTTCTGACTCCGAAAAAAAGCTAAAATGATTAATATACTAGAATTATATGTTGTTATAGTTTTCATTCAATTTTGATGACTGTTCGCATGTAACGAAAAACATACACTAACAATTTTCTATATAATATCATTTTATTTTAATCACACTGAAGGCTGTGATAAGGTAGTGCATTTTAAGACAATTGAAAAATATCTGATTCAGTGACCCTTGACCCCTCCCCTCCTCCCACAAAACTGAAAAGAACTTGAATATCGTATTTAATTACACCTTTTTTTTCAAATTAAAGATTTATAAACTGTGAAAAAAAAATGCTGTTTGCAGCGCCATCTATCAAAGATAAAAAAAAGTCTCAAAATAAAATTTACATACTTTTCAATGGTCTATCCGAATCTACAATAAAAAATAGGGGGTTCCATTTAAGATTTCAAAGTTGCCCCCCGTTCCCGCCCCCAGGAGATTCGGGGGGGACAAGGGTTCCTGCATCAAATGTCCCCTTCAAAACCATTTACTTTTTATCCAAAGCATTTTTTTGTCCGATGCACGATTTTAAAGTTATTGCAAGTGGCGGATTAAAATGGGACATCCAGTATATATATATATATATATATATATATATATATATATATATATATATATAATGAGAGTATATCAAATATAAGCATAGAATAATTATTAACTGAAAATGAAAAAACTTTTATATTTGATATACTCTCATTCTAATACGTTACAACAGTAAAAATCACATTTCTATATATATATACAGGATGTAACAGAATAACTATTCCTAATTTTAACTGGAGTATCCTGGGCTCAGAATATGAAGATTTAATGCAAATCACTGAGATAAAATGTGGCTCCTTACTGAGCTACAGGGTGTTTTATATAAAAATTTAAAAACGATTTTTGCCCAGTACTTTAAAACTATTTGACGTATCCTTATCATACTTGGCAGAAAATGTAGGTACCGTACACCATACTAAATTATGTTAAATAAAAGTTTCTGGCTACTGCCAGTGGCGTACAACAGGGGCAAGTGAGAGGTTGATCCTTCCTAAATTCTACGCCACTGGCGGAATTGTCATTTTAGCACAATTTTTCGATTCTCCAATACTTGCTGTGTAAAAAACATACTCTTCCTTTGTAACGATAAAGTCACTGTTTTTCGAGATATTTAAAGTTAAACATAAGCTGCACCCTTGGGATTTTTTCAAAATTTGCTTAAAAAAATCTGAAAAAATTCAGTAAAATAGAGAAAAAAATTAGCTACATAATATTTAAGTAACTTTTTCTCTAACTCATTTTGGTTTCGCTGGAAAAATTATTAAAAATTAATATTTTTTGCATTTTATTTTTTTTATTTTCAATAATTTTTACAGCCAAATCAGAATGAGTTAGAAAAAAAAGTTACCCTGTTATTATGTAGCTAATTTTTTTCTCTATTTTACTGAATTTTTTCAGATTTTTTTAAGCAAATTTTGAAAAAATCCCAAGGGTGCAGCTTATGTTTAACTTTAAATATCTCGAAAAACAGTGACTTTATCGTTACAAAGGAAGAGTATGTTTTTTACACAGCAAGTATTGGAGAATCGAAAAATTGTGCTAAAATGACAATTCCGCCAGTGGCGTAGAATTTAGGAAGGATCAACCTCTCACTTGCCCCTGTTGTACGCCACTGGCAGTAGCCAGAAACTTTTATTTAACATAATTTAGTATGGTGTACGGTACCTACATTTTCTGCCAAGTATGATAAGGATACGTCAAATAGTTTTAAAGTACTGGGCAAAAATCGTTTTTAAATTTTTATATAAAACACCCTGTAGCTCAGTAAGGAGCCACATTTTATCTCAGTGATTTGCAATAAATCTTCATATTCTAAGCCCAGGATACTCCAGTTAAAATTAGGAATAGTTATTCTGTTACATCCTGTATATATATATACAGGGTGTAACAGAATAACTATTCCTAATTTTAATTGGTGTATCCTGGGCTCAGAATATGAAGATTTAATGCAAATCACAGAGATAAAATGTGGCTCCTTACTGAGCTACAGGGTGTTTTATATAAAAATTTAAAAACTATTTTTGCCCAGTACTTTAAAACTATTTGACGTATCCTTATCATACTTGGCAGGAAATGTAGGTACCGTACACCATACTAGATTATGTTAAATAAAAGTTTCTGGCTACTGCCAGTAGCGTACAACAGGGGCAAGTGAGAGGTTGATCCTTCCTAAATTCTACGCCACTGGCGGAATTGTCATTTTAGCACAATTTTTCGATTCTCCAATATTTGCTGTGTAAAAAACATACTCTTCCTTTGTAACGATAAAGTCACTGTTTTTCGAGATATTTAAAGTTAAACATAAGCTGCACCCTTGGGATTTTTTCAAAATTTGCTCAAAAAAATCTGAAAAAATTCAGTAAAATAGAGAAAAAAATTAGCTAAATAATAAATAAGTAACTTTTTTTTCTAACTCATTCTGATTTGGCTGTAAAAATTATTGAAAATAAAAAAAATAAAATGCAAAAAATATTAATTTTCAATAATTTTTCCAGCCAAACCAGAATGAGTTAGAGAAAAAGTTACTTAGATATTATGTAGCTAATTTTTTTCTCTATTTTACTGAATTTTTTCAGATTTTTTTAGCAAATTTTGAAAAAATCCCATGAGTGCAGCTTATGTTTAACTTTAAATATCTCGAAAAACAGTGACTTTATCGTTACAAAGGAAGAGTATGTTTTTTACACAGCAAGTATTGGAGAATCGAAAAATTGTGCTAAAATGACAATTCCGCCAGTGGCGTAGAATTTAGGAAGGATCAACCTCTCACTTGCCCCTGTTGTACGCCACTGGCAGTAGCCAAAAACTTTTATTTAACATAATTTAGTATGGTGTACGGTACCTACACTTCCTGCCAAGTATGATAAAGATACGTCAAATAGTTTTAAAGTACTGGGCAAAAATAGTTTTTAAATTTTTATATAAAACACCCTGTAGCTCAGTAAGGAGCCACATTTTATCTCAGTGATTTGCATTAAATCTTCATATTCTGAGCCCAGGATACTCCAGTTAAAATTAGGAATAGTTATTCTGTTACACCCTGTATATATATATATATATATATATATATATATATATATATATATATATATATATATACCAAACCAAACCTCTTCTACCACTACAAAAGATGGATTTGGCTATTCCATTTGAGTTATTCTTTTTTACTCTGAAGTGTTCTGTAACTGTTCGGATATTGATTTTATAGTGCATATAGTGAAATTTTTGTCGTTTGGCTATTACCGTGTGCAGCAAAAAGAGTTAACTCCATTTACCCTATTTCGTAGAGTGTAGATTTAGGAGCGTACATGCGCAGTAGCAATTCATATTTTAATTATAACTTGTTTTCTGAACAAATTTGCCGGTTATAAAGAAAGAATGAAAAATTTCGGGCTACATTTGAATATGTTGTTTAAATAGGTAATTTATCATATTTGAAAATATAAATTCTGAATAGTTATCAACCTTCTCTAAAGCTTTTTAACTTTTTCGTTTTCGTCGTTATCATGAAATAAAAATTCTTTTACATTCTATACATAATTACTTTTAGATATGGAACATTATTTTTACGTGTGACAGATTATCTTCAGTGTTTGGCTTTCCTTAACTGCATTAACTCTGTTATTGCGTCATTACAAAATTATTGCAACTCCGAATTAATAGTCAAGTCTACCATAAATATTCGTTCAACTTAGTAAATGAGAGCTATGAGTTTTTTAAATTTTATGTAACGCAATGTAACTAAAAAGCAAGTTATATTAATTTTGAAATGCAAGTACATATATGATCTGTTTTCAAAATCATAAATCATTTATATGTGATTTAGATCAAAAACTCTAAAGTTGAAATTATTTAGATCAGATCAAAGACCTTACATTTTGATCTAGATCAGTCACAATTCTGTTTTTAAATAATGAATTTTCAGGGATTAAAGATATGTGATGCTGCATACAATAGCATATGGTATGATATGGATAGCGGTGTCGTACAAAAAAGTTTAATAACGATAATGATGCAAAGTCAAAAATCATTTGTAATTTCAATTGGCGGCGTATTGGATCTAAATTTTATCAGCTTTGGACGGGTATGTAACTCTAGCTAAATGTATCATATTTTATTCTACTCAATATTTCTTTCTTTCTAATTTTTAGGTTGTACGAGCTTCATATTCCTTTCTGATGTTTCTAACTAATATGACATTAGATAATACATAAACCATATGAAAACATATCTAATACAAAATTATGTTAATTAGTTATTATATTCGTCTAGAAAAAGTTCAGCACCTAGAAATGTTGTATTATTTTAATTTTATTAGAACTATATTTACAATACAAAACACACGTAAAAACTGCATAAATTCTATTAAGTATTTAGATTTAACTAGATTAGAAATATATGGGTAAACCCATATAAAGATCACTTTTATATTATCACAAACTAAAAAATAAGAATAAAATTTTTATATTTTTTCACCAAAAGTTGGCAGCATTATTCAAAAATGAAATATTAAATTAAACTAAATATTATGTATGAAAAAAAATCTATCCTAAAAATTTGTTTTAAAACGTACAAACAGCATGCTTAAAATAAATTAATATAGTTTTTCCGGAATATTAAAAACGTATATATATGGTACCCCGACATAAGCGCTCGCGACATAAGCACCCCGACATAAGCGCCCCGACATAAGCGCTACAGACAATTGCGCTACCGACAATTGCGCCTCCCGACAAAAGCGCCCCAGATAATAAAAATTTAGTATTTTTGTGTTATGGTTAAAAATATAATTATAAATATTATTTTGAATTACTATTTATTTTTTATCAGCAGACTGGATGATATGTAAATAATATTGTATGTATTATTATTATTATTAAAATTATGTGTTTTATATATACCTATGTTAAAGTGACCAGATGTTTTACATTGGGATGTGAAAATGTACTCTTAACTAGTGTCACAAAAATAATTTGCTGTAGAGTATTACAAATGCTTACAAAGTAATATATTCATTGCATAAATACTGAAAATCGAGCGAGTTCTAACTCTTTCTTTGCAACTCTGCCGAAACACATAACAATTCTACCGAATAAGACAAGAAACCGGACCAAATTTACAATTTTTTTACTGCGAAACTATATATTTTAATTAACCGCGGTTTTCACTGGTTGAAAGAATAGTTTTTGAACTTTATTCAGCAATTTTTATTTCTATTTTCGTTGAAAATCAAGCGAGTTCTAATCCCTTTCTTTACATACTACGCAGGACTCTCACTTAAAATAAGACATATAACAATCCTTTAGGTCACGGTGTGACTTCGGATGTTATATAATACACATCAGTTAACACTGCGAAAGAAAACCACAATAATAATAATAATAATCATAATAATAATATAATAATTTTGTAATATAATTATATCATATCACTGTTGTACATACTTGCCTCCACGGAGGCCGTTGTACAATGTTGTGTACCTCTAGAGGTGAAGTAAAGAATAATAATCATAATAATAATAATAATAATAATAATAATAATAATAATAATAATAATAATAATAATTAACGTAATTAACGTAACGTAATTAACGTAATGCGCAAGGGAAAATGGGAAATAAGCGAAGGATACAAAATGGCATACAAAGAAGATGAAAGGATTGAGGTTTTAGGAAAGGAAGAAACATATAAATACCTTGGATTTGAACAATCGCGTGGGATAAATGCAAAGGAAATAAAATCTAGATTAAGAAAAGAACTTCATAGAAGAGTCAAAGCTGTATTCAAAACAAAATTGGCTGGGAACAACTTAGTTAAAGCTGTAAATACCTACGCAGCCCCCATAGTAACATACAGCTATGGAATAATTAACTGGAACAATACCGAGCTAGAGGATCTTAACAGGACCTTAAGAACAACTGCCACAAAGTATAGATGTAAACACCCAAAAAGTTCCATAGACAGATTTCATTTAAATAGGAAAAAAGGTGGAAGAGGATTCATAGATCTTCGTAACACGTATTACAAAGAAATAAATAGTCTACGAGAATACTTCTTTCAGAAAAAAATAACATCAAATCTACATGAAGCAATTTCAAATCTAGACAAAAGACTTACACCACTAGACCTTGCCAATAACAACTACCATCCAATAAACCAAATTATCACTGAAGAACAGAAAATAGATAATTGGAAAGGGAAAGAATTGCATGGCCGCTATATAGCTCAAATCGAACAAGACCACATCGACCAAAAGGCATCCAACGAATGGCTATGGAAGAGTGACATACATACTGAAACAGAAGGCTTTATATTAGCCATTCAGGATCAAGTAATCTCCACTAGAAATTACAAAAAATATATAATTAAAGATAACACTCTCCAGCACACCAGATGCCGAATGTGCGATAATAACAACGAAAATGTTGAGCATATAATATCTGGATGCCAAACGCTAGCGTCATCGGATTATCTAAAAAGACACAACAATGTGGCAAAAATTTTGCATTCTAAACTATGTCAGAAGCTGTTCGGACATAACTATACACCGTATTATAAATACGAACCTGAACAGATAATTGAAACTGCAGAAGCAAAATTATACTGGGACCGAACGATCCACACAGATAAATCTGTTGAACACAACAGACCTGATATTGTGTATGAAGATAAAGCCAATAAACGTACATTCCTAATTGACATTGCCGTACCAGCGCCTGCAAATATAAGAACAAAACAAATAGAAAAAGTAAAGAAATACTTACCACTCGCGCAAGATATGCAAAAAACAAAAAGACAAAACGCAGTATTAATCATTCCAATCGTCATAGGTGCTACAGGAGAAATTCCAAGAAAACTGCATGAATATATATCCAAATTAGATTTAGGTAAACATATATATCTCCAAATGCAAAAATCAGTAATATTAGATACATGTAACATTGTGAGAAAGGTCCTGAATATAAAAGATTAATTAATTAATAACTTATCGAAACTCCGCATTACTATTTACGTGTTAACTATATATATGTATGTATGTATGTATATATGTATATATATATATTGATATTTATTGTATTCTTACTAACACTGTAAACTACTACCATATATTATATGTTCTTGCCCTAAACAGGCCGACTTGTAATAAAATACCCCTATATTTACCTTTCCCTTCTTCTTTTTACTGTTGGGAAGGGTGGGTGGTAGGGTGGTTCCTTCCCAATAATAATAATAATAATAAAATAAAAAATAGCAGAGGTTGCAAAGAGCAACTAATTATAGATTCGGCCTTAATGGAAGATGCAAAAAAACGTAAACGAGATCTACACTGTGCCTACATAGATTACCAAAAGGCTTTCGATAGTGTTCCACACAGCTGGCTTATAGAAGTGTTAAAAATTTACAAAATCAATCCAACTATAGTGCAATTAATGGAACAACTAATGACAACATGGGTAACAACCCTTAAACTAGGAAACACCAAATTGGGAGAAGTAAAAATAAACAGAGGCATCTATCAAGGAGACTCCCTAAGTGCGCTGTGGTTCTGCCTAGCACTACAACCACTAACTACCGTCCTAAATACATCGAAAAAGGGATACGATATAAATGGCAGCAACCATCAAATAAGCCACCTCTTTTATATGGACGATTTGAAGCTGATTGCCGAAACGGATAAGAACCTACATAGACTTCTCAAAATTACGGAGACATTTAGTAAAGATATTAGAATGGAGTTTGGTATGCAAAAATGTAAAATTAACGTAATGCGCAAGGGAAAATGGGAAATAAGCGAAGGATACAAAATGGCATACAAAGAAGATGAAAGGATTGAGGTTTTAGGAAAGGAAGAAACATATAAATACCTTGGATTTGAACAATCGCGTGGGATAAATGCAAAGGAAATAAAATCTAGATTAAGAAAAGAACTTCATAGAAGAGTCAAAGCTGTATTCAAAACAAAATTGGCTGGGAACAACTTAGTTAAAGCTGTAAATACCTACGCAGCCCCCATAGTAACATACAGCTATGGAATAATTAACTGGAACAATACCGAGCTAGAGGATCTTAACAGGACCTTAAGAACAACTGCCACAAAGTATAGATGTAAACACCCAAAAAGTTCCATAGACAGATTTCATTTAAATAGGAAAAAAGGTGGAAGAGGATTCATAGATCTTCGTAACACGTATTACAAAGAAATAAATAGTCTACGAGAATACTTCTTTCAGAAAAAAATAACATCAAATCTACATGAAGCAATTTCAAATCTAGACAAAAGACTTACACCACTAGACCTTGCCAATAACAACTACCATCCAATAAACCAAATTATCACTGAAGAACAGAAAATAGATAATTGGAAAGGGAAAGAATTGCATGGCCGCTATATAGCTCAAATCGAACAAGACCACATCGACCAAAAGGCATCCAACGAATGGCTATGGAAGAGTGACATACATACTGAAACAGAAGGCTTTATATTAGCCATTCAGGATCAAGTAATCTCCACTAGAAATTACAAAAAATATATAATTAAAGATAACACTCTCCAGCACACCAGATGCCGAATGTGCGATAATAACAACGAAAATGTTGAGCATATAATATCTGGATGCCAAACGCTAGCGTCATCGGATTATCTAAAAAGACACAACAATGTGGCAAAAATTTTGCATTCTAAACTATGTCAGAAGCTGTTCGGACATAACTATACACCGTATTATAAATACGAACCTGAACAGATAATTGAAACTGCAGAAGCAAAATTATACTGGGACCGAACGATCCACACAGATAAATCTGTTGAACACAACAGACCTGATATTGTGTATGAAGATAAAGCCAATAAACGTACATTCCTAATTGACATTGCCGTACCAGCGCCTGCAAATATAAGAACAAAACAAATAGAAAAAGTAAAGAAATACTTACCACTCGCGCAAGATATGCAAAAAACAAAAAGACAAAACGCAGTATTAATCATTCCAATCGTCATAGGTGCTACAGGAGAAATTCCAAGAAAACTGCATGAATATATATCCAAATTAGATTTAGGTAAACATATATATCTCCAAATGCAAAAATCAGTAATATTAGATACATGTAACATTGTGAGAAAGGTCCTGAATATAAAAGATTAATTAATTAATAACTTATCGAAACTCCGCATTACTATTTACGTGTTAACTATATATATGTATGTATGTATGTATATATGTATATATATATATTGATATTTATTGTATTCTTACTAACACTGTAAACTACTACCATATATTATATGTTCTTGCCCTAAACAGGCCGACTTGTAATAAAATACCCCTATATTTACCTTTCCCTTCTTCTTTTTACTGTTGGGAAGGGTGGGTGGTAGGGTGGTTCCTTCCCAATAATAATAATAATAATAATATATATATGTATATATATATATTGATATTTATTGTATTCTTACTAACACTGTAAACTACTACCATATATTATATGTTCTTGCCCTAAACAGGCCGACTTGTAATAAAATACCCCTATATTTACCTTTCCCTTCTTCTTTTTACTGTTGGGAAGGGTGGGTGGTAGGGTGGTTCCTTCCCAATAATAATAATAATAATAATAATAATAATATATATATATATATATATATATATATATATATATATATACAGTCGATTCCGCTTAATTGGGACACCGCTTAATTGGGACAGCCGCTTATTTGTGCCAAATCTCAAAGAACAGAAACCAAACCAAGGAACCAACAGTAAATTTACATGTTTAATTGGGACAACATTCCGCTTAATTGGGACAGTAAATTTAAGATCACAGTATATATTATGTTACAAATATTCACAACGAAAAATATTTACCAAAAATTTAGTATGATACGCTTCATATCTTTTTGATTCACAACATGGAAAATTATATTTAAAAAACTAGCAAATATGTATCAATTAATTACATTAGTATCGCGCGCTGTGAACTTTTTTTCCAACACATTCATTCACGTATGAAGTACGGACCCACGCGCGCTCAAAGGTTAATGTTTACCCTCGCGTCGGCGTGGCGCGGCGCCGGTCATTAAAGCTGTGAGAGTCTACCCTGCTGTCTCAATCGTTACGTATTCAGTTATGATTCAGTTACCACTACACCTCGCGCGTGGAAGGTTCGTTATTTATTATTTTATTTTGGAATTTATTATTATTTTTTCTTAAAAGTTTATATTTTTTTGGTTATATGTAGTTTATAGTTTTTTCCAAGAATTTATAAAATAAAATTATTGAAAGAAAAATATGGATTGCTTAATTTTATATAAATTCGGTTAATTGGGACAGCCGCTTAATTGGGACAAAATGCCCTAGTCCCGATGTGTCCCAATTAAGCGGAATCGACTGTATATATATATATATATAAAACCATATATAAGCACACATTTTTTTATTTTTATTATCTGAGGCGCTTTTGTCGGGAGGCGCTTTTGTCGTGTAGCGCAAATGTCGGTAGCGCTTATGTCGGGGCGCTTATGTCGGGGCGCTTATGTCGGGGCGCTTTTGACGGGACACGTATATATATATATATATATATATATATATATATATATATATACAGGGTGTAACAGAATAACTATTCCTAATTTTAACTGGAGTATCCTGGGCTCAGAATATGAAGATTTAATGCAAATCACTGAGATAAAATGTTGCTCCTTACTGAGCTACAGGGTGTTTTATATAAAAATTTAAAAACGATTTTTGCCCAGTACTTTAAAACTATTTGACGTATCCTTATCATACTTGGCAGGAAATGTAGGTACCGTACACCATACTAAATTATGTTAAATAAAAGTTTCTGGCTACTACCAGTGGCGTACAACAGGGGCAAGTGATAGGTTGATCCTTCCTAAATTCTACGCCACTGGCGGAATTGTCATTTTAGCACAATTTTTCGATTCTCCAATACTTGCTGTGTAAAAAACATACTCTTTCTTTGTAACGATAAAGTCACTGTTTTTCGAGATATTTAAAGTTAAACATAAGCTGCACTCTTAAGATTTTTTTAAAATTTGCTCAAAAAACTCTGAAAAAATTCAGTATAATAGAGAAAAAAATTAGCTACATAATAAATAAGTAACTTTTTTTCTAACTCATTCTGATTTGGCTGGAAAAATTATTGAAAATTAATATTTTTTGCATTTTATTTTTTTATTTTCAATAATTTTTACAGCCAAATCAGAATGAGTTAGAGAAAAAAGTTGCTTAGTTATTATGTAGCTAATTTCTTTCTCTATTTTACTGAATTTTTTCAGAATTTTTTGAGCAAATTTTGAAAAAATCCCAAGGGTGCAGCTTATGTTTAACTTTAAATATTTCGAAAAACAGTGTCTTTATCGTTACAAAGAAAGAGTATGTTTTTCACACAGCAAGTATTGGAGAATCGAAAAATTGTGCTAAAATGACAATTCCGCCAGTGGCGTAGAATTTAGGAAGGATCAACCTCTCACTTGCCCCTGTTGTACGCCACTGGCAGTAGCCAGAAACTTTTATTTAACATAATTTAGTATGGTGTACGGTACCTACATTTCCTGCCAAGTATGATAAGGATACGTCAAATAGTTTTAAAGTACTGGGCAAAAATAGTTTTTAAATTTTTATATAAAACACCCTGTAGCTCAGTAAGGAGCCACATTTTATCTCAGTGATTTGCATTAAATCTTCATATTCTAAGCCCAGGATACTCCAGTTAAAATTAGGAATAGTTATTCTGTTACACCCTGTATATACTGCATGTCCCAAAAGTTTGGAAACGGTCAAATATCTCGAGAAATGCACATTAAATTGGAAAAACAAAAACTAAGTGTTTAATATTTTTAAAAAATATATTTAATGATGCTACATTTGACCCCCTACTCACACCCCCAGGGGATGGGAAGGACGTCAATTTTGAAATCTTAAATAGGAACTCCTACTTTTTATTGTAGATTTAGATTTTATGGCTAAAAATACATAGAATTTGTCTGTAACATTTTTTTCTATTCGTGGTAGATAGCGCTGTAATCGACGGGCAAACAAATACATAAACGCGCATAGATCCCTGAACCGGCTACTTACACACAGGAAGCTGTCGGCTGTTTAGGTAGCCGGTATAGTTTTTATTGCACTGTTGCATTCTTTATAAAAAACCGTTTAAGGATTTGCAAATCATTCCACCCGCCACTCCCCTTGAGGGTGGAAAAAGGGGTAGTTTTAGTTTTTTTTCAGCAAATATGATTTTGCATGCAATGTTTTTTCTCTATAAAAAACGTTTATGGGTTTGCAAATTGCATCATCTTTCACTTCCATTAGGGGTATAAAGGAAAGAACAGTAGTTTGTATTTCTTTAGCGAAAAAAATATTTTGAATGTACTGTTGCATTCTTCATTAAAAAAATTGTTTTTGGATTTGCAAATCACCCCCAAACTTTCAATTCAATTTACAAAATCAAAGCATATATAGAAACAAATGGAAAACTTTTGAAATGTTGTTAGTTGTTGTTGTTACATTTTCTTATGGAGAATGCAACACAGCATGCAAAATAATTTTTGCTAAAAAAAAACTAGAACTATACCCATTTATCCACCAGCAACGGGAGGTGGCGGGTGGGTGTGATTTGCAAAACCATAAACAGTTTTTTCTAGAGAATGCAACAGTGCAATAGAAAGTATAGCGGCTACCTACACAGGCGAACGCTCTCTGTGTGTAGGAAGTTGGTTCGTGTATGTATGTATGCGCGTTTATGTTTTAGTTTGCCCGTCGATTACAGCGCTATCTATCATGAATAGAAAAAAATGATACAGACAAATCCTACATATTTTTAGCCATAGAATCTGAATCTGCAATAAAAAATACGGGTTTTTTATTTAAAATTTCAAAGTTGACCCCCATCCCACTCTCTGAGGGTAGGGGTAGGGGTCGAATATAGTATTATTAGATAGATTTTTTAAAAATATTAAAAACAAATTATTTGTTTTTTCAATTTGATATGTATATCTATATATATATAGTAAAATCTGAGTTGCTACCGAGATAATATGTTGTAGAAATTTATTAACGGGATTACGGTATGTCAGGTAATTTAAGAATTAGCGAACATTACAATTAATTCTATTTACTATATTATTAGACCAATATTTCGCCACTAGATTGTTGGCTTCATCAGGGTGAACACTGTAATTCAGCATATAAATACAATATAATTAGAATACATATTATATAGGAAATTTTACACAGAATAAGTTATATTATATACAATGAGACTTACATGTAAGAATTAAAAGTATGTTGTTGTTAGAAAATACAGTTGTTGTTGTCAAAAAATAATAAAATTGTGAGTTTGTATTCATTGAATACCATAATAAATAAATGTTAAAAATTGTTCATAAACTTGTACTCTTTTTAATAAAAATTGGAAAAACTCCGTACACCAATGTTTAGTTTATTGCATAAAACAACACAGATAATAATTATTTTGTTATCAATTTTGAACTAGCTATTTTATTAACGTCTAACTATTTTTAAAAATTAAATTAATTAGTTATTTTATAAAAATTGTTATTCTCAATTAGAATCACGAAAAAAACCAATACACCAACGATAAAATTCAGACAAATTTCAGATACTCAATCACAAAATGGTGGTAATTATTTAATTTTATATTCGCCAACACAAATACGTCGAAATTTCTAGAAAATTCTATTTTTGCTAATTAACTTGTATTAATTGGTTCAAATTAACAATTAATTTTTATTTTACTGAAAAAATTTAAACAAATTATTATTATTATTTTAAATACATAATTCAGTGTTAAAACTGAATTACAAATAGTTATTAGAATTTAAATTAAGCATTTAAAAATTGTGTTATTTTTCCTAACCCAATAGAAAGCAAGAAAACTTTGTTTTTAAATATAAAACAAAATTATTTTAATTTTACAATGTTTCATTCTGATCCAACGTTGTTAAGTTGGCATATATCATCAATGAATTTCTGATGTCACTTTTGTTGTTAATAACCTTACTTTTGTTTCTGTATTATATGATATGACTCTAAGATGAGACGTTTGTGGTAATTGTTTTCTCTTTCTAATATTAATCGATTATCATAATCTGCTCGATGTTTTGATTTAAGTATATGTGTGGCTAATGTGCACAATTTATTAGGTTTACCTTCATCATTTTTTTGTTGATATATATATATATATATATATATATATATATATATATATATATATATATACAGGGTGTTTGCAATCAAGGTATTTTATTTTTAAGGGGTGATACTACAGGTCAAAACAAGGCGATTAACGCCAAAACACCTTAGTAAAAGTTTTCTAATAAACGAGATATTCATTTTTTTTTTAAGTAAAATGGTAGCATATGGTATAATTTTTATTATCCAGCTCACAAAAAAAATTATTCTTCATAATAGTTTTGGATTTACTTGAAACGAATAAAAATGTAAAAATATTCCAGGTTTTAAATACAGGGTGACTCGGATTTGCTGATTTGTGTTTCAACTTTTAGGTAAAATACCCTTATTTAAAAAATTTGAATAATTTTATTTGAATATTATGTTTAGAATTACAATTTAAGTTTACATACAAAAATTTGTGCCGATCGTCGATTGTTAAAACACCTTAGCAAAAGTTTTCAAATAAACGAGATATTAGATACTTTATTTAAATATTTTTATTAATGACACATAAACATAAAACATAAACATAATATTCAAATAAAATTATTCAAATTTTTTAAATAAGGGTATTTTACCTAAAAGTTGAAACACAAATCAGCAAATCCGAGTCACCCTGTATTTAAAACCTGGAATATTTTTACATTTTTATTCGTTTCAAGCAAATCCAAAACTATTATGAAGAATAATTTTTTTTGTGAGCTGGATAATAAAAATTATACCATATGCTACCATTTTACTTAAAAAAAAATGAATATCTCGTTTATTAGAAAACTTTTACTAAGGTGTTTTGGCGGTAATCGCCTTGTTTTGACCTGTAGTATCACCCCTTAAAAATAAAATACCTTGATTGCAAACACCCTGTATATATATATATATATATATATATATATATATATATATATATATATATATATATATATATATATACAGGATGTAACAGAATAACTATTCCTAATTTTAACTGGAGTATCCTGGGCTCAGAATATGAAGATTTAATGCAAATCACTGAGATAAAATGTGGCTCCTTACTGAGCTACAGGGTGTTTTATATAAAAATTTAAAAACGATTTTTGCCCAGTACTTTAAAACTATTTGACGTATCCTTATCATACTTGGCAGGAAATGTAGGTACCGTACACCATACTAAATTATGTTAAACAAAAGTTTCTGGCTACTGCCAGTGGCGTACAACAGGGGCAAGTGAGAGGTTGATCCTTCCTAAATTCTACGCCACTGGCGGAATTGTCATTTTAGCACAATTTTTCGATTCTCCAATACTTGCTGTGTAAAAAACATACTCTTCCTTTGTAACGATAAAGTCACTGTTTTTCGAGATATGTAAAGTTAAACATAAGCTGCACCCTTGGGATTTTTTCAAAATTTGCTCAAAAAAATCTGAAAAAATTCAGTAAAATAGAGAAAAATATTAGCTACATAATAATTAAGTAACTTTTTTCTCTATCTCATTCTGATTTGGCTGTAAAAATTATTGAAAATAAAAAAAATAAAATGCAAAAAATATTAATTTTCAATAATTTTTCCAGCCAAACCAAAATGAGTTAGAGAAAAAGTTACTTAGATATTATGTAGCTAATTTTTTTCTCTATTTTACTGAATTTTTTCAGATTTTTTTAGCAAATTTTGAAAAAATCCCAAGGATGCAGCTTATGTTTAACTTTAAATATCTCGAAAGACAGTGACTTTATCGTTACAAAGAAAGAGTATGTTTTTTACACAGCAAGTATTGGAGAATCAAAAAATTGTGCTAAAATGACAATTCCGCCAGTGGCGTAGAATTTAGGAAGAATCAACCTCTCACTTGCCCCTGTTGTACGCCACTGGCAGTAGCCAGAAACTTTTATTTAACATAATTTAGTATGGTGTACGGATAAGGATACGTCAAATAGTTTTAAAGTACTGGGCAAAAATCGTTTTAAAATTTTTATATAAAACACCCTGTAGCTCAGTAAGGAGCCACATTTTATCTCAGTGATTTGCATTAAATCTTCATATTCTGAGCCCAGGATATTCCAGTTAAAATTAGGAATAGTTATTCTGTTACACCCTGTATATACATATATATATATATTATATGACTTTTATAAACAGTGTATACAAAATGATTCATACATATTAATATACGGTACGATTCACATATATATATATATATATATATATATATATATATATATATATATATATATATATATATATATATATATATATATATATATACAGGTTGTTCGTTCGCTAGGTTGATATAGGGCAATAACATGGGATTTCGATAATATGCAGAATACTACTTTCTGAAGTAAAATTCGGAGAAATACTTAGAATACTTTTCAATAGGGAATAAAAAGTACTATAATTTGGTTCTATTTTTAACTTGCTAGCATGTGCCGTTTGAGCGGTAGAATTTTTTAAAAATGTTTTTTAGAATTTTCAATAATTTTTCTTGCTAAATCAGTATAAGTTAGAAAAAGAGTTACTTTGTTATTATGTAGCTAATTTTTTTTTATTATACTAATTTTTTTTCAGATTTTTTTGAGGAAATTTTGAAAAAAGTCTTGTTTTGAATTTTTTTAAAATATAACTTTTTTTATATATATATATATTAGGTAATAACAATATTTTTCTAGATTTGCTGCGATTGAATATAATCGCATTATATTCACATGTTTATATTGTTACTTTTTTATTAAAATTTTTATAATACAATTAAAAATCAATTAGAAATGTAATCATTTAAATGTAATTTTATATTTTTTTAAAATATATCTGTAATCGCAAAACAAAATATAAATGCATTTATGGTTATATGTCCTTTGACAATATTAAACTAATGCACAATTTTGTTCAACCTTGAATACAGATAATATATTTTCATAACAGTTTGATTTTAAGTTATTTTCTTGTTGTTGCTATTTAGCAGAAATGAAATATTACCTTATTATATTACTGGTTGTAATACCATATTTTGCTGATCTTTGTCAATCTAAACTAATTGTAAGTTGGTTACAAAAAAAATTAGAAATTAAAATTTTTTAAAATTATATTTAATGCAGGGTACAAGTCAAACATTTACTGCAGATATACATTATGTGAGAGTTTGTAAAGAAAATAATGAAAATCTTTTCAATCTTAATACAAATTTTAAAAAATTTAATCGCACTCATTTTGGTTTTGACATGAACATTACAATACCTGATTTATTCGATAAAAGTTATTCAGTAAGTAAAACAGATTTATAATTTAAATATTGACTTTATCGCTTTTTACCGTCACCTATAGTGAGGGAGCTATTGTAATCATACTTTTAACTTTTTGAAATATTAAAATACAAATCAAGATTTTTATAGCTAGAATCAAATATTTTTAGCGTGATGTCAGTCTTATTTTCGTCTCGTGGACAAATTTGATTGAACTGATTTATGGAAAATTTTATATTTAAGCTTTTGGCATGAATATTTGAGTTTGATCAGTTTTTTTCTATAGGTCCGTACACAAGAAGTGATAGTTTACTAATGTTACTTTTATGTGTTTTACTAAATTTCATAACAGAAAAATATTAAAGAAAATTTTAATTAATACAAGTTGTTAGTAATTACTAGCAACTTTTACTTGAGACATTTTTTGATATGATTTAGCAAGTTTATACAAGTTTATAAAAACTTGGATTAAATTTAATTTATTTTAACAGAAATGAAATAAATTGAAATTAGCTTTCAGCTGAAATACGCCTTTGGAGCGATGGCGGTTGGAAAAGAAATTTTGTTTCTGGTAGTTTTAAATATGCTTGTAAGGCAGTACATCTATTACTTGGTTCTTTTTGGGCTAGTATGTTAGATGCTGCAAACTGTACTCAAAAGTGTCCTGTTCCTGCCGTAAGTTTTCCTCTTAGAATATTTTTATTTTATTTTACCATATAAAATGCAAATTTTGTTGTGGAAAAAATTTAACAATTTTCAAATTTAGGAAACAAATACATATATGTTGATTATATTTTAGGGATTTTATGCTGCAAAAAATTTTTATATAGATTTTACTAAAGTACCCGTAATTATTACACCTGGAATATTATTTATAACTGCAAGTGTTATTAAGAATAATCGAGTATATACATGTCTTGAATATGAATTGGAAGTAAAATTAAATATATAAAAGCGTTACGATATAAACTTAAAATTTTGTTAGCCACATAAATATTTATAACGCAATGACGTTATCTCGTTTTTTCGACAAATTATTTACTTTTAAAAATATATTATATAGATAAAAAATGATTATAAAACACCTTTCACTTTCAGAATTAATAATTAGTAAAATATCAATGTTTTGCTCCATCGTTCTTTCAACATTATATCGTCACAAATATTGTTTGCGTATTTCAGATAGTCATAACCTACAAATTATGATAGTCAGATACCGTTTCGTGCCGAATTATTTGAATAATAATTTGCGAAATAAAAAGAAAATTCTTATTCTTGTACCAATAAATACAAATAATAAAAAAAAAATTATGTATGTATTTCCCATTTCAATATCAGTGACGTCATACATAAGTAATTTGAATTTATTGATGATTTTTAATATATTTTTTCTCAGTAATAAAACAAAATTTAAATATGTATTATATATTTTGATTACTTGAAACTTAAACTGTAAGAAAAAAATAAAAACAATACTGTTTGAA
Organism: Clivina fossor; assembly: GCA_963966155.1. Lineage (NCBI taxonomy): Eukaryota > Metazoa > Arthropoda > Insecta > Coleoptera > Carabidae > Clivina > Clivina fossor. The sequence goes on from CAWYQG010000030.1 coordinate 65,214, forward strand.
ATAATGAGGAAAATCCCATTGTTATCTTTAGATGTAAAACTTGTCAATAATAAAACATAATTTTTGATGTTTAAAATCTACTTTTTTCTTTATCTCTATTGTTTTACTATCAAATATACACCTTATGCTTTAAGAAATATTTTGAAAAAATAGTAAAAGTAAATATTTGTATTAAATAAATACAATGGGACATATAAACGGCACGCGGCGGTTGGGTTTTAATCTTTTACCGAAATTTTGCATAGCAAAACTGCACACTGGTTATTTCCAAATAGATTAAGAAATTAAGATTTCAACCTAAAACCAGGAAAGAATCGAACCACCGCGAGACAATAATTTGTATATATTTATTATAATATAAGTTACAGCTAACAATATAACTATGTTTTCCATATATTTTTTTTAATATAATATACACCATTCTATAAGATCATATAAGTATTTGAATATATTAATTTGTAATCTTGCGTATTATTGATAGGATAATATTGAAACGAGGCAAATATCTGTACCTAATTTTTTAATTTTTTATGTTATTAATTTATCTTACTATTAATATTTTTTTTAAGAATGTGTTTTGATAATAATTATGTCGACTGTACTTGTTTACTTATATTTTAAATACTTCATCTGGTACGCTGAACATTACTAGTTTTATTGTGTTGTTTTGCTTATTGAGAAAAATACATTTCTTTAAGGGTCGTTTATGGTTTTGTTATGTTTAGGTATAAACACGATGTTACATGAAAGGTTGACCCAATTCTTTTATATTTTGGGGTTCTTTATTTTGAAAACAATTTTGTTTTTAAGAATTTGTTTTTCTGATTTTTAGCACATCCTACTATTTCCTATCCTAGCCAATGCAAAGCGATTATTTGTAAGATAGGTTTGAAAAGTTAATATTATTGGGTGTAGAAAATTATGATGTCATTTTCAGCCAGTACTCTTTAACAAGGATGCTAGAAGTGTAATCTGATTGGTAAAATATTATATCTTGTCATTATGTCTTACTTTTACTAATGATTTTGTATATGCGAACTTTGTTGCAAGTCAACGTGGACAGAAGTATATGAGGGCTGACCGATTTCACGAGTGGGATTCTGGTCTTGAATCAGAATCAGGGAAGCTTGGCCCATGGTATAGTTCATTATACTAGGTAACCTTGTTATCTCTCAGAAATAAGATACATAAATGGGAATAGTTTAGCAGTTTGTACATTGCGACTGCCTTTTACTATGTAAAGGAAGCTGACGTTACAGAAATCAAACTGTGAAAACTTAAAACTCTCAGAAAACTTAGTATACTTGTACAAAAGTTTTACGAAGATAAGTTCACGTGTAAACTCAAATCATGGCCAGCACAGCTTACCCAGTCAGCGGGCAATCGTCGCCGGCAGTAACCGGTACGCCAGCACTTTTTTTGCAATTTCACGATCAAAACGACCATCTTTATTTAATAAGTGCCGTATACGTAAATACTTGTGAAGATCTTCGATCAGATAATATTATATTATCTTCATTTTTTTTTTTCAAAACATATTTCAGATTTTTTTTTAAATATTAGGGAACAGAAAGTTTTATAACATAATGCGATATAAAAAAAAGTATTAAAACAATCAAATACAATTCGACGAGCAAGTCTTGTAATTTGATCCAGAAAATGAGTCTATAAATTGGGTAAATGCGGTGAATCTATCTTTTTTCGAGTAAAAAAAATTGCTAAATCTGAAATTTGGAAAGTCTCATTAAGAGTAATATTTACGAACAAATAATTTACTAATTATAAAATAAGTGTAAGGAGTATATGTAAAACTCTAAAAAAAAGCTATTTACAAGCAGCAATACATACATACAAAATCACGCCATGTATTCAAAAGGGTATGGTACAAACACTTCCCACTATCCCGAAATTAATTAGCTCCAAACATTTCTGTAGAGACAAGCAACTTTAGCTTCATCCGCGTTTATTCTTATTATTTGAAAACTTATGCTCACGCAAACCACTCTCTCAATCATACCACTTGAGCTACTCATCGGACGTCCACGCAAACATAAACCTCCAAAATCATTCATATAAATTCTACTGATCAAATGTACATTAGACATTTGCTTAAAATGACCGACCCATCTTAACTGACTAACACTGCAATTTGTACAACAACATTTTCTTTTCAATTCCACGCTCATCATACACCTAATCTATTTCGTACTTGATTCTTCCTAGTTACACCACATATTCCACGTAAAAATCTCGTTTCCTCAGCCGTCATTTTATGCATCAACGTAGACACGAAAACAGAATTGTATATGTATGCTCAAATTGTATATTCTCTTTGATAACAATTACATACCTTGCAGAAATAATACATGAATTAAATTAACACTTTGGAAATAAACTGAATTTGCTGTAATTTTTTCTATGTTAATATTGGGCAATCTTATTTTACAGGTGCAAATATTTTTATTGTTAGAATCGAAACTGTTATTTCTATTTTATTTAAATTTATGTTGTAGTCATACGAATGTGTTTTGGGTTTTATTTTTATATATATTTTTATTTAATATGTTTTTATAAATAATTATATTCGGTATATGCCAATAAATTACCTTCTAAATATCCTCTTAATCGCTATAAATAACGAATATAGAAGGTGTTTATATCCTTTCAGAAAACAAATACTGAGAAATAATAAATTTGTTACAGGCATATGTACAATAATAGTATGGTTTCATTGGCTAAAATTTCTTACAATAAAAACAACAGATCAATTTTCATATTATGTGGAAATATTTATATATGGTTCGAGTGGATTTACAGCGATATTAACCATCATTTTGTTCTCAGTACATCGAAATGAAAACCTAGATTTCGGATTTAATATGTTAGAAGATATCGATGAAACATTGGGAAAATGTAACATAAAAGTAACTTATCGTAAATGGAACAACATTACATTAATGCATACAGTATTTATAGTAACAATAATGGCTCTGACAGTTTACATTCATAATGATATTTATAGTGCAATACTGGATGTTGTGACTATATTATTTACAAATCTGATACGAATAATGGGACTTACAATAGCTTTCACATACAAATGTATAAAGTATTGAAAAAACTTGAAACCTACGAGTATCCGGAATATGTTATCAGTGAAATTTGTCGCATTCATTTTAATACATATTGAGTCGTTAAAATGATAACAAATTTTTTTAGTACTTTTGCTGCAGCTACAATTCTAGTAAACACTGGGCAGTATATAATCATTTTTACTTATTTTTTTATTAGAAATATTGACGAAATCTAAGTTTATTTTACAATTATATAACGCTCATATTATGCTATTACCACTATAAAGTACAGGAAGAGGTAAAAATAAAAATTTTCAGTATTAAAATAAAACGGCTTTATTTTATAGTTCTGTAAAAATATTTATTAATAATTGCCGTACTCTATGTACTCAATGTACATCTTTATCAGGAAATAATTTTCTTAAATAAAGAAAAATAATTTTAATATACTTACCACGTGTTTTTAACACGGACTAAAAAGTATAAAATATTTTCTCCTAGCTCCCAATACAGAAAAACTTGGAGTGCATGCAATAGAGAATAAATAATAGCAAGAAGTGTAGGAAGTAGCTGTCGTTGCCCTACGTTTTTCTGTATGGTACTATAAATCTATATCTATCATAAAAACCTGGTGTATTAATTTTGTTTTTATTTAAATAATTATTTTCTGCTTCTTAAACTTGTTTAATTTTAATTTTAACCTAATGAATTAATTTAATTAATTATAATTTAATAATTACAATTATAGAATTATAATTATAATTTGCTAAGTTAATTAATTAACTTTAATTTAATATTTCTAATATTAGTAATTAATTAATTATTATAGTATTTTCATCCAATTCTGAGCTATGTATAATGTTTAAATTTTCTAGCTCATTGGGATGTTAGTTTAAAATCGATTAAAAAATTTGTACCGATCAGACAAACAAATGTACAGACAAGAAATTGAGGTAATAAAAACGTGTTAAAAAGATAATATAGAAACAAGTTACTAGGTAACGATAAGTAACTAAATCATAAAATTTATAGATTTTTAATTAATGGAAGCCAAATTTTATTTATCCGGTTCCTTCACATTGATAGATGTTGATGTTATTTTTTTCTTTATAAATTTCTATTGCTACTCTTATCAATCTGCAAGACCAATTCATATTAACAGAAAATTGATAAGGAAAAAAAATAGAAATTTATAAAAAAAAAAAAGGTAATATCAATCAATGTGACTAGTAACTAATTTAAATAAAATTTGGCTTCCATTAATTAAAAATTTATAAATTTTATAAGCTAGTTATTTATTTGTTATCAGTTGTATCAATTTTCCTGATAAAACGAACGTTGAGTTCGTCGATTATTGATAAATATTAATACAGAATTATAACCTGAAACCGCTCTGTTTTTTTTTAATTAAATATCATTATAATATGTTTAACGCTGTTAATAGTTTTACCCACAGAGTCTGTCTCTGCGACGTACGCATGCGCAATGCGATTTTGAGCCTACGTAAACGCTTAAAATCAAACTGTGCATATGCTAGAGACTAGTAAGGAACAGAATCTGTGAACTAAGATAATAAATAGTATTTACTATGTATATTATTTTCAAAGCATAATGCTTTACTACTTCACTATAATATCGTCAAATACCACCATTATTCTTGAAAATTCTTCATAATGTAAAATAGGTATAATTTTATTTTACAAATTTTTATTTTTTAGGAACGCAATCTAACAGCAAAATTGGGACTCATAATAATTTGCTATGGAAATAAACAGCTAGCAGAATTGGTAACAAAATTTACAATAATATATTCAATGCCAGTTTTTTTTAATATTTTTTTTTCTGTAGCGGAACTCGTTGCTAATTCAAAGCTTAGATCATTCTCCACTACCAACAATTTATAATATAATTCCGGCAACACCCCAGCTTTTCTTAAAAGTATGAATATGTTTTGTTTTATTACTGTCACATCATTTAAATTATTTATTTTGTTTCAGCAAATAGACGTTTGTAAAAACGTTATATTATTACTTTTGCAATATTACAAAACATAATAAATATGAATAGATTCTGACATTTTCGATTAATTTGCATTCAACTAATACGGTTGCAAAGTAATTTATTGAAAATGGAATATATTTTTTAATTATAGCTCCAACTGGCACATAAAATGCACGGTAATTTTTTAAAAACGCATTTGAATCACTGTTGAAGTTGAAAGATTTGCTTTTTGTCGATACTGCACCCACCCTCCTAGATAAAACCAATAGGATAAAAGATAATCTACAAAAAGAAAACAAGAAAATAATTTTGTTAAAGAGCAAGGTCTTTACCAATCACAACACAAAATATGCTAAATCAGATTAACAAATTTACTAATCTTAACAGATCTTCCTTTTCAAAAAAAAAGGCAAATAAATAAAAAATTAAATATCCGTATTTTAAAAATCTGGAAAATATTCTGGTGTCTGAAACATATATTAAAAAATCTTTTACCACTATAATATAAAAAATTATAATACATAGTTGTGTGCTTCTATCCATATATGTAATTGTCAAACATATCCTTTCCCTAAAAAAACGAATAATGATCAAAAATTAAACTAAAGTCCTACATCAAACTAGTATTTATAAAACATCAAATAGAATTAAATAGAAAGTATAATTCGTTTACCATAAACTAATTGGACGTGAAAAACTACCATATTTCTCCCACTAAATTCCAAAAGTATAATATATAAACGAGAGTAAATGAATAGTTTTCTAAGGTTAATCGATTTATTACTATTATAAGTGTGTTTTAAGCATTCTAAATTAATTATTGCTCAAAATAACACAGCTTTAAGTTTTAGTTCTGTATTAACATTTATTAATAATCGACGTTTCAACGAACTCAACGTACGTCTTTATCAAGAAAACTAAGATAGAAATGACATTTGTAGTTTACCTTGTAACTTGCTTCCATGTTCTGTTTATTTACTATGTTACTATGTTATTTCTATCTTTTTTTCTGATTAATACGTACATTGAGTACGTAGAGTACGTCAATTATTAATAAATACAGAATACAGAACTACTATCTAAAACCATTTTATTTTAATAGATTTGAATGACTTTTTACTATATTAAAGCAAACGTATTTTTTTTAATTTTTTCTCTTAAAAGCGTATAATGCTAATTTACTCTTTAAAAAGATACAATTTTATCTATATTTAAAACAAAAACATAAATTTTACTTTTCAATAAAATCTCTTTTAAAATTTTCTCTAATAATATTTACAATTTTAATCTTTTAAAATATACAATGTACCCTTTTAAATAATAATAATACAAATAACTGTCGGTTCCATAATAAATATTTTAAGTAAAGTCATCTTGAAATCGACCAAAAAGCATTTATTTTAAATTCTATTATAATAGTTATTATTGTTGTTAATAGAACGATGCTTTTTTGTCAACTTTTCACACTTCTAATTGTAAAATTATTTGTTAATAAAACAAAGCTTTTTTGTATATCGTAATTGTTTTGCAATATGAATACGACTCTTAACTAGATGATGTGTGAAATGCAATTAACAACCAATAGAATGTAATGTAAAACAACATTTTATATGAGGTAATTTTAATTGACCTATTTACATTCAATAAAAATAAAATTTTGTATATTAGTAAGAGAAAATAATATTAATTTTCTTATTTTTAATAGTAAATTATATTTTCTGCTTTAACATACAACATGTTAATAATTAATTAATATACATTACAGCGCATAATAAACATGTAAAAATTATACTTGAATTTAGATTTCTAGTTGGAGTTGAAATTAAAGTTGAAGCTGAAAATATTTATATCAATAATTTTTACCGATATATAAATTGACAATGTATAAAACTAATATAGAGGAATAGAAAGCGGTGATTATTGTGTTAGCCCAGATATTTGTGGTCGCGGCAAAGCCGAGGCTAAGTAATCTGAGCGAAACACAAAAAGAGATTTCTCTTCCGAGTGACATCTATAATTCATTTCTTCAAGCGTTCTAAATGAAAATAAACTAAAAATACCTAATACATGCCTAGTAACCATAATCGGCACTAAAAATTTTAGAATATAATTTCTGACCACCCTGGGCGGTATACATTGAATTTCTTGCACTTTTTCACAAATTTTTAATAACCAAATTCAATTTCAAACAAAAATTAACAATGCCATTGTCAATTAACTTAACTTGATGTAATAGTTTTTATTATGGCTGCCGAAAATATCAGATTAAATACACTAGATCATGTGTAGCTATATGTTTAGTGCTACCACCAGGGATGTATATAGTAACTAACTACTGTATTATAATGTCATTACAGTACTATTAACATAATGACCTCTTTTGACATAAGCAATATGATAACGTAATATTAATATTATAATAAGCTTGCAGAAAAATGTTATGCTGCACAACATGCACATTGTTAATTAACTGCAATTTCTAGTGATAAGTTATGTTTTGAGTTACATGTACTTTAATAAATGTAATATATGCAAAGATTGTTTATAAAATTAATATACCTACATCACAAACATAAAATATATTTATTTCTTGTATTTACATTTTATCAAATTATAGTACACAACAATTAGATTTAAAAAAATTACTTATACTTACCCAATATTAAAGCAATTAAAAAAATGATAAAGTATTTGTTTTAAAATTTTATTCCTTGTAATAACTAATATACATATACATATATGTTGATGTAGATAATAATATAACAACCAATATTTCAAATATTACTATTTTTAAGTATAACGAAAATACAATGTACACGTGACAATCCCGAGATCTAGTTCGATTGCGCATCTACAACTTAAATAAACTCATAGCTTTAGCTCTATTTATATACAAGGTGTTTTATTAAGAATTATCCAGATCGTAACTGGAGAAACCTTAGCAAAAATATGAAGGTTTAACCTAAAACACATAAATAAAGTATTCCTCCTTACCGAGATACAGGGTGTTTTATTATAAATATTCTAAAATGATTTCAGTCCATTGTTTTTACACCATCCAATATTTTTTGTTCATACTTGGCAAACAATTCACATATGTTAGGATACTTTAAATAGTGGTAAATGATAGTTTTCCGCTATTACCAGAGGTGTGAGGTAGGAATAGATACTTTCTCTCCCCCGCAATCTACGCCACTGTCGTAATAATTATTTCAGCATATCTTTTTGATTCTTCGTTACTTTCTACGTTAATATCATCCTGTTGGCTCAATGCAATAGAGTAAGTAGTTTTCAAGTTATTTGCGTTCAAAGGTACCGTCTAATGGGGTGACTTTGGACACTTTTCAGATATTTTGTTTAATATTTATTGCAAACTAAAATTAAAACAAATAGTGTTTATCACATCTAGGAGCACTAAATACAATGAAAATTATTGTACCTAATCTTGGTTCTATTTAATTATTACGATGACTTATTTAAATATATTTTTGGAGAAATTGATTTGGTGAATGAATTTTACCCAATAAATGATCAATGACAAAATTATAAGGAATATTAATAGGCAATTAAAGAAAACAAGCATTTATTTTCATGAAAAATAAACTTTAATAATAATTTAATTTGCACAACAAATTCTACGTACTTTTAACCATAGAATCCGAATCTACAATAAAAAAAAAGGTGTTCCTATTTAAGATTTTAAAGTTGCACTTCGCCCCCTACCCCTGGTGGTGGGGTAAGAGTCGAGTGGGGTATTGAAAAAGATTAATTATTATTATTATTAATAATACTATTCTGTTTTTCAGTTATTTGAAAATACAATAAATATTGCTAATGAAGTCAGATTCTGAATAAAATTAACGTGACCGTGTCATTATTATATATATATATATATATATATATATATATATATATATATATACATATATATTATAATATATAATTGCCTGATGTAAATCAATATAATTATAATAATTACCATTATAATATATTATTTATTTTATTTCTGTTTTATTTTTCTCGTCTTAATCAAAATGCAAAACACATTAAATAGATATTTGAACAACACAATATTATATCTGACTATTAATACAAGGTCCTGAAACTTCCTCAGAATGCCTTACCGTTTCATTCCGATTCTAATTACCATTGTAATATATTATTTATTAAATTATTTATTATATTATTTATTTTATTTCTATTTTATTTTTCTCGTATATCGCAGTCTTAATCAAATTGCAAAACACATTACACAGATATTTGAACTACATAACATTGCATTTCAGAAAATAGATACAAGGTGTTGAAACTTTCTCGGAAATGTCTTACCGTTTCATTCCGATTCTAACTTTAACAAGATTTAATGTTAAGCGATTTAAATTCTCAAAAAATAAACCGAAACTACTTTCAGAAATCAAAAACAAATCAAAAACAAATCCTAAACAAGTCGAAACCAAATCAAATCAATCAAATCAAAAACAAGTCCTAAACAAATTAAATATGATTCATCGTGCTGGACATTGTTGCCATGGTACTCGACTTGGCACATAAAAAATGTAAAAAAAAAATAATTAACGGATAAGTATAGAATGTGACTTTTTATGTCAACGGACAAGTTACAACTTGAAAAATAAAAAAATTTAAATTAAAATATATTATTATATTAAACTAAATCCGCATTAGGTTCTACATAAAATTTGACACTGTTTCCATGGCACTCGACTTGAAAAAAGAATATGCTATACAAGTATTTTACATTAATTTAGAAAAAAAAAAAAACAAGAAACATATGACTTATGATGATATTTACAGTAAATAAACAGAACATAGAAATAAGTTAATAGTTAACAAAATACAAGTAACTATAGATCATAAAATAATTATAAATTATTAATTAAAGAAAGCCAAATTTTATTTAAATCATATATTAGTCACACTGATTGATTTCGTCTTTTCCATTTGAATTTGATATTTATAATTTTTATTTAAAAAAATATCTGTGCATAGTATTACACTTTATGTTTTGTTTTTTGTTTTTCTGTTTACATTTTCGTATAGGAATGTGAGGCAAAGAAACCTGACAATTTTTAAAAATAAAACAGAATCTTAAATTTTTTTTTTTATTTAATTAATTTAATTTAATAGTTCATCTATTCCATTCCGTAAGTTAAAAAAAAATTGATTTATAACAAATCAAATAAATATGAGACAGGCATTCATTATTCACTATTTTATTTATTTGTGATATTTTTTATTTAGTTATCAATACACATAAAGAAAATTAATTGGAGACAAGCACTTGTGTGTTTTATTACACTGTAAAAAATGTAATATGCGTTGTTGTAATTTTACGTAACTATTAACAGTAAAATAGCAGTATTTCGTAATTTTTACTGTGCTAATTGACGTAATATTACATTTTTTTTTTGTGAAAATACATTTAAAAAATATGTAATTTTACATCAATTTTTTACAGTGTATATAACAAATTATGTCTATTTTCATTGCACACAAATCTAACTATATCTAAAATTTGTTTTGCTACTTTGAAAACAAACTTCGGTGCTTCTTCTGTTTCTTAGTATCAATTTTATTTGTGTATAATTAGAATTGGACAAAATCGTGTAGATTCGATGCATACTTACTAGATAAATTTTAAGTAGAAAGCATGTAAAACTTTGTAATATGCAAGTTTTCAATCAACAAATATAAATTCTTTCTATTCTACTTACAAGTAGCTAAATTTGCTAAAATACATTCAAATAATAATAATAATATAAATAATATTAATTATTATTAATATTAATAATATTATTCTGTTATTCAGTTATTTGATAATACAATAAATATTGCTAGCGCACGCAGATATGAATAAAATTAAAGTGACCGTGCCATTATTAAAATATTGATGATACAATATTAAGTTTTTCAATTTTATTATGTTTTGTAGTATTGCAATAGTAACAATGTAACTGTTTTACAGATGTCAAATTGCTGAAAAATGATTTAATTAAAAATTGAATTATTAATATTTAAAAAAGAATACTACAATACTTGGAGGATAATGCGAGGTGTTGCTGGAACTATCCCGTATAATTTAGGTAAAGAACAACGACTATAGCTTTGAAGTAATAATGAATTTTTCTATAAAAAAAATCATTAATTGTACGGTATATTTTAATAAAAAAAAGAAACATATTACCAATTGTGCTAGTTGATTATCGTCATACAAAATTATTATAAGTCCAAGTTTTGCAATTAAATTATGTTCCTGAAATAAAATGCTTTTGTTTTTATCAGTTAAGATGGTTCGGAGATATTGTGCAAATGTGTAATAAGAGTTTGGTTCAAAAATTATATAAATAAATTGATTTATTTACGTACGCCTCTAAAGTTTACACTTTACGAACTATACAGTATTAACAGAATTTAATTTAAATATATATATATATATATATATATATATATATATATATATATATATATATATATATATATATAGCGTTTGAAACAAAGACAAAGTTAAAAAAATATGGCAGAAAATGTTTTCAGAACAGTTGTGTTATGTTAAACTTATTCGGCAAGCAATAAAACTTATTACTACACATTAAGTAGACGGATAATTTTACATTTAAAAAATAATAAATTTATTATTTGTAAAATATTATAAATTGCTGATTAAAAAGTTATATAAATTTAGAATCAACAAAGAACTTAATTTTTATATATCGAGAATTGAAATTTCGATTTCGATTGATTATTATATTCTAATAAAAATACTTTTTCATAATAAATATAATGAAGTTTTTTCAGTTTGTAAACAAGATCCCACTTCAAATTTGTAGAATTTTACATTGTAATTTCTGGTTGATCGTCCAGTCTCTGCTTTTATTCAAAAAGAACATTTAAAACAACTATGTGTTACGTAAGTCAACCAAAAGAGAAAAATAATTGAAACTATTAGTTTTACCTCTTCGGCTCCTCTGTAGGAATAATAATATAAATATAATGATATATAATTATAAAATATCGCGAGTAAACCGATGACAACTGGATTAAATGTTTCAATAGGCTTAACGAATAAATGTGTAAAAAGCGTTATATATTGTGAAGTATTTATCAACATAATAATGGTTATAATAGTGCTAAAATTTTGCATTACGATTCCGGTGCATCGGTTTATAGTAAAATGAGCATCACTAATATCTTTAATAGTATGAATTGGACAATCGTAAGTTTCGAGATTTTTCAATACTTTATACATTTGTTTATATCGATCACGAACAACACCTGCCAATATAAATAAAACTGTAGTTGGTACTATTCGTAACAATGTTGTGAATAATATTGTCATAATATCCAATATTGCATTATATTTATTCTCGTCTATGTACAATAAGAAGGTTATTATTAATAACATAAATATTGTATGAATCAATGCAATATTGTTCCATTTCCGGTATCTCAATTTTATTTTGTATTTTCTTAGTGGTCCCTCGACGTCTTCTTCTAAGCAACTTACAAATTCAAAATTTTGCTTTCGATGCAGAGAGTATAATGCTAATATTAACAATGTTGCAAAACAACTCGATCCATATGTAAAAATCAACGCATTGTATGAAAATTGGTCAGTTACTTGTATTGCTCGAAATTTTGACCAATGAAACCATAATATTATAGCAAAAAAACCTGCAACAAAATGTACAAATCTTCAACGTTTTTGCTGTTACCGAAAATGGTTTCTTGCAAATTTCAATGAATAATATACGTATAGTAATCTTCAGGCTTTAACACAGTCCCGGTATCCATTGAATTTATAGAATGCGCCGTGGTCGATCTATCCTCGACGCAGACGTTTCACCAAAGATCGCAAATGGTGACTGAGTCACCAAGCACTGTGGATGCTATCTACGATATATGACAATACGTCTGCGACGAGCATAGATCTACCACGGCGTGCCACACACAGTTAATTCTATAAGTATATATATATATATATATATATATATATATATATATATATATATATATATATATATATATGTTTATATGTATATGTAAGAGATTTTAAAAAGTATACTATTTCATTTCTTACTTGTAATATAGAGAAAATTTAATATTTTTCTGTCTTCTGAATATACTTTCGGTTTCTGTATCGGAAATTTAAATCGGTTAACATTAAATCCTGTTAAAGTTAAAATCGGAATGCAACAATAAGCCATTTCCGAGAAAGTTTTAGGACCTTGTATCCATAGTCTGAAATACAATCTTATGTATTTGAAATATTGGTTTAAGGTGTTCTGCATTTTCATTAGGACTGATGTACGAGAAGAATAAAATAGAAATAAAAAAAAAACATTTTGTAAATAATATATTATAATGGTAATTACTATATATTGATTTACATCAGGAAATTATATAGGTATATAATAAATATATATAGATATAGATATATACCGGGTGTCTACTTTTTTTTTGTTACATAGGGAATACAATGCTAAAATTTTCATTTGGTGATAAATTTTCCCCTAATTATTATAGAACAAAAGTACAAATACAAAAGTTGTTTAGAATTCAAAAATGCATCAAATGATGCCAAATTTATCAATATAGGATGTTCCGATCAAGAATTAGAAGCAAATTAAAATTTCCATTTTTGCGCTCTTTACATCAAAGTGCCATGGAAATTAAACAAATAATTTCATTTCTTCTGGAGTTTGAGTTTGACAGATCGTATTTATTTTATTGTTACGTTCTGTATTATTATCATTATTATTGAAAATAATGAATAAACTTAAGGTAAATGAAAAAGTTCAGTGCGTAAAATGGTATTTTACTGGAAATTCGATACGACGAGTAAGAGATTTATTCAGCGCTATATTAGCGCTTTATTATGACTATTCGTAGGATAATTAAACAATTCGAAGAAACTGGAAGTGTGTTAAAACGTTGTAAAAATTGTAGAAAAATCAACGCAGAAGATCAGGAGGAGAATTTAAATCAAAATGCAATTAAAGAAAATACATTGAATATACTTTTGTGTGTAACGGAAAACCCAAATGTTAGTGTGCGTCAACTTGGTGCTGAATTAAATTTGCATCCTTCAACAATACATAAGGTACTAAAAAATGAAAAATATCATTCTTATAAATATTCCACGCACCAAGAGATATTTGAAGCGGATAAAATGGCTAGAAGCGAATTTAGTAACATTATTATGGAAAAATCCAATTTAGACAGAAAATTCTTGAAATCTATTTGTTTTACTGACGAGTCTACGTTTACTTTACACGGCGAACCTAATACACAAAACTTTAGAATATGGAGCCAAACAAATCCTCATTTAATGGTAGCAACACGTACCCAATATCCAGAAAAAGTTAATGTATGGGCTGGAATTTTTGGCAGGTGTATAATTGGGCCATTTTTTATTGAAAATAATTTAAACAACGAAAAATATTTGGATATGTTGCAAAATCATATTGGTCCGCAGTTAGAAGAGTGTGCAACTCAAGATAATGTTGTCTGGTATCAACAAGACGGATGTCCGGCACATTACAGCTGCAACATTAAATTATATTTGGATCAATGTTTTCCAAATTCATGGATTGGTAGAGGTGGTCCAATTAATTGGCCAGCTAGATCGCCCGATTTAGCACCGTGCGATTTCTTTTTATGGCCATATTTGAAGGAGAAAATTTATAAACGACATATCAAAAATCTTGTTGATTTGAAAAATGCCATTGTTGAAGAGTGCAATAATATAACACAAACACAATTAAGCTCTGTACGTCACGAATTTTATAACAGATTAGGTTATTGTTTGGCAGTTAATGGCGATTTATTTGAACATTTAATTTAAATTGTTAGTTTCGTTTTTGTTCTCCTATATCTTGTATTCATGAATTTTTCTGTTTTATAGGTATATTGAATATTGTAATAAATAAAGAAAGTTTTACGGAGTTCAGCTATTTACTATTTATTAAACTCTTATCCGACGTTTCACTGCACAACTTACAGCATCCTCAGGGATAAGTTTAAATTATTATAATAAATATATTAGGCATAATGCCAGTCATCTAATTCAAATGTATTGTTTTTATAACTTGAAGTTAATAAATAAATTAAACAATTACTTAAAATTATAATGGAGACATTCACAATTTAAAACCACAGCTAGTACGTAGTGTACAGCCGAGTAAAATACCCTTTCATTGTAATAAATAATAAATACTTAATACTTTTTATACTTAATAGCTTTTCATTTACATTAAGTTTATTCATTATTTTCAATAATAATAATAATAATAATAATAATAATAATAATAATAATACAGAACGTAACAATAAAATAAATACGATCTGTCAAACTCAAACTCCAGAAGAAATGAAATTATTTGTTTAATTTCCGTGGCACTTTGATGTAAAGAGCGCAAAAATGGAAATTTTAATTTGCTTCTAATTCTTGATCAGAACATCCTATATTGATAAATTTGGCATCATTTGATGCATTTTTGAATTCTAAACAACTTTTGTATTTGTACTTTTGTTCTATAATAATTAGGGGAAAATTTATCACCAAATGAAAATTTTAGCATTTTATTCCCTATGTAACAAAAAAAAAGTAGACACCCGGTATATATAATTTTAAATTAATTAATTTATTAATAATTTAGTTTTCTACACTAATTTGTCAGCCATAATTATTTAAAGCAACATAAAAACATCGTAATTCTTAATAGTACAGGGAGTTTTTTTTAATTAAAAAAAAACGTAATTACAAGAGACACAAAATAATCAAAGAAAATATTGTTTTCAATTTCATCAAAATTGATATAAACTCTTTTATTCAAATAATTTTTTTTAATATAAAATTTTCTAACTTGAAGCCATGTTTTTTTTTAATAGTAAAATTAATTATAAATTTCACACCATTTTTAATGAAATATAAATATAGATGCAATTTACTGTTAATATTGATTGAAGTTTTGATAAGAAAAGCAATAAAAATTTATAAAAAAATTGAAATTAACATCGATCAATATGAAGACAATGATTTAAATAAAATTTGGCTTTCTTGCTTGCGAATATGAAAACTAATGTTGATATAACGATGTATTATAAGTAAACAATGTTGATATTTATCTATAGATAAAAAATCGATATCTTCTATTTTAATTAGCTAGAATATTTCAACATAGTTAGAAATTTTTTAGAACTAATTATATTAAAATAAAATGGTTTTAGACTTAAGTTCTGTATTAATATTTATAAATATGCGACTTTTCCACGTACTCAACGTACGTCTTCATCAAGACAAATTATACAAATGACATTTACGGTAAATAAACGGAACATAGAGACAAGTTACTATATAACAAAATAAGTAACTGGATCATGAAAAAGTTATGAATTGCTAATTAATGAAAGCCAAATTTTATTTAAATTTGAATATATGCTGATATGATAAAAAAATATTTTTTAATTGACATTTTTGCTATGGCACTCAACTTAGGAAAAAATAATGGGAGTATAAAATTTGAATTTGTTGCCATAGCAATTGACTGGGAAGAAAACGTCTATAAAAAATATGTTATACCCATCTCATACAAACTCAAGTAATATTCGAAATTTTGAGACATACAGTTTCGAGTTTTAATTTTTTTCGTTGTAAAAAAATTCTGAATAACTAATTTTAAATTATAAACGATTTGTATATTAAGTAACGAAACGAAAACGAAGATAACTAGATCCATATTTTTCTATAATTTAGAAATTGTTATAATAAAAAGAATTTAGTTCTGTATAAATTTTAATGAAAACTATACGTTTCGAGCTGCTCTATTTTTATTATCATCAGGAAAAATAATAGTGATGATATTTACAGTAAATAAACAGAACATAGAAATTAGTTAATAGTTAACAAAATTCAGGTAACTAAATTATAAAATTTATAAATTATTAATTAAAGAAAGCCAAATTTTATTTAAATCACTTTCTAGTCTCACTGACTGATTTCATCTTTTTTTTTTAGAATTTGTTATATATAATTTTTATTTAAAAAAAATATCTCTGCACACTATTACATTTTATGCTTTGGTTTTTTTTTCGTATAGGGAAGTGGGGCATAGGAACTTGACAATTTTTAAAAATAAAACAGAACCTTCAATTTTTATTTTTATAATTTAATACAAATGTAATATTATATCATATAATTATTTTTTTTTTATCTATTCCATCCTGGGCCGATGAAAGAAAGACTTGACGCCGCCGTAAGTTAAACAAAAAATGAATAATTTGCATTTAAAACAAATGAAACAAATATGAGATACGCATACATTATTCACTATTTTATTTATTTGTAATATTGTTTATTTAGTTATCAATACATGTAAAGAAAATTAATTTGAGACAAGCATTTGTGTGTTTTCTACACTGTAAATAATGTAATATGAATTCATATAATTTTGCCTAACTGTTAACAGTAAAATAGTAGTATTTTGTAATTTTTACTGTGATAATTATTGACGTAATATTAAATATTTTCAGTAAAAATTTATTTACGGAATATGCAGTTTTACGTCAATTTTTTACAGTGTATATAACAAATTATGTCTTTTTTTATTGCATACAAATCTATCTATATCTAAAATTTTTGTTGCTATTTTAAATACAAACTTCTGTGCTTTTTTTCTGTTTTTTTAGTATCAATTTTATTTGTATAGAATTATATATGGACAAAATCGAGTAGATTCGATGCATATTTACTAGATAGATTTAAAGTAGAAAGTTTGGAAAACTTTATATGCAAGTTTTTAATCAAAAATTATAAATTCTTTCTTTTCTACGTGCAATTAGCTAAATTTGCTGAAATTACATTCAAATAATAATAATATAAATAATGCTAATAAGAATTAATTATAATATTAATAATATTATTCTGTTATTTAGTTAGTTAATAATAAAATAAATATTGCTAATGCACACAGATATGAATAAAATTAATGTGACCGTTTTATTATTATTGATATGATTCAATATTAAGTTTATCAATATTATTATGTTTTGTAGTATTGCAACAGTAACAAATGTCGAAATGCTGAAAAATAAAATATAATTAAATATTTAATTATTTCTGTTTTAATAAAAACAGAATACTCTAATACTTGGAGGATAATGCGAGGTGTTCCGGGAGTTATGCCGTATAATTTAATTAAGGGACAACGACCATAGCTTTGAAGTAATAATGAATTTTTCTATTAAAAAAAAATAATTGTATGGTATATTTTAACTAAAAAAAACCATATTACCAATTGTGCTAGTTTATTATCGTCATTCAAAATTATTATAAGTCCAAGTTTCGTCATTAAATTGTGTTCCTGAAAATAAAATTCATTTGTTTTTTTGTCAGATAAGATAGTTAGATAAGATAGTTAAGCGTGGAGCGCTTAATCATCATTGCGAAATATATAGTTTCCCGGCGCTCCACGGTTTTAAAAAAATTATTTTCTTCTTTTTAGTGAATTTACATATAAGCGTAGTTTTTAAAAAGTTTTTTTATATAATGATGGATATAATAGTGCTAAAATTTTGCATTACGATTCTGGTGCATTCCGGTGAATCAGTGTAAATTAAAATGAGCATCACTAATATCGTTAATAGTATGAAAAGGACAATCGTAAGTTTCGAGATTTTTCAATACTTTATACATTTGTTTATATCGATCACGAACAACTTCAACCAATATAAATAAAACTGTAGTTGGTACTATTCATAACTATGTTGTGAATAATATTGTCATTATATCTAATATTGCATTATATTAATTCTCGTCGATGTAGAATAAAAAGGTTATTATTAATAGCATAATATTGTATGAATCAACTATATGTTGTTTCATTTCTTATAACTATTTCTTATAACTGATTTTCAGTTTGTATTTTCTTAGTGGTTTCTAGACATTTTCTTCTAAACGATTTAAATAATCTAAGTTAATTTTTCGATGTAAAGAGTATAAAGCTATTATTAATAATGTTGCAAAAAAACTCGAACTACATAAAAAAATCAACTCATTGTATGAAAATTGGTTGGTAACTTGTATTGTTTGCAATTTTAACCAATGGAACAATGATATTATAGCAAAAATACCTGCAACAAAATGTACAAGTAAAAATCTTTAACGTTTTTGCTGTTACCAAAAACATTCTGTTGCAAATTTCAATGAATAGAAATCTTCAGGCTTTCACACAGCCGGTGTTCATTAAATTTGTAGAATATTCTGGGCTGGTATGCCGCAGTCGATCTATTCTCGTCGCAGACGTTACGGAAATGGTGACTGCGTCAACAAACACTGGATATCACTGGAAAGATCGACCACGGCGTGCCAGCCTACATTTTTTTATAAATTTTAATTGTATATATATACTGGGTGTCCCATTTTAATCCGCCACCTGCAATAACTTTAAAATCGTGCATCGGACAAAAAAATGTTACGGATAAAAAGTAAATGGTTTCGAGGGGGACATCTGATGCAGAGACCCTTGCCCCCTCCGAACCCCCTAGGGGGCGGAAAAGGGGGGCAACTTTGAAATCTTAAATGGAACACCCTATTTTTTATTGTAGATTCTGATAGGCCATAAAAAAGTATGTAAATTTTATTTTAAAACTTTTTTTTATCTTTGATAGATGGCGCTGCAAACAGCATTTTTTTTCTCAGTTTATCAGTTTTCAATTTGAAAAAAAAGGTGTATCTAAGTACGATATTCAAGTTCTTTTCAGTTCTTTGGGAAGAGGGGGGGCAAGGGTCACTGAATCAGATATCCCCTCGAAACCATTAGCTTAAAGTTATACCCCTCGAAACCATTAACTTAAAGTTAATGGTTTCGAGGAAGATATTTGATGCAGTGACCCTTGCCCCCCCTCTTCGCAAAGAACTGACAAAATCTTGAATATCGTACTTAGTTACACTTTTTTTTTCAAATTGAAGATTGATAAACTGAGAAAAAAAATGCTGTTTGCAGCGCCATCTATCAAAGATAAAAAAAAAGTCTTAAAATAAAATTTACATACTTTTTAATGGCCTATCAGAATCTACAATAAAAAATAGGGTGTTCCATCTAAGATTTCAAAGTTGCCCCTATTTCCCGCCCCTCAGGGGGTCCACAGGGAGCAAGGGTCTCTGCATCAGATGTCCCCCTCAAATTCATTTACTTTTTATCCGTAACATTTTTTTGTCCGATGCACGATTTTAAAGTTATTGCAGGTGGCGGATTAAAATGGGACACCCAGTATATATATATATATATATATATATATATATATATATATATATATATATATATATGTTGATGTAGATAATAATATAACAACCAGTATTTCAAATATTACTTTTTTTAAGTATAACGAAAATACAACGGACACGTGACAATCCCGAGATCTAGTTCGATCGAGCATCTACAACTTAAATGACCTCATAGCCTTTGCTCTATTTATATACAAGGTGTTTTATTAAAAATTATCCATATCGTAACTGGAGAAACCTTAGCAAAAAATATGAAGGTTTAACCTAAAACACTTAAATAAAGTATTCCTCTTTACCGAGATACAGGATGTTTTATTATAAATATTCTAAAATGATTTTATTCCATTGTTTTTACACAATCCAATATGTTTTGTTCATACTTGGCAAACAGTTCACATATGTTAGGATACTTTAAACAGTGGTAAATGATAGTTTTCCGCTATTACCAGAGGTGTGAGGTAGGAATAGATACTTTCTCTCCCCCGCAATCTACGCCACTGTCGTAATAATTATTTCAGCATATCTTTTTGATTCTTAGTTACTTTCTACGTTAATATCATCCTCTTGTCTCAATGCAATAGAATAAGTAGTTTTCAAGTTATTTGCGTTCAAAGGTACCGTCAAACGGGGTGACTTTGGACACTTTTTAGATATTTTGTTTCATATTTATTGCAATATTTAATCTTAGTTCTATTTAATTATTACGATGACTTATTTAAATATATTTTTAGAGAAATTGATTTGGTGAATGAATTTTACCCAATAAATGATAAATGACGAAATTATAAGGAATATTAATAGGCAATTAAAGAAAACGAGCATTTATTTTCATGAAAAATAAACTTTAATAATAATTTAATTTGCACAACAAATTCTACGTACTTTTAACCATAGAATCCAAATCTACAATAAGAAATAGGTGTTCCTATTTAAGATTTCAAAGTTGCACTTCGCCCCATCCCCCTGGAGGTGGGGTAAGGGTCGAGTGGGGTATTGAAAAAGATTAATTATTATTAATATTAATAATACTATTCTGTTATTCAGATATTTGAAAATACAATAAATATTGCTAATGAAGTCAGATTCTGAATAAAATTAACGTGACCGAGTCATTATATATATATATATATATATATATATATATATATATATATATATATATATATATCATATATAATTGCCTGATGTAAATCAATATACAGTAGAACCTCGATTATCCGTGCGCGCCTTATCCGGACTGAGGTTGGCGCATGAACGCTGAATGCACCGTGCAGGTGTTCGTCTCGGGGAATACTCGAGTTCGGCTCGGAAAATCCCCCGTTTATGTGTTTACTTATTATTTTCGCCAACTGCCGACCGACTCGTTAGTTAAACGTAAACAGACATATGTACATACATACATATATTGTGCAATGTACGTTTATACATTATGTAGGGATCCCATAATTGTGAAATTTAAAAAACGGACGCTTCAAATTTTATTTAAAATTTTTTTTTTCTTGGTTGTGTATTTCTATTTTAATTCTAAGAAACAATTTAAATTATACATTGAATTCTAAAAAAAATGTAATATCCATAAACAAAACATTTAAATAAATTAAACATTGAAAACAGATTTACATTAATGAAGTTTCAAATTGATTCTTGCAGTGAAAATAATAGAGACATAATGTAAACGAATTTACTAAAATATTAGGTTTATTCACGGACGATATTAGTATTTTATGTAAAACGGAACATTTTTATGTTCCGGTTCATTCACTGGAACAGTATCCATAAAAACGGAAATGTCCCGGTCAAAACGGGACGGATGGGATCCCTAACATTATGTATAAATATTAAAACTGTTATTTTGTGTTACATGAATGTAGTATTAAGTTCCTTTTCTTTGTTTGACACATGTATAAAAAAAATGAGGTCTTTGAATTATCCGTGTTTTCGATTATCCGGCGAAGGCTCGGTCTCGCTGGCCCGGATAATCGAGGTTCTACTGTAATTAAAATACTTACCATTATAATATATTATTTATTTTATTTCTGTTTTATTTTTCTCGTCTTAATCAAAATGCAAAACACATTAACGTTTGTGTTCCAAAATTTCAATCTAAACCAATTATTAAAAAGTACGTTGACAATATTATTTGTGCGATTGCGGATAGCGAAATTGATGGTTCTTTGAATATATTGAACAATTTTGATGTCAATATTAAATTTACAATAAAAAGAGAAAGTAACAATTTCATTGTCTTCTTGGATATGAAACTGTATCGTGATAATAACAATGTGATTACTACAAACTCGTACATGAAGTCAATGGCTTCAGGACGCTTTATTCATTATTGTTCAATTCATAAAAATCATGTAAAAACTAATACCATTTTGGGTTTAAAAAACAGAGTTTTGTTATTATCTCATGCTGATCACAAATATAATAATTTAACCAGATTATCTGCCTTGTTACAACAGAACGGTTACCCCCAAAAAATTAATCAATAAATTAATATTTTCTACTCCGAGTACTGTGGATACTGAAGTTATTCCGGATTGGTTTTTTTCGGATGATCAAAATTCGAAAGAGCTAATTTTCACTTTTCCTAACATTCCTACATTAACAAATAATATTATTAACATCATTCCAATAGACAATATTAAAATAGTAAAAAATATACAGTACCGATTAAATTAGTGTTTACTAAACTCAAAGATGATAATGAAACATTAAAATCTCCAAATTTAGTTTACGAATTCTTTGTTCTAGTTGTCCGTCGGTTTATATTGGTAACACAGGACAATTGCTAGAATTGCAGGACAATTGATAGAATTACCCAACATAAATCGGATAACAGAATCAAAGTTGGTGCTACAGCTTTGTCTATACATTCAAACAAAAATAATCATCAAATTGATCATGATAATTTTAGAATTCTTACCACCGAACAAAATGCATTTAAGCGTGCATTTTTAGATATGGTGTTCATAAAATCGTCTAATAATGCCATGAATAAACGTTCTGATGTACAGTGTTTAAGTTCAAATTATGATTTTCTAATAGATAAATTTGTAAAGAAAAAGGTTTCGGATATAGGTGGTTCATAGAACGTTCCAGGGTTGTTACTTTTTTTTTTCTTTTTTTTGTGTTTTACTTTGTCGACATAATGTGTATATTTTTAAAATATTGATTATATGTGAATTTTGTAGTTTATTGGTTTTCGGCATTTTCAACAAAGTCAGGTTTTATTGGTTTGTTAGTTATGACGGTTGGTGACCGTGATGACGCACTAAGGTCATGTTGGTATTAATGTTGTTTCGTAATTTTTAAAATTGTAAGTTTGTTTGTTTATTTATTACATTTTTTTAATCTAACTTAACTGTTATGTTACAATTAAAATAAATTAGTGTTATTGTTTTGTTTATATAGTTTAATGGCAATTTATAATTTGATATATTTTTTTTTGTTTATTGGTACAATTTGAATATAAGACATATTTGAGCATTGCTGATATTTTCACACTTATATAATTATGAAACAAAAGTTTGTGGCAACGCATTTAAGAAAAAAGCACATGTTTGTTACCGGTTCGTTGAAAAATTTCTTTCAAATATTGTTACGTTGTTTTGAAAAAATCATTGTAGATCTTGTAAGTTATAACTTTGTTACTTTTTTTATATTATTGATATTGTTATTTTTATAAAAATAGTTTGTTTTTATAGCGCCCTGAAGAAATGGATAATATTGTACCATAAAAGCTCAGAATAGAATCTAAGATGAGATTTTTTAATATTTGTAACACTTATTTCCATTAAATTGACTACCATAATCATTAGCATCAACTATCATTATATATTCTAATATTACAAAGAAATTATAATTTCTTTTAAGGCGAATAATTGTTTGAAATATATCATAAATAAATAATTGGATTTGAGTTATTTTCACTAAATATTTGGGACAGATTTGTGAGAACATGTACATTCATGTCATCTACCACTGCTGCCAACTGACTGCAAATAGTCACAACAGCTGGCTGGATATGTAAAGCAATGACAGTTATTTGCTGTCGGTTGGTAACAGTGGTAGATGACGTGAATGATGCTCATTTATAAATATTTACCTATGACTAATTTCAAACAGTTATTTATAAATTATTTTATTTATTTTATTATTATTATTTATAATAAAATTAACTTAATTTTATGACATTTAATACTAAATCTAAATATATTTTGTCTACACAACATACATAATACATACAATGAAAAAAAAATTTAATTTTACCTACAAACCATGAGACACTATGATGCCCAATATTTCTAGGTATAATTACTTAACTGCTGTAATTTTACATAATTGTTTAAAAATATATATCAGAACTATTACAAACTTTATGTAATATAATATCACCAACGGGATAGAAAAGTACATATGTATGCAATATTGCAGTTTTTAGTAAAATTTCTTTAAGTAAATTCACAAAACTTCAGCAAATTTGCTGTCAGAAATTTTCCATAAATAGCTAAAATTTGTTTAGTTCTGTAGTATTATTATTGGTTTAATTATTACATACATTTTTAAATTTATATAAAGAATGTATTTTGATATGGACAAATTACACTTAAAATATTTGATTAGTATTATTACACAAAATATATACTAAGTCGCATTATTTTGATGAATTATAAATTATTACAGATTTTAATATGCAAGTTTTAATTTTACATAATTTAAGAAGTTATACCAACAATACGTAATTTTATATTAAGTATGTGATGCAATTTGCAGAAACTAAGCAAACTTATATACTTATTAGATCATTTTTCCTTAGTTAATGTGATTATTATAAATTATGTAATAATTACAGAACTTTGAGGTAGAAACATAGAATATTTATAGTAAAATGAAATTACAGATATTTTATAGTAATTTTTTTTTGAAATTTCGTATTTGATTTTGCAGTGTATTTTATAGGTATTTCTTACCATCTATGTAATTAAAACTTTGTCATCAAACTAAAAACTTTATTATAAACTAAAGTGTCAACATCTTTAGCCCATAGATAATCTAAATGATTAAATTCATTATCTGAAATAATGAATTTTCCAATTGGATTTCCTAATTCTTCATAAAGTTTCAGTACGTCTACTTCGGCAGCCAGCCAATCATTGTGACTATAAAATAAAGCAACTGGTGCAGTTATTTTTCCTAAGTTATATTCTGATGGTGATGTGCTTTTGTAGATTATTAGATTCATTCTTGTACCAAAATCGTATTGACGAAATTTACCTAAAAACAAAAAAAAAAAACTTATGAAATATATTTTAAATTTTTATTCGCATGCAAAATGTAAAATATATTTTTACAACATATTATTTTGTATTAAATAACTTCCATAAAAATAAAATCAGTATTTTTTGACAGAGCTTCGAACCGAAACTGAACGGAAAACCGAGAATAACCGTTAATTTTGCTGGAACGCAGAACCGGAGTTAAACCGAAAAAAATATTGGCTTATTTCGGTTCGATACATGTTAAAATACGTGCGTTAACACAATTTTACTTCCCACCTAAGTTGTTTTTTTTTTTCATTTTCGGGGTCTCGTAGCGTACCCACAAGTCGCAACTCGTTTTACTAAACAAAGTATTTCGTTTGTATTTTTGTGGATTAATATTCAGTTATTGAAATTAAAACTAAAAATTACGAATTATCATAATAACTTTGCTTTTAATAATCTTTAAATAGTTTAAATAATAATAGATTGGAAAATATTTTTATTATCAGATGTAATTTTCAATTTTTTCTAATTATAAATAAATAAAAATCCAGTATAGAAGAATTTGTTACGTTAACTTATGTTATCTTATTATTATATAATTAAAACATACATACAAATTATGTTTTTCAAATAATAAATTATACTATTATTATATATTATATATTTCTAATTATTATACCGTTGAGCGAATGTCAAATGAATGTTTGATTAAAAAGATATATTTGAATGATTTTGATGGTATTCGTTTGCGTGGACGTCCGATGAGTAGCTGGAGTGGTATGGTTGAGAGTGTTTTACGTGAGCGAAAGTTTCCAAGTAGTAGGAATAGAAGAGCATGTATGAGAGGAATTATGAATGTGAATGAAGCGAAAGTTGCTTGTTTGGATAGGGATGTTTGGAGTCGACTGATTTCGGAATGATGAAAAGAGTTTGTGCCACACCCTTTTGGGTACATGGCGTGATTGTGTATGTATGTATGTATGTATGTATTATATTATAGTATCAATTTATGTGGTATTTTTATAGTTTTTATTATTTAAATAGTTTAAATTATGGTAGAAAATAAGTTTTTAATACAAATAAAAATATTGAAAAAATTTAAAAATTAATTACTCAGGACTAAATCGAAAACCTAAAAAACCTATTTTTGCCTTAACGAAACGGGAAATATATCGGCTAAAAACCTCGTTTTTTAATTGAAGTCGAAACTTTATGCTACCTAGCATACACATATTTTATAAATATTTACATTTAATGTCAATAACTAATAAATTAAAGTTAAACTTTCAAATTCAAATCGTGACAACACATCACCGTTGATCACAATTAACTGGAGATACATTAATTATTGATGCATTCACAGTTTGCTACCATAAACCAAAAAAAAAGAGACAATTTTACGCACTTTTTTTAAGAATGCCGCCATTTTGAAAATAAATGTAAAAATTTCACATTTTGTAGTTTCCAACGAAAGTTACATGTGTTATAAGTACTAAATCAAATTTGTTTTGTTTCAGAAATGAAGACCGAAAGTTTTATCTATTACCATTGACAAACCTTAATTTTGATCTGATCATTTTGACGCCATTTCTGTAAGTGTAAATTTGACTTTTTTGAAAAAAAAAAAACTTCTCAAAACTTCAATAAATACATTTTCCAACAGTATTATTATTAATTACAGTATTTGTTGTGAAAGTTAATAAAAAAATTATTAAAAACACTTAAAAAATAATGCTACAAACGCGGATACCTCCTTAATAGATTTTTTATTTATTTAATAAAGATTCAAGGTTTCTAATTAGAAATATTGATATTTAATTTTGAGTTTAGATCTATAATAAAGATGCAAGATTTTAAAATTCGGTTATTGATTTACTTACCGGACTGAATTTCTTGTCCGTAATGCAATAATTGTCTTGTAGATGATCCGGCTGGGGTATGACCCATAATAGTAGGTAGTAATTTCGTATTCATTTGTTTTACATTAAATCCGCATAAAATAAATAAGGAATTGGTACATATAAATTGTGTTCGTGAATTCTCACTGCATAGAAAACCACCTGCCGTTGCTAAGAAATTGCTATTTGGTAGAAACTCATAAATTCCAATCTTATTTAAAAGTGTCTGCAAAATTATTAAAAAAATAAGAAATTTTAATAATATAATTAAAACTAAAAGATGATTGGGACAGTACACTGTACAAAAGAGGATTTTTGGTAAAGAAGGCAATAGAAAAGGCGTAGAATAAAAAAAATAGTTGCTGAGTTTTGTACAAAGTTAAGAATTATCAACCCTTACACCTATACAGGGTGTAACAGAATAACTATTCCTAATTTTAACTGGAGTATTCTGGGCTCAAAATATGAAGATTTAATGCAAATCACTGAGATAAAATGTGGCTCCTTACTGAGCTACAGGGTGTTTTATATAAAAATTTAAAAACGATTTTTGCCCAGTACTTTAAAACTATTTGACGTATCCTTATCATACTTGGCAGGAAATGTAGGTACCGTACACCATACTAAATTATGTTAAATAAAAGTTTCTGGCTACTGCCAGTGGCGTACAACAGGGGCAAGTGAGAGGTTGATCCTTCCTAAATTCTACGCCACTGGCGGAATTGTTATTTTAGCACAATTTTTCGATTCTCCAATACTTGCTGTGTAAAAAACATACTCTTCCTTTGTAACATAAAGTCACTGTTTTTCGAGATATTTAAAGTTAAACATAAGCTGCACCCTTGGGATTTTTTCAAAATTTGCTCAAAAAAATCTGAAAAAATTCAGTAAAATAGAGAAAAAAATTAGCTCAAAAAAATCTGAAAAAATTCAGTAAAATAGAGAAAAAAATTAGCTACATAATAAATAAGTAACTTTTTTTTCTAACTTATTCTGATTTGGCTGGAAAAATTATTGAAAATAAAAAAATAAAATGCACAATAAAATACATGAAAACTAATAACGATCGGTTGAAAATTACAAAAATTATAATTTTTGTTGCAATTACCTGAAAACCGCTTTCAAACGCTTATAAATACTTTAATACAACACGTCAAATGTTTCAATTTGAACAGCTCTTTGGAAAAAATGTCGGATTTTTATGTGGGCATAAAAACACAGAGTTACAGCTTGGTCAGATAAAATTAAATTGATAAATATATGTTTAGGTCATTTTACGAAAAAAGTTTGAAAAATGGTATTGTTGAGCGCTCGTTGAACCCTCTAGATTTTGTTTAATATTCTAATCGGCTTGCGTAAGAACATTTCTGATCAGAAACTTAAATTTTTTGCCATCGACAATAAAACAAAAAAATTTCGATACAACCTAATATATATATATATATATAAATATATATATATATATATATATATATATATATATATATATATACAGTGTGTCCCCGGATGGACTTGCAAACTTTCTTATTTCGCATTTTAGGAAGAAAAGTCATACTTCATAAAAAGTTTTGCTTCTTCTAGCAAGTTCCAATCCACTATCAAAATTTCGAAATAACATACAGGGTCGTTAGAAAACGATAAAACGTAAAATTTGGTTAAGAGTAAAGTACCTTTTATTTGAAAGGAAAGTCAAAGAACTGCTGGAAAAAGATATATGAAACGTCAATACAAGCTCAAATATCTAATCTGAACATTGTATCTTAAAATTGATTTTTTTGCCTTTATTATGATTATCAAGTAATAGGTACTTATTAATTTTGCCAATGTGATTGTCATAGTTATCTAATAAAAACAAATGCAACTGTGACAAATGACTAATTTCATGTCAAAAAATTGTCAGTCAATGTTTGAATAATGTTGTCTCTAGAGCATAGAATTTATTTAGTGAAATGTTACGGTATTGGCGAAGTATCATATATATATATATATATATATATATATATATATATATATATATATATATATATATATATGAATGTTTAACCTACACAGAAATTTATCTGGAAACCTTTAGTACAATCTCAAGTTTGCACAATTATAACACGATATATTAAAAACTCCAAAACATACATTAGAAAAATTTAAAGATTTACCCCGATATAATTGAATTATGTTTTATAATAAGCTGCTGCAAACTTTAAAAGATATTAATTCTATAAAAACATTTAAACTCAAATTAAAGCAATTTCTAATAGAAAATTATTTTATTCTGTAAATGAATATTTAAATTTGTAAATTTTGTAATTATTTAATTATGTAACCATTTATGACGTATATTATAACTATGTATCTTAGAAAACAGAGTAAATAAAATATTATTATAATCTAAAGAACACATACTTCTAATCCATTGAATTTGGAAATGATTTGCAACAATGGGCTAGTCAAATGACTCATATAGGCGATTGGAGCCAAACTAAATTGTGCCCTTATTTTTGTATTATATTCTTGTCTTTCGGAACACATAACGTAGAAAGCTGTTGTGTCTTGTGAATGACCTATATAGAAGGTTTTCTTTGCGCTTGATATTTTTAAACTATAATCAATCATAGCTGGTAAATCATAGATGCCTATTTCGTGCCAGCTAAAGTTCCAAAATTTGCCATTTATCGGATCTAAATTGATATGTTTTCTCGAATATCTATTTCCTCTTGCATTACCCAACCAAACGTCATATCCCTTATCGGCTAGTAAATAAGCTAGAAATAGAAATTAAATTAAACAATTTAGCAATGCATTTTAAATGCAAAATATACATTATATAGCTTTTCTATTTTTGTAAACGTTGTCAACATACATCTAACAAATAACAGTAAAACAGTAACAGTAACAGTGTATAGCTAACTGGCAAGAGAAGTGTGTCTGATTATTTTGACTTTACAATTTTAATAATATATATATAATCATATATAAGCAAACATTTTTTTTATTTTTATTATCTGGAGCGCTTTTGTCAGGAAGCGCTTTTGTCGTGTAGCGCAAATATCGGGAGCTTATAACGGGGCGCTTTTGGCGGAACACCAACTGGAGCATTCACCAATTAATCTTGTATCATCATTCTTCGAATACGACGTGACAATGTATTTCATATTAAATATTATTCTACGTAGAATTTTCTTAAGTTACTGAATTGTATTTTTAAACTTTGTATAAATAACAAAAAAATTAAATTACGAATTTTAACTTAACCTCAATTATAACATGCGACTAAA
Organism: Clivina fossor; assembly: GCA_963966155.1. Lineage (NCBI taxonomy): Eukaryota > Metazoa > Arthropoda > Insecta > Coleoptera > Carabidae > Clivina > Clivina fossor. The sequence continues at coordinate 96,030 of CAWYQG010000030.1, forward strand.
GAAAAAACATAATTTTTAACTTAAAATTTTGGTATGTACCTCATCTTTATTTTAATTGTGTTTCATTATAATATTATTCTATTTTGTATATTTTCTTGCATTAAAAATAGCTGAAGATGGTTTATGATGAATAACGTCCAATAAATTAATAAATGAATGAATTTTTTGCTATATATTTCTTGATTGAATGATCCATTTATGCCTTACAATTTTCAAATTCAAATATTTTATTTATACGTAGCTAACCTACCAAGCCCTTTTTTCGGTCCAGCGATAACCCAATCAGCTGAACTGGAAAGAAGTCCATGCTGAACGAATACAACAGATTTATTTAACTTTGGACCAGCTTCTGCGGCTAACCCATGTGCAATTCTATGCAATTCGAGAATGTAACCATCTTGAGTTGGCACTCGGTGTACTTCGACTGGATACCCATATTTTTCAATCAATTGCGGCTGTGTTAAAAAAGAGATTGACTAATTTTTGTATTTAACACTTATGTAAAACAAAAGGACCCGTTGAACAAAGCTTTGTTAAATGCTACTTAGTTATCCAATTTGTTAACTTGCCAGCAGAGGAGATTAATGAGGTGGTTCAAAGATAGTATAAAATCAAATTGCAACACTAACAAAATTATGTAATTTTACCTACAAACCATGGGATAATATGATGCCCAGTATTTCTAGGTTACAATAATTACTCAACTTCTGTAATTTTACATAACTGTTTAAAAATACATAATATCAGAACTATTACAAACATTTTGTATTATGATATTACCGAAGAAACAGATAAGTACATATATATGTAATATTACAGACTTTTTTAGTTAAGTCCCTTTAAGTAAATTCGGTAGTAAATTATTTGCTTATAATGGAGAGATAGAGTCTGCGGTTAATAACTAATTTGATCAGCTTGATGATTCTCATTATAAACAGGATATTGAAGCTATTAACATTTCGCTGGGAAAAGTGCGTCGGGCTAATAGGAGACTATGTAGAAAAATAGAGAGATGAGCATCTGGGTTTATTTAATTCCAGTGTTTGCCAACTTTCAACAAAAAAATCACTAAAGTTTTGAAAAATTTATTATGGCTACATTAGTTATCCGTAGTTAATCAAATTTTTGAAAAAATTCTTTCCTCTGCCCACATAAATTATATAATTTTACTGCCGTAGAGGATTGCCAACTTTTCGAAAAAAAAATTACAAAAAATTTTATAAGCTCAATATGGATACATTATTTATCTGATTTTAATCAAATTTTCACAAAAGTTTCTCCTAGTGCCCACATAAATTATATAATTTCAGTGAAATATCGTTGTGGTAACTTTCTAAAAAAAAGATACCTATATTTTCATAAATTTATTACCTATCGTTATATTATTATATGATTTTAATTAAATTTTGGCAAATTATGTAGTTTTAGTAAAATATTTTGTTACCAAATATCTGAGAAAAAAATTACTAAAATTATAAAAATTTGATATGGTTATATTATTTATTCAATTTTAATTAAATTTTTGGAAACGATATTTCTAGTGCCCAAATAAGTTATTCTAATCTAATAAAATACAGTGTTCCGATTTTTTTCGTGAAAACATTACTAAGTTTTTAAAAACCAATTAAGGCTATGTTATTTCATCAAAATTAATAAAATTTTCACAAAATTTTCTTTTAGTAATCGCAAAATTTTTATAATTTTATTGTGACAGCAGTGCCAACTGATGATATCAAAGTGGTCTATATATGGATTTATTCATATACTTCTAATTTTGTTAATAATTAATGTATTGGGAGGGGGGTATTCGTTGTGCTCAAGTTAGTTAGACGATATATCACTGTTTTCTGTTATTACATTTATTTCTATTACATACATTAGTGTATCTAATTACATTTTCATCTTATTTTGAGATTATAAAGTTTATCTACTTATAATATAGATTTAAAATGGACTTAACGTTATGTATGTAACATGTTCTGTAAAAGTTTTGTAAATTTACATAAATTTTTATAGTCAAAATTATTATAAAATTATATGTAAAATAATTTTACTTTATTAATTATGGAAACTTGCATAAAAAAAAAATTAAAATAAAAAATTATTTACAGACCTTTGCGTAATATGTAATATTTTACAAAGAAAAAATGGATTTTGTAGTTGTTGCAAATAATATTACTTATTTTTACATGCTACAAAAAATTACATAATATTTCTGTAATTTTACATTTTTATTGAAATTTACAACAAATAATGTAATAAAAATTAATTTTTATTTTATGTAATTTTATATTATTATAATACAATTATTAATTTTACAATTGTTAATTATATATTTATGTAGATCTGTGTGATATTTTTGAAATTTTTATGTAATTTTACATTTATTTAAATTAAATTAATAATACATATTGTTTTACATAATAACACTTTAAGATATATAAATATTTTACATAAAAAATAAATTAATTTTAAATATTTTTGTCAAATATTATATGCTAGGTAAAATTAAGTTCGATGTAGAATTATCAAATAATGCAGGGCATCTTTGTTAATTATAACTTTATTGTAAAATTAGAGAAAAAATTTTACAGTAAAAAATTGTAATACGGGATTGTTCAAGTTAGTTAATAAATAATTAGTTAATTTTTAAATTACAGTAATTTTTTTTGCTTTAATCGCCATTAATTTATTTTGATGCACTAATTAATTCAATAGTCAATTTTTAAATAAAGAAAAAGGCATTGACCTTGCCGGGTTTTGAATCCGAGACCTTCATCCTTTGCGGCATCTGCGCTAACCAACTACCAACTGCGTCACAAAATCACAACGACAAGGTAATGCATTCTCTATATTTTTAACTATTGGTTTTATATTAATAAGATTGAAGTCTGTTTACTTAATAATATTTATATTCATATTCAAAACATAATACGCATGTGACATTACAAAAACTGTTTATGAACTTACAAAACACTTCTAGTAGCTAGTAACTTTTGTTGTTGCCAACTTAACTACAAATTCCTTTTTGGTGGCAACTTTAAAAGTGTGTCAAATGTAAATCATTACTTTATAATAATTAATTCACAACACTCCCTCTTAATTTCATAAAGTAATAATCTATTACAAACATTACAGATATTATTATTTATTATTTTCAATAACACCAAGTAAATTTCTTAAACTAGAAAACTTAACATTAGTAAGTGGCTTCGTTAAAATGTCTGCGAGTTGAAGCTCACTTGGAACGTAAGAGATTTGAATTGCATTTTTCATTTTGAGTTCTCGGATAAAATGAAATTTCACATCAATGTGCTTGGTACGTTTATGCTGCACTGGATTGTCTATTAAGTTTATAGCACTCATATTGTCTACACAGAGTTCTACACTTTCTGTATTAAATCCAATCTCATTTAATAATTGCTGTAACCATACAGCTTCTTGTGCTGCTCCGGCTGCGGCAATGTACTCCGCTTCCGCTGTTGAGAGTGCGACCGTTGGTTGACGCCGACTTGACCAAGTTACAGGTGCACCAGCTAATAGAAACACGTATCCGGAAGTTGAGCGTCGTGTGCTCAGATCACCAGCGAAATCAGCATCTGAATATCCTATAAGTACATCAGAGTTATTTTTATACAAAATACCATAATTTACAGTAGTTGCTAAGTATTTGAAGATCTGTAAAACTGCTTTCCAGTGTTTTTCTTCAAAATTTTCTGCAAAACGACTCATCACGTTGACTGCATAAGCAATTTCAGGTCTGCTCACTATCGCAGCAAACATAAGTGAACCAATTGCTTCTCTATACGGGAAACTTTTCTTCATCTGAGTTTTGTTCTGCTCTTCAAGTTCTTTATCTTTTTGCCATTCTTCATTGAAGTTTTTCCATAACCCCGGATCCATTGGAATTTTAGTCTTATGAAACTTTTCACAGCTGAGAGAATCATTTCCTAGAAACCTTTTCACGATCTTCTGGATGTATTTCGATTGATATATGAAAATTGAATCATCTTCTTTCTTGATCTCAAGTCCACAAAAGTTATTAATTTCTATGATTTTTATTTCAAAACGTTCTTGTAAATTCTTTAAAATTGTTTTTAAACTATTTTCACTTTCACTTAAAATTAGTCCATCGTCCACATACAACGCAATTAACACTAACCTTTCATTTACCATACCGATATAAACACAATTGTCAGATTTGCTTCTCACAAACTTCATTTCTTCCATTGCTTCGTTGAATGTCTCGTTCCAACGACGACTTGCTTGCTTTAATCCATACAAAGCTTTGCGTAATTTGCAAACTTTTCCTTCTGGAACAATTACACCAGGTGGTGGTTCTAAATATATTTCTTCGTCTAGCACTCCGTTTAAGAAGGCTGTCTTCACGTCAAATTGTTTTATTTGTAACTTTTGTTTTGCAGCTAACGCTAGCAATGTTCGCACTGAGTCAAATCTCACAGTTGGTGAAAATGTTTCTTGTATGTCTTGCGAATAACCTTTTGCGACAATTCTGGCTTTAAATCTTATTTGATTATTTTCATCTTTTACTTTAAAAACCCAACGACTTCCAACAACACTTTTGTTTTCAGGAAGTTTACAAATTTCCCATGTGTCATTCTTCCTTAGTGACTCAAGTTCTTCTTTCATTGCTAACTTCCAAAATTCACATTCTCCGGAATTTATAGCTTCACCATAAGTTTTTGGTTCATTGACTTCAACATAATTAAGCTCGTAACGATGAGGTCGTCGTATGGTGTCTCTTGCACGTAACGAATAAGTATTCGGTGCTGCGTGTGCTGTGTCGCCATTTTCTAGATGATTTTGATCATTATTGATATCTTCATTTTCTTCTTCAACGTTTATTTCAACAAAATCTGTTACTTTAGTTTCTTGTGACTTCTGGATTTCTTTTGTCACTTCGCTTTCATCAAAAATCACATCACGAGATATGTGTACTTTCATGTCTTTTTGATCAAAAACTCGGCAATTGTTTGTTTTTTCATCATAGCCCACTAAAATCATTTTCTTACTTTTGTGATCAAGTTTGGTTCTTAATGCTTTCGGTATGTGTACATATGCAATTGAACCAAATGTTTTGATGTGACCAAGTTCTGGTTTTTGACCTGTCCACTCTTCATATGGCGTGGTACTTACTTGCGTATTCGGTGTTCGATTCAGTATGTAAACCGCATTATTGACAGCTTCAGCCCACAAATATTTCGGCAAATTCTTCGCGAATAACATAGCTCTTGCTGACTCCATGATTGTTCGAAATTCTCTTTCGCTTCGCCCATTCTGTTCTGGCGTGTAGGGTGCTGTGAGCTCTCTTTCTGCTCCAATTTCGTTCAAAAACATTGCTGTTTCCTTTGAACCGATTTCTGTGCCACAGTCACTGTGTAAAATTTTTAAGTTGTGGCCAAATTTATTTTTCACTCTTTCATTGAAAATTTTTAAACATTCAAGATAATCAGACTTCTTTTTTACAAAAAATACTGTGCGGTATGCAGTAGCGCCATCTTTGAATAAAATTCCATACCTTGAATTTCCAATTGAATTTTCAGACATTGGACCACATATATCTGTATATATTAAGTCACCTGGATATACCGGTTGCCTTTCTGACCTTTTAAACGGTTTTCGGTGCTGTTTAGCGAACGTGCAACTTTCGCAGAAAAAGTTCTTCTCATCTTCAAAGTCAACACCTGTTACTAAACCCTCTTTGACCATTCTCTTCAAGTATTCAACATTAATATGGCCTAATCTTTCATGCCATGTTTTTAAAGATTTTTTTACTACAGTGCTGCATGCTGGAACACTGATTAACGTTTGGAAAAGCATTGTGTACAAGTTGTTTTTTTCTTTGACTCCATTGGCTACAATTCGACCATTTTTCTTGATTACAACAGTTTGTCCAATTTTGATGATCGTCATTCCTTTCTCTGCAACTTCACCTTCCGAAAATAAGTTGCGTCTTAGGTTAGGAACATGCAGGACATTGTTTAAAGTAGCAGCTTCCCACTGGCCATTTACTAATTTTTTAATTTTTACAGTTCCTGTTCCTTTCACTGGTAGTTCTTGACTGTTTCCCACAGTAACTACAGTTCCATCATTGAGTGTATTATATTCACAAAAATAATCTTCTCTAAAAGTCATGTGTTTTCCTGCACCACTGTCCATGATCCATGTATCTTCATTACTGTAAACAACATTTTTAGTTTCGGTTATAAAAGCGTCTTCATTAAAGTTTGTTTGGGTATTGCGATTATTTCCTCTTCCGCGGTAGCGACCACGACCGCCTCTGCCACGACTACGAAAACCGCTAAAACCACGTGGAGGTCGAGATGCTTGTTCCTGGTGTGATTCTTGTCTAGAAGCACGACAGAATCTTGCGTAATGTCCCACCTTTTGACATCTGTAACATGTTACATTCTTGGCTATTGCAACAAAAGCTGATTCGGTTGGCTGCTCGTTTGGAATCTTCTGTTTTAACACATTTTCTTCATCTAATAACCGAGCTGTTAGATTTTCTAGCGTTTGCTTGTTTGTCTCAACGGAAAACCAAGCTTGACGAAGATTAGCGTAACTATCTGGAAGAGAACCTAAAACTTTAGTAATTATTGCGGCGTCGGTTACTTCATCACCAGCATTTTTAATTCTTTGTGCAATATTTTGTATTTTAGAGATATGTTCGGCCATCGTATCTCCTTTTGTCATTGTATACTTATAAAATTCTTCATAAATTAGCATTTTATTTATTTCACTTTTACGCCCGTAAATGCTTTCCAATTTGTCAAGAATGTCTTTCGCAGTAGCACATCCCTCGATCAATGGTATTATTTTCAAATCAACCGTGACGGATATAATGTATTTAGCCATGCCATCTTGCTTGATCCAGTTCTCAGCATTCTCTGCTGGTTTTAGTGTAATACCTTTTGCAACGTTGTGTACTCCTTTTGCTTGTAGTGCACAGTCTACTACAAATTTCCATTGCGGATAATTATCACCTGTTAATTTTGCAATGCTTGAAATATTTAATGCGTCTGCCATCTTGCTGTTTTTATTTCACACACAAGAAAAACTTCGGATTTACAATTTAGCCTCTCTTATTCATTCACTGAATCTTAACACCGCTTCCTGGGCTCATAACCTATTGGTTTTATATTAATAAGATTGAAGTCTGTTTACTTAATAATATTTATATTCATATTCAAAACATAATACGCATGTGACATTACAAAAACTGTTTATGAACTTACAAAACACTTCTAGTAGCTAGTAACTTTTGTTGTTGCCAACTTAACTACAAATTCCTTTTTGGTGGCAACTTTAAAAGTGTGTCAAATGTAAATCATTACTTTATAATAATTAATTCACAACATTAACTGATCATGATAAACTCAGGAATTTAATCCAGTCGAATGTATTACATGTTGTCGTTATAAATCTAATAATAAATAAATAAATTATAAATTTATTTTACCACTGTCAAAAATGCATCTTCAATAACGGTCCCATTTACAAATTTATTTGAAGCTGGAACTCCAAGTATTGCTGTCCAAAGTCCTACCAATATTATCCACCAAATAGACATTTTGTATTCACTTTTTATTTGAAATTTATTGTGAAATTTACAATCAAATCAACTGAAATAAATTGTAGAACTACAATTCTTTTATATTGGGTTATTACATTTAGATAATTGTAAGATAAACTTTAATGGACTTGAATAATGCTAACAAAATATTAAGTAATGTTGGCATCATAAACCAATTTTAAAATATTATTCTGATGTTATCAGGTACTGAACATGAAAAACAAATTATCACATTTTTTAAATTAAAATTTTTTTTATTTGTTCTTGGTAATAATGCTAATGGAATAATTTTATATGTATTTTATTTTGATGTAGAACGTGTTAATACATTATTGATATATTATTTATATTTTTTATCACATACATATTGATACCAATAATAATGGTAATTTGTATCCATACTTTTATTAAAAATAGTTATGCGTTCATAATCTGATCGTATTTGAAAATTGTAAAATTATATAATTTTAAAATAAGATTTAAATTTTAAATTTCTAGGTTAATTTATACTTTTGTATGTAAGTATATTATAGAATAATAAATTGTTAAAGATTTATAGGTATATATATATATATATATATATATATACCGGGTGTTCGTTCGTTAAGTTCGTATGGGCGTTTAACATGCAAATTCGATAATTTGCGATATACTACTTTCTCGAGTGAAATTCGGAGAAATACTTAGAATACTTTTTGATAGACAATAAAAAGTTCTATAATTTGGTTTTAGTTTTAATTTGCTAGCATGTGCCGTTTGGGCGCTATAATTTTTGATTTGTTTTTTGGTTTTTATTTTTTTTCTTAAAAACTATGAGGTCTAAGAAAATAAGCATGATATGGAAAAATGCGGAATAATGAGTACGATAATTACTTAAGTGAAGAAACCATTATTCTACGATGCATCGTTTAATAGAAAAAAATTAAAAACTGATTTTTCGAAAATTTGACAAGGGGAGACCCCTGGGATTTTTTCAAAATAAAACTTTTTTTAAAATTTGATAAACGAAATCTGAAAAAATTCAGTAAAATAGAGAAAAAATTTAGCTACATAATAGCTAAGTAATTTTTTTCTCTACCTCATTCTGGTTTGGCAGGAAAAATTATTAAAAATTCAAAAATGTTCTTTAAAATTTTCAATAATTTTTCCTGTAAAATCAATATGAGATAGAGAAAAATGTTACTTAACTATTATGTAGATACATTTTGTCTCTATTTTACTGAATTTTTGCAGATTTTTTTGAGCAAATTTTAAAAAAAGTCTTATTTTGAAAAAATCCCAAGGGTCCCCCCTCGTCAAATTTTCAAAAATTCAGTTTTTAATTTTTTTCTACTAAACGATGCATCGTAGAATAATGGTTTTTTCACTCAGTTATCGTACTCGTTATTCCGCATTTTTTCATATGATTCTTATTTTCTTAGACCTCATAGTTTTTGAGAAAAAACATAAAAACCAAAAAACAAAACCAAAAATTCTAGCGTCCAAACGGCACATGCTAGCAAATTAAAACTAAAACCAAATTATAGAACTTTTTATTGTCTATCGAAAAGTATTCTAAGTATTTTTCCGAATTTTACTCGAGAAAGTAGTATATTGCAAATTATCGAATTTGCATGTTAAACGCCCATACAAACTTAACGAACGAACACCCGGTATATATATATATATATATATATATATACAGGTTAATTTATTAGTAATTGGAAATATTTTAACTGGAGTATCCTGGGCTCAGAATATAAAGATTTAACGCAAATCACTTAGATAAAATGTGGCTCCTTACTGAGCTACAGGGTGTTTTATTTAAAAATTTAAAAACGATTTTTGCCCAGTACTTCAAAACTATTTGACGTATCCTTGTCATACTTGGCAGGAAGTGTAGGTACCGTACACCATATTAAATTATGTTAAATTAAAGTATCTGGCTACTGCCAGAATTGTCATTTTAGCACAATTTTTCGATTTTCCAATACTTTTTGTGTAAAAAATATACTCTTCCTTCGTAACAATAAAGTCACTATTTTTCGAGATATTTAAAGTTAAACATAAGCCGCACTCTTGAGATTTTTTCAAAATTTGCTCAAACAAATCTGAAAAAATTCAGTAAAATAGAGAAAAAAATTAGCTACATAATAACTAAGTAACGATTTTTTCGAACTCATTCTGGTTTGGCAGGAAAAATTATTGAAAATAAAAAATTAAAATGCAAAAAATATTAATTTTCAATAATTTTTCCTGCCAAACCAGAAAAAGTTAGAAAAAAACGTTGCTTAGTTATTATGTAGCTAATTTTTTTCTTTATTTTACTGAATTTTTTAAGACTTTTTTGAGCAAATTTTGAAAAAATCCCAAGAGTACAGCTTATGTTTAACTTTAAATATCTCGAAAAATAGTGACTTTATCGTTACGAAGGAAGAGTATATTTTTTACACAGAAAGTATTGGAAAATTGAAAAATTGTGCTAAAATGACAATTCCGCCAGTGGCGTAGAATTTAGGAAAGATCAACGTTTTACTTGCCCCTGTTGTACGCCACTAGCAGTAGCCAGAAACTTTAATCTAACATAATTTAATATGGTGTACGGTACCTACACTTCCTGCAAAGTATGATAAGGATACGTCAAATAGTTTTAAAGTACTGGGCAAAAATCGTTTTTAAATTTTTAAATAAAACACCCTGTAGCTCAGTAAGGAGCCACATTTTATCTAAGTGATTTGCGTTAAATCTTCATATTCTGAGCCCAGAATAATCCAGTTAAAATATTTCCAATTACTAATAAATCATCCTGTATATATATATATATATATATATATATATATATATATTGTGACGATTCGGATTCCTCTTCGGCACAAATATCCGGAAAATATAAACTGTTATGAACAATTTATTGCAACGCGGGTATTATTTGTATTATTCATGTACACAGCGTTCGTAAATTGTGACCGCATGGTTTTAACTCGTTACAAGTTTAGGAACGCATCACGTGACTAGTGCACTGCTAGTGCTAGAGAAATTGCATAGATGACGTTAGCAGTATTTATTAATTCTCCCGTTTAGTTCATGTATTGCTGGGTATTAGTACCAGCGATTTTTCAAACATGAAGGCAAGTTTTGACGCTTGGAGTTTTCAGCTCAGACTTGTTTAAATTCCAGTTGACTTGGTAGCCCTCGTCCTGGAGTTCGTGTTTCTCAGCAACAGTTCGGTGTTTGATTTTTTTGCTACGGTGAGTGCAATTTTTCTAAGTACGATTATTTATTTTTTGACTTAGAATCTTTTTTCGGTTTTTGTATTTAAAAATTGTACTTTGATTTCCTGTGCAATTTTTCTAAGTACGATTATTTATTTTTTTGACTTAAAATCTTTTTCGGTTTTGGTATTTAAAATTGTAGTTTGATTTACTGTGCAATTTTTCTAAGTGCGATTATTTATTTTTCGACTTAGAAAAATTTTGGAATGTACCAAATCTTATGTTGGAGATTTGGTCTCAATTCTAGTTTTGATTTACTGTGAACGTCTTCTAAGTACGTTGTTGTCAACTTAGAACAATTTTGGGTATTTATAACAAAATTTGTAATTTTCAAGTGTGTTTTTAATTTCCGTAATTAAAAATTCAGTGAATAACTGTTTACTTTAAACAGGTGCCGTCAGTTTAATTTGTGTGTGTTTAATTTGTGTACATAACCCGTATCCGAACCCTGGCGACACGACTGAGCTGTCAGGCAAAACCCCTCTCCTGTGCCTGAGTTGCAGGAAACGTGTCTGGCGCCCGAAACCAGAAAACACGGAAGCAGGAGCCGTTACAAGATGCCGCTCACGAACAGGGACCAGCAATTAACGGCGGTCGAGGAAAACGCGGAGGCGGGTCCATCCAACATCAACACACAGCCTTCTCCGACAACAGTAGGCTGGGTGTACAACCTGGAGAAAGAAGATATTATGGAACGGCTACGCGGGATCGGGCAGAGTGATGTCGGTACTGCAACAGAACTACGGAACCGGCTGGTGGACGTGGTAAGGCGACTCAACAGGCAGCCGCCAAGCAAAATGGATGCGGAGACGGAAATCAGCGACGGCGGTAACGACAACCGCACCGCACCGCAGCACGCAACAGAAGCGACGACACCGGTGTGCGAGACGGTGCGAAAATGGAACACGTACTTCGACGGCAAGGCTGACCCGATATCGTTCCTGGAGCGGGTGGCCGAACTAAAAGCGTGCTACGGGGTCAACGACGGGCAGCTGCTGCTGGCATTGCCCGAATTGTTTCGCGGAACCCCATTACAATGGCTGCGCAACAACCGCGACACGTGGAGAACCTGGCGCGAATTCCTGGACGACTTCAAGTTGTACTACGTCGGCTCCGATTACCTGCTACGGATCGAAGAGGAAATCAGCCGACGGAAGCAGCGGCCAAGGGAAAGCGGACGCGACTTTATCACGGATATCCGCACTCTAATCCGACGTTACGGACAGATGTCGGAGGACCAAGAGCTGTTTCGCATCTACTCCAACATGCTGCCCGAGTACCGACTGTATATCCGCAGGCGCGACGTAAGCGACGTCAGAGGGCTGGTACGCGAGATTGAGGAGTACGAGCGCCTGCAACAGGAGCTGCATCACGCACGTGACCCGCCGCGACTACACGCAGTCGCCTCAGCCGCAACCGACAGCAATCAGGCGAAGCCGGCGAAAGCAACAGCACCCGACAACAACCGACCAAGTGCTACGCGGACCGCTACGGCAGCTGTACAATGCTATCGGTGTGGCCAACACGGGCACTTCCGGAGAGAGTGCCGGAACCAACCACGGCTCTTCTGTTGGGACTGCAATCGTCCCGGGGTCCTAACGCGTGACTGTGGATGCCACCGGAAGACGGAAGGACAAGCGACGAACTGGCGTACCACGGAGAGAAGCCAGCCCGTAGGCAGAGTTCCTGGCACCACGCAACTGACCGTCCTGGATGGAGGGAGCACCGCAGACAACCGTATGTTCCTGACCATCGGAATCAAGGGTCAGCGAGTACAGGCATTGCTGGACACCGGTGCAATGCATTCATACATCAACCACGAGCTAGCGACAAACCTGAGCGACGAGCGGACGTACGTGGAACCAACCCACCGACAAACGATACAGTTAGCGGACGGGACCAGCAGCGAGACGCAGGGCACCTTCACCGTAGGGTGCATCATCAACGACACCTGGAAAACAATCACATTTCACAGTCTGCCGGCGCTGAGCCATGAGGTGATTCTAGGCGTGGATATACTGGCAAAAATGGGGATGTGTATCGATTTTAATCGGCACCAGGTCCGCTTCAGGCCACCGACACATCCGACCACTTCGATAGCCACCATACACACGCCCACCGACGAGATACCACAGTTTGGGCGCACACGAGGCGTTAAGGTAAGTAACGTACCAAACCAAATTCTAAAACCAGTTTTACAGGAAAAGGCAATCACGGGAGAAGGCGACAGCAGCTCCCAGCCGACCCAAGCCGATCCTGGCGATGCGGCCACCCGGCCCGCTGCCGACAACCCGGTCACACCTACACGTGCGGAGCAACATGGTGGTATGAGTACGCTGGCCGCTACAGATGCACCTGGAATCGCCAGCGATAGCACAGTTGCGGCGCCCCGCGCAGCTGACCGGTCAAGGCGGCACCACCAACCCCACTCCGAATCAGCTGGCAACACCCGACCGGCCAATAACGTCCCGGACCCCGGTGGTGAGCGCACCAGGATACCATACACGCGCGTCACCAACCACTCGGACGACATTGCCAGCCCCGCACCCGCTTCGCACCCCCCGAACCCCACCCCTACCGTACAGTCGGAGTCGCCACCTGGTTACAGGCGACGACGACGTAGACGTCACTAGTGTCAGTGTAGTGCCAGTGTTAGTGGAAAAATACGTGAAGTGCTCCACGTATTTTTCTCCCCGAAGTAAAGGGAGTGTGTGACGATTCGGATTCCTCTTCGGCACAAATATCCGGAAAATATAAACTGTTATGAACAATTTATTGCAACGCGGGTATTATTTGTATTATTCATGTACACAGCGTTCGTAAATTGTGACCGCATGGTTTTAACTCGTTACAAGTTTAGGAACGCATCACGTGACTAGTGCACTGCTAGTGCTAGAGAAATTGCATAGATGACGTTAGCAGTATTTATTAATTCTCCCGTTTAGTTCATGTATTGCTGGGTATTAGTACCAGCGATTTTTCAAACATGAAGGCAAGTTTTGACGCTTGGAGTTTTCAGCTCAGACTTGTTTAAATTCCAGTTGACTTGGTAGCCCTCGTCCTGGAGTTCGTGTTTCTCAGCAACAGTTCGGTGTTTGATTTTTTTGCTACGGTGAGTGCAATTTTTCTAAGTACGATTATTTATTTTTTGACTTAGAATCTTTTTTCGGTTTTTGTATTTAAAAATTGTACTTTGATTTCCTGTGCAATTTTTCTAAGTACGATTATTTATTTTTTTGACTTAAAATCTTTTTCGGTTTTGGTATTTAAAATTGTAGTTTGATTTACTGTGCAATTTTTCTAAGTGCGATTATTTATTTTTCGACTTAGAAAAATTTTGGAATGTACCAAATCTTATGTTGGAGATTTGGTCTCAATTCTAGTTTTGATTTACTGTGAACGTCTTCTAAGTACGTTGTTGTCAACTTAGAACAATTTTGGGTATTTATAACAAAATTTGTAATTTTCAAGTGTGTTTTTAATTTCCGTAATTAAAAATTCAGTGAATAACTGTTTACTTTAAACAGGTGCCGTCAGTTTAATTTGTGTGTGTTTAATTTGTGTACATAACCCGTATCCGAACCCTGGCGACACGACTGAGCTGTCAGGCAAAACCCCTCTCCTGTGCCTGAGTTGCAGGAAACGTGTCTGGCGCCCGAAACCAGAAAACACGGAAGCAGGAGCCGTTACAATATATATATATATATATATATATATATATATATATATATATATATATATACAGGGTGTTTCAGACCACCCGTACCACCCAAATATCTCGCGTGAAACGAAACAAATCAAAAAAAGAAAAAATACGTCCAAAAAGATTTCAAAAATTCTATTAATTGACACCAAATGCAAATTTTTCCCCCACCCCCTGGGGGGTGGAGGGGGGGTAGCTTTGTAAATTTAAATGGGGACCCCCATTTTTTATTGCAGATTCGGATTCCTAGATTTAAATAAAGAAGGTTTTGTCCGAAAAATTTTTTCTGATTCTTGAAAGATGGCGCTCAAATCGCAAAAAACGCTATTTTTTATTTTGACGATTTTTAATATTAGATGTGAGCCATAATGTAAAAGGGTGTTGTCATTTTAAGACATTTCCTGCTTTCAGTTAAACTTAGTGATGCCCCCCGCCTCCCTACCCCTCTTCACCACCCTCAAATGAAGTTAAAAGGCAAAATGAATTTTGGTTTTAAACAGAAATTGATTCATTCAAATTTGACAAAAATAAAAAAGCGCAGCAACTTAAACAAGAAATAAAAATAATTTTAAAAATTATAACTGTGTAAGATACTTACCGTAATGTCAGTCCTATCCCACCCTTGCGTTGGCGATAAAATACGTTATTTTCGAAAAATCTTAATTTCGCCCTCAATTGCCTTACATACTTCAAAATTCGAGATTATTGAAGAAGAATGGTTGAACTTCATTGCTCTATTTGCCAATTTAGTCAACACTTGTTTTGGCACTGTGTACGAGCTGTCAAAGTTGGACATTTTATTACAATAGGACATTTTTTCATGAGGGGCAGAATGGATATCATATCACATCAACTATTGTTACATTAAAGAAAACATTTCAAAGTTTATAAAACTTGAAGTATCATCCAACTCCAAGGAAATGTTACAGTGCCAAGTTATGACACTGTGACATTTAGCCATTTTTGGTTTCTAATGGTACGTTTTTTTTCCATTGTAAATAAAACAAAAAAATAGCGATTTGAGCGCCATCTTTCAAGAATCAGAAAAAATTTTTCGGACAAAACCTTCTTTATTTAAATCTAGGAATCCGAATCTGCAATAAAAAATGGGGGTCCCCATTTAAATTTACAAAGCTACCCCCCTCCACCCCCCAGGGGGTGGGCGGAAAATTTGAATTTGGTGTCAATTAATAGAATTTTTGAAATTTTTTGGACGTATTTTTTCTTTTTTTGATTCGTTCCGTTTTACGCGAGATATTTGGGTGGTACGGGTGGTCTGAAACACCCTGTATATATATATATATATATATCGAGTGAGTTTTTTAATTCAAAAACTTCAAATATCTCGAAAAATAAGCACTCTACGATAAAAATGTTAATAATCACAATTTAATCATTCGACGGGAGAAATATATTATTGTAAAAATTAGTCTGCCATCTCCACCCCCTAAGGTGGTGCGGGAGGAACTTCTATTTTTTATTGCAGATTCGAATTCTATGACTAAAAGTACGTTTTATCGATTCATGAAATATAGCGCTGTAATCGACGGACACACGGACACACACGGGCGACCGCGAATCGAAAAAAATATTTCAGACAAATCCTACATACTTTTAGCCATAGAATTCGAATCTGCAATAAAAAAATAGAGATTTCCATTTATGATTTTAAAGTTGTTCCGCTCCGGTCCACGGGATGGGTGACTCATTTTCACATTAATGTATTTCCCTCGGCTAATAATTAAATTTTGATTACCAACAGTTTTTTCGTAGAGTGCTTATTATTCAAGATATTTAAAGTTTTAAAGTTAAAAAAATCAATTTAAAAAGCCACCCGTCACACTCTTTTATTTTAAAAACACGATGAGTTACAAAGTTAAAAATAAGTAAAGTTAAGAATTTATTTACCTTGCTAGAAATTTTCTAAGAAAACGGAAAGTAGAGGAAACCGGAGGTAATTTTGAAATATCAAATGAAAACATAAATTGTGTTTGATTTGCTGATTAAAACTTTCTTGATATCTTTTACGGTTGAGGAAATAAATAAAAAACAATAATAAGTCTATATTATATTTTGTATTTATTTTTAATTTTTAGTATAATTAAAGAAATTTCGGAACGAATATAGCTGATTTAAATATATAGCCTAATAATTTTATTTATATGCATATAGAAAAATATATACTATATATTTAAAATAAAAAAATCTATTTGGTTTTATTTTAACAAAAATTCGACGTTTCGATAAACCAAACACATATCAACAGCAGAAATTTTATATATACCGGGTGATTCATTTAACCTGGAATTTGTTATATTTCGAAAAATATGCATCAGACAGAAAAATTTGTCGAATCTAAACTTTAATATTTCAAAGGGGGGCATCTGTTAGTGCTGAATTCCCGCCACCCACCCACCTCTTGTGGGCGGGGCGGGGGGCAACTTTAAATTTTTAAATAGGGACCTCTATTTTTATTACAGATCCGGATTTTACGATAAAAACTAGGTACATTTTGTCCGAAAAATTTTTTTCGATTCTCAACAGTTGACGCTGTAATCGCAAGAAATTTTTAAGATTTTAAAGTTGCCCTTCGCCCTGCCCACAGGGGTAGGGGGTACTAACGGATGCCCCCTTTAAAATATTAAAGTTTGGATTCGGCAAATTTTTCTGTCCGATGCGTATTTTTCGAAATATAACAAATTCCAGGTTAAATCCTTTTTTTGCGATTACAGCGCCATCTGTCAAGAATCAAAAATTTTTTTTTGGACAAAATGTACGTAGTTTTTATCGTAGAATCCGAATCGGTGATAAAAGATAAGGGTTCCTATTTAAGATTTTAAAGTTGTCTCCCGCTCCGCCCACAGGGGTTGGGGGGTGACGGAAATTTGGTACTAACGGATGCCCTCCTTTGAGATATTAAAGTTTGGATTCGGCAAATTTTTCTGTCCGATGCGTATTTTTTGAAATATAACAAATTCCAGGTTAAATGAATCACCTGGTATATAACATAAAAAATAAAAAACAAAACATAAAAACAAGTTATAAGTAACAAAATAGAAGTAACTGAAATATTGTACAAAATTTGATATTAAAGAAAGTCAGATTTTATTTATATCAATGCTTTTACACTAATTGGCATTATTTTTTTCTTTATAAATTTCTATTAAAAATTAAACGGAATTGAAACCTAAAGCTTTTTATTTTAATACAATGAGTGCTGAAAGATTTTTTTTATATGTATTACCTTATATTGTTAGATACAATAACCAATTTATTTTATGTATTTTTAATTGAAGTTTTTTTATATGAATAAGTAATATATTCTATTAAAAAAGTTAAAATAGCGATGCCTAACCCAAAAAATAACATTACAGAAGGTGCTATCATATGTTGTAAAGTTAAAACATTTGAGTTGTCATTATTTATCTTATTTTTACTAACATTTCGTATTGCTTCTAGTTTAACATTTTCCATCCAATGCTCTATCAAACCAATTTCCGTAATCTGACTTAGTAATCTGTTAAATTCCTCACTTAATGGGTGACCTCTAGCAAAAACCATACTTATAAAATTCGAGAAAATTGGCGTTTTAAATATATACAATAATGGCGATCTATTAGTTTTGGTATAATATTTCAGAATTGTTATAATAGCGGATTTTTGACTTTTAACAACAGCCAAATCTCTCTCAAATGCACTTCGGTTCATACATTTTATCGATACATCGCAAACAACACTAATTCGAGCAAATATTCTTTTAGCTTCGATATTATTTTGATTGTCAAATATATCTTTTTAATTTATATTCATTCCGAATTTGAGGTTAGAATCTAGCAACTATTTTGTGTTTGATATTTGATGTTGGTAATTAACTCCTGTTAAAGTTGCCACTAAAATGCTTTGATATTTTGTTACCAACAAAATATCGATAAACACCTAAGTGATAAAAATAATTCGAACAGTTATTGTACGAGGAAATTTCGGAACTGATACGCTTAAAAATACAGAAAATGATTCCAGTAAACAGATTCTCCATGACTGGTAATTTTTTATTTCGTTTCGATGAAGTAGTTGGCCAATTGTTTTCCAGATAGTTACGAAAAATATAATTAAAATGCAATAAATAAAATAAATATAACCACTTGCTTTTTCTAGGTACATAAATTTAAATGTGTTATTTCTTTTTAAATAGAGTGTATTGTTTTTAATAATATATTTTATATATTGTTTGAAACTATTGTCAAAAATTGGTATTAAATATGTTTCATTAGTAAAACGAATTTGAATAATTTTTTCAAAACATTTTTCTAGAATACTTTTAGAGTTATTTTCGTATAAGTTTTTGCTTTTTACATTTATAATAATGTTTATTACCATGAACAAAATACAGATGTTCATTGTTCAGAAAGCAGTATTATTAATGCAGTAATATTTATAAATTAGACTCTTTAGACTCTGTGTCTGTATATATATATATTGTGACAATTTAGATGAATTTAAAATTTATGTTGTTGATTAAATTTTATCAAAGTGTTCAAATTTTGAAATATGTTTTATTCATCTGATTTTAACCTACCTGCCACATCAATTTGTCCGGTGCTCTTGAGGTTTGGGGGAGAGCGGGGTCGTAGGTTCAAGGTGATAGGAACCTTTGATTAATATATGATGTTACTTAATGGGATGGGCACCAGGAAAGCGGATCTTCGAAGCAAAATGAGACGCTTTACCAAATCTCAAAAAGGAACGTAACGGGATAGGTATTGTTTTCGTCTTTTCGAGAATTTGTTTCGGAAATGAAATAACTTAATTAAATAAAAAATATACCTGATGATGGTTGAAAACGAAACGGGTTATATTGATGATTTTATTCGTTACAGAGTTACTTGTTCTTTTTCAATACAAAGAAATGTATGTCATTCGTGATAGTGTATCTAGACAGATTGTTTGACGTCTGCTGGTTAGCGGGTGGTCTAGCTATAGTAGATCTTCTTTTGAGCTTTCGTAGACGCTGAGGGGACGACAGTACGCATTACGCAGTAGCGGTTTGGTAGTTGATGAAGACTGCCAGAAAATGTTCGCTCTCGAGATCTGATTATGCCCAGTTGGCGTTCGTACGTTCAGCATAAATCGTTCAGTCACTACTTCGTGCTCGATTTGTATAATGGTATATCTCACTCAGCGGCTGATCCAAAATTTGGTTTCCAAGATAGACTGATGCTGCTAATACGACTGAATCCCACTCAGACGTCCTTGAAAGTCACAGACTGGTCCCTAAACATAAGAGGGCAGAGCAGAATAATCCGAACTAACAAATGTAATATAATCAAACAAATCGAACTTGAAACAAAAGTTGATACACTTGAAATTACAGAGGTATTAAATACAAACATACAATCATCAATATAACCGAATGGTACAAAAGTTAGAGATCGTTACACAACTCAAATAAAGGACTTAAGTGAACTTAACGTATTCTATCAGGAATGTGATAGCGCGATGCAATGAAAATTCGACAGTACGTAACTAAATATACTACACACGATTCCAAACAAAATAAGTTAACTTTACCTAGTTAAACGTCCTGATCCATCATAAATTAACAATTCGATATAAAATTATTATTACAAAATAACATATTGGCTTTACAAACAACAATTGGCTTTGCCTTGCTAATGACGCGTGCGGCGCAAGTCTTTCGTTGCTATGGTCGAGACTACAAGTCGAAACTACGCGAGCAATGTCTCCGAAAGAAAGCTGTGGTACGTTCCAAACTCAAAACTAATAAAACAGGCTTCTTGCCTCAAACATAATAGAACGTTTTCCACAATATCACAAAAAAATTATCTTTACGAAGACGGCCGACTATCAAAATGGACTTTAATCCGAGCCGAATTACGCACGCAGAATAATGACGCTACGCTTCAATCAACTCACGCACACAGGCTCACCAAATCATCCACAGCAGCCCAATGACGTCACAATTACAACATGCAAGCTACAATGATAGGATTGCACTTGGAATATTTGACAACACAACACATAAACTACAATACAGGATCCGGACAGTCGCGAAATTGTTTTCAAAAACAATAAATCTTAATTGATTATAAATCAAAATCTTAGAAAATTCTCTCATATAAAACGAATTTAAAATCTTAATCGATTATAAATCAAAGCATTAGAAAATTTCTTCTATAAAAATAATTCGAACTACAAATTATTTTCTCATCAAATATCTTATTAAAAGAATTAAAAATATTGTTCATTAATCCAAATGAATAATGACACAATAATAACTAAACAGATTTGAATAACATGACTGAATAAATCGTAAGTCATTGATCAAGGTCACGTGAATTTAAAAATGAATCAAAAGAAAAACAATTTGATCTAGATTTAGATTCTAATTTTCACAATTTTCGCTTACCTACTTGTATTCAGCTATGCCAAATTCCAATCGTTGCCAATCACGTGGACGATCATACAACGCAATTACTAGCGTTCAAATAAAATATGCTCTCCAACCAAAAAAAATAAAATATTCACACCGGAATCATAAATTTTCTAACGTTAAAATTACTAAAAACTTGAATATTCCAAATATTCACACAATAAAATCTCGCGTTCGCATTGAAAACAATTTCACTCCGGCAACAGGAACAAAGACGTCGGTTCAAGAGAGTACGCTCTGAACAAGAGAGTTTGTCGAAGCGACCTTGTCGAAGAGAGGTTGGTTCGGGCAGAGCTGGTTTGGGAAGGGAGCGAGCTCACGCCAAGCGCACATATTTATGGAATCTCCCCACTCAACAGGCGTGACGCGGAAATGACGAATTCTAACAAATTTTATTCCGCTTATTTC
This sequence comes from Clivina fossor, assembly GCA_963966155.1. Lineage (NCBI taxonomy): Eukaryota > Metazoa > Arthropoda > Insecta > Coleoptera > Carabidae > Clivina > Clivina fossor. The sequence goes on from CAWYQG010000030.1 coordinate 117,440, forward strand.
GATGTTACTAATAATGTTGTTCATTGATATAATAATTAAATATTCTAAAACAATTACTGAATTTAGAAAATACAATATACTTTGCGGACATAAAATATTCAGCAATATGTCAGTAATGCCATCTCTTGTGGTTCACAGGAATCTCATGACAGTTGTCAAAATATTTATAAGTTCTAAATTAATGATATTGAAATCATAAATCTGCTCGATTCAACTATTAAAGACACCGAAATAATATAAAAGTAATACGGATATAATAATTGCGATATCCATCAGTTCCATATTGAGGTTAGGCCGATGAAATCGTTCGTAAGCGGAAATATTTTAACTTTCAAACAAGTGACAATGTCAAATTGTCACACAGCCCCCCTTGCAAAAGAATTTTTTATCTCATAAAAAATTATACTCATACTTTTTACATGAACCGTAACATTCAATAAAATTTACTAATAATAATGAATAGCAATAAAATTTTAAAGACTACTAACTAACTGTTTTATAACAAATTTACTCCGAATTTACAGAATCGTCAGATGTTATGCTTTCGTTTTCATCCTCAGAACTTTCAGGAGCTGGTTTTAGGTCTTTAACGTGCCAAATACCCTGATCTTCATTCAGGAGGTTAGCAAGGCGATAAGTAATTGGGGATAATTTGTTCACGACGCGACATTCAATAAAGCGTGGCGCTAATTTCGACGCAAAATGCCGAATACCCGACGACAGAACATAGTTTCGTTTCCAAACAGTATCTCCAACAGAAAATTCTAAGTGGCGACGATTTGCATTGTAATATTTCGCGTTCCGATTGTACGCGGCATGAATACGGTCTTGCACTGTATTGAATACGGTTGCCAAGGATTCCAATCTATTGGCATACGCAATACGACTATCAGTACACACATTCTTGGGAGCGTTACCATAAAATTTTCCGGATGTGGGTACATGTCGACCGAAAGTTAGAAACGACGGCGAGAAGCCAGTGACTTGATGCACTGATGTACGAATAGCTTGAGCGACAGACGTAAGATTTTTGTCCCACTCGCGATGATTATCATCCAAATATGACCGAATAGCTTGTTTCACAACGCGGTTCGAACGTTCTACAAAATTTACCTGCGGATGAAATTTCGCATTGTACCATAACTTGGGAATTTCATACTTTTTGATCAAATTTTCGAAATTTTTACTCGTAAATTGTGTGCCATTATCACACATAACAATCTGTGGAATTCCAAATAATAAAAATACTTCCGATTCGAGAATCTCACAAATTTTCGGAGCATTAGCTTGACGTAACGGAAACAATAACAGAAATTTTGAAAACCAGTCCGATACGGCGAGAATATATTGATACCGATTCGGATGTGAGGTGGCAGGTAAGGGACCCATCAAATCGATGGATATTGCTTGCCATGGCGATGAAATATTTTTTTCTTTGCCCATACGTCCGATAGGCGGACGTTGTTCAACTTTCTGAGCTAAACAAGTTTTACAACGTTGTACAAAATGAGCGACAGATGAGTGTAAATGCGGCCAATAATATCGTTCAGCGATACGCGCAGCTGTTTTAAAAATACCGAGATGTGCGGCGGTTGGCACATTATGACATTGCTCAATAATCGCTTTACGCTCGCAACGGGGAACTACAATTTTCCACGGCGACAGATTAGCCGGTAATTCATAGGAATGGTTTCGTAACTTGAAAATTATATTATTTTCAACACGCCAATCAGGAAAAGAAATAGGTTGTTCGGTAATACGTTGCCGTAACGAAATATACCATTTGTCCGTGGTATCAGCATAACTTTCAATAACGGCGACTTCTAAGGGCGCACGAGATAATGCGTCTGGTAGTTCATTTGTCTTACCGGGACGATGAATAAGTTCAAAATCAAATTGTTGTAACTTTACTGCCCAACGAGCAAGTTTACCTGTTGGTTCTGACATTCGCATTAACCATAATAACGAATAATGGTCCGTAATGACTGTAAAATGTAAACCTTCCACGTAAGGTCGGAATTTATCTATAGCGAAAACTACAGCGAGACATTCGCGTTCCGTAACAGAATAATTACGTTCCGCTTTATTAAGCGTGCGACTAATATAAGAAATAGCATGTTCAGAGCCGTCTGCGTCTTCCTGCGTTAATACAGCGCCTAGACCAAAATTAGATGCATCGGTATACATCCGAAATTTGCGGATAGGAACAGAATAATCCGGACTAACGAGTACTGGTGACGATACGAGTGCTTCTTTGAGCTTACAGAACGCGGTTTCGGCCGAGCTGTTCCATACAACAGCCATTTTCTTTTTCTTACCCTTCGTAAGATCAGAAATAGGAGCAGAAAGGGATGCGAAACTCGGAACGAAACGTCTGTACCACGAGGCTAAGCCGAGAAATCGCTTAATTTCGGTTACATTCGTCGGACGCGGAAACTGTTCAATCGCGGATACTTTTTCCGGATTTGTACGTAAGCCAAATTTATCAACTACAAAACCTAAGTAGTTCAGCGAGGGTCTACAAAATTTACATTTTTCAAAATTTACAGTGAAACCAGCTTTTTGAAAGCGATGTGAAACTTCTTTTAACGTAATTAAATGTTCTTCGAACGAATTTGTCGCAATAATACAATCGTCCAAATAAACGAAAACTTTCGGTTCAAGCTCGGGGCCAATGATTCTGTCCATCAGACGTCGTAATGTCTGACCAGCGTTACATAAACCGAACGGCATGCGTTGAAATTCAAATAAACCACGACCGGGTACTGAAAAAGCAGTCTTTTCACAAGAAGAAGCGGAAAGTGGAATTTGCCAAAAAGCACTTTTTAAATCGAGCGAAGTTAAATATTTCGCACCGCGAAGTTGATTAAGAATGTAGTCTACACGCGGTAGAGGATAAGCATCTTTTTTCGTAACAGAGTTTACCTTTCGACCATCAAAACAAAAACGATATCTTCCGTCAGATTTCTTAACCATCAGAACGGGTGAACTCCACGCGGATGATGAGGGACGGATTACACCGAGTTCTAACATTTCATCTAACTCTTTATTCAAATGTCCACGCACGATTTCAGACAGGGGATATTGTCGTTGCTTAATCGGAAGCGCATCAGCAGTATCGATAATATGTTCGACTAAATGAGTTTTCCCGAGTCCTACTTTACCTAACTTTTCAAAATCCGCGATTAAACTATCGAGTGACTTTCTTTGAACATCCGATAATTCATCCGAACTAGCAATGCCAATACAAGACGCAACTTCAGGCGCAGCTGTCCACGAATTCGTTGCAAAATTAACAGAAATTCCAAACGATTTACAAAAATTTACTCCGAGAATCATCGTATGACGGATTGACGGGACAATAACGAAAGTGATCGTTCGCGTTTGCGACTGAGCGGTAATCGGTAAATGAACGGTGCTAAGTGAAGCTTGGGCTTTGCCGTCTGCTGTAACAATAGTAGTATGTTCTACTGGTAACAAACTGATTTTTAAATCACGTAATAAGGAGAGGCCGCGATATCCAATAATAGAAACATTCGCGCCAGAATCTAACAATGCCGTAATAGATTTATTATACGTAGTAACAGTAATAAAAGGGCGATCATCGGAACCGGGATTTATTAATACAGGTGCAATTTCAGGGGTTTGTACAAAACGATGGATCGTATTTAACCAAGCGGTCCGTTCTTTTCTATCAGCACTTAATCTGCCGAATTTTCGGGAGCTGACGAAACCGAAACGGCGTGTACGTTTTTTGTCTGCCTTTCACAGCAGCGTTTGCATTTGCCAGCAGTTTGATTTTTCATTCCGCATTTGTAGCAGAAGATTTTACGTGGTTTAGTACAAGAATTAAAAGAATGCCCGTTTTCGTCGCAGTTCCAACATTTCATTCTAAACGAAGTGTTGTGCGGAGTAATTTCAGCAACATGAACGCGCGGCGGACGTCGATAAGCCATATCAGGTTCTAATAACGAATGGTTAGGGGACGGAGGATTCTTAAACGATGCTACGTTAGATTCAGTATCTTCAATACGTTTACACGTTCGAATTAAATCGCTAATAGTATCAAATGACTGTAGTGAGCAGAGACGTTGAAACCGTGGCTGTAGATTTTTTATTATTAATGAAACACGCGAAGATTCGTCTGGTCGATGTGACAAGCGAGAAAATAAATTCTCCATAATAGCAATGTAAATTTCTACACGTTCCGTTGGACCTTGTGTCCTTTGACGTATTTCATCCATTAAAGCTAGTTCGAAATTTGACGGCAGGAAGGTTTCCTTTAGTCGGCCAACTAATTCAGACCAAGTTTTGACACTTGGGCGCACCATACGGAGCCAGATCAAAGCATCTTTCGTGAATAACGAAGAAGCTTGTCTAAATAAAGTTTCATCCGATACACCGTAAGCATACGCAGCTTCGCTAATTCGCTCAATAAATTGATTAACACCCGATAAACCGTCGAATACAATATTCCAACGACTAACTTGCGTTCGTGAATCAAAATGGTTACTCGGAATCGGAATAAAATTTTGCGTTGACGTAGTAGGATACGAATTATTTAGTGATGGTACACGAGCGTCAGGAACAGGATTATCGCGTTGATTACGTGCAGTTAAATTATCATTCTCGCGATTTATAGTTGACGAATCGAATTGTATACGATTTAACAGAGTCGAAAATCCAGGATCTAGATAGGAAAGAGTGATCGAAGTATTTCGCAAGACAGAGGTTTCGTTCGATGAGCCAGCTGGTGGTGCGTCAGCTTCTGAGTTCAAATTAATCAGATTCGCAGACGGATTGCCACGAATTGACTCACGAATTTGCGTGTGCATATTTTTTGTGACCGAAAGCAACTTGATGAGTTCTTGTTGATGATTTAATGATAATAAGCAAATGCGATCTTGCAAGTAAAAAATTCTTGAATTCAACAGTTCATCATGTAGCTTACGTTCAGCGGGATTAAGAAATGGCAAAATCTTTAGCATACCCAATACTTCATGCAATTTTAACTGACATACTCTGGATTCGTTCACAGGAACAGGACTGCATTCAGGCCTTATCATTGACTGAACTCGTTCTTTCTCTAACTGTAGAAGTCCTTCTAGTACGATTCGCTTGCTGTTTAGTGATCCGGATTCGGAGACATTGCGTATTGATAACTCATGTTCAATTTCGTCCTCATACAGGTGCTCGATTCGATACGGAAGATTCGCCATGTTACAAAGTATAATTAGTAAGCAAAATAACACAATATAATTCAAAATAATAAATAACACAAGATAATGCAAAATATTCAATAAATAGTATTAAATATGTTTCATTAGTAAAACGAATTTGAATAATTTTTTCAAAACATTTTTCTAGAATACTTTTAGAGTTATTTTCGTATAAGTTTTTGCTTTTTACATTTATAATAATGTTTATTACCATGAACAAAATACAGATGTTCATTGTTCAGAAAGCAGTATTATTAATGCAGTAATATTTATAAATTAGACTCTTTAGACTCTGTGTCTGTATATATATATATTGTGACAATTTAGATGAATTTAAAATTTATGTTGTTGATTAAATTTTATCAAAGTGTTCAAATTTTGAAATATGTTTTATTCATCTGATTTTAACCTACCTGCCACATCAATTTGTCCGGTGCTCTTGAGGTTTGGGGGAGAGCGGGGTCGTAGGTTCATGGTGATAGGAACCTTTGATTAATATATGATGTTACTTAATGGGATGGGCACCAGGAAAGCGGATCTTCGAAGCAAAATGAGACGCTTTACCAAATCTCAAAAAGGAACGTAACGGGATAGGTATTGTTTTCGTCTTTTCGAGAATTTGTTTCGGAAATGAAATAACTTAATTAAATAAAAAATATACCTGATGATGGTTGAAAACGAAACGGGTTATATTGATGATTTTATTCGTTACAGAGTTACTTGTTCTTTTTCAATACAAAGAAATGTATGTCATTCGTGATAGTGTATCTAGACAGATTGTTTGACGTCTGCTGGTTAGCGGGTGGTCTAGCTATAGTAGATCTTCTTCTGAGCTTTCGTAGACGCTGAGGGGACGACAGTACGCATTACGCAGTAGCGGTTTGGTAGTTGATGAAGACTGCCAGAAAATGTTCGCTCTCGAGATCTGATTATGCCCAGTTGGCGTTCGTACGTTCAGCATAAATCGTTCAGTCACTACTTCGTGCTCGATTTGTATAATGGTATATCTCACTCAGCGGCTGATCCAAAATTTGGTTTCCAAGATAGACTGATGCTGCTAATACGACTGAATCCCACTCAGACGTCCTTGAAAGTCACAGACTGGTCCCTAAACATAAGAGGGCAGAGCAGAATAATCCGAACTAACAAATGTAATATAATCAAACAAATCGAACTTGAAACAAAAGTTGATACACTTGAAATTACAGAGGTATTAAATACAAACATACAATCATCAATATAACCGAATGGTACAAAAGTTAGAGATCGTTACACAACTCAAATAAAGGACTTAAGTGAACTTAACGTATTCTATCAGGAATGTGATAGCGCGATGCAATGAAAATTCGACAGTACGTAACTAAATATACTACACACGATTCCAAACAAAATAAGTTAACTTTACCTAGTTAAACGTCCTGATCCATCATAAATTAACAATTCGATATAAAATTATTATTACAAAATAACATATTGGCTTTACAAACAACAATTGGCTTTGCCTTGCTAATGACGCGTGCGGCGCAAGTCTTTCGTTGCTATGGTCGAGACTACAAGTCGAAACTACGCGAGCAATGTCTCCGAAAGAAAGCTGTGGTACGTTCCAAACTCAAAACTAATAAAACAGGCTTCTTGCCTCAAACATAATAGAACGTTTTCCACAATATCACAAAAAAATTATCTTTACGAAGACGGCCGACTATCAAAATGGACTTTAATCCGAGCCGAATTACGCACGCAGAATAATGACGCTACGCTTCAATCAACTCACGCACACAGGCTCACCAAATCATCCACAGCAGCCCAATGACGTCACAATTACAACATGCAAGCTACAATGATAGGATTGCACTTGGAATATTTGACAACACAACACATAAACTACAATACAGGATCCGGACAGTCGCGAAATTGTTTTCAAAAACAATAAATCTTAATTGATTATAAATCAAAATCTTAGAAAATTCTCTCATATAAAACGAATTTAAAATCTTAATCGATTATAAATCAAAGCATTAGAAAATTTCTTCTATAAAAATAATTCGAACTACAAATTATTTTCTCATCAAATATCTTATTAAAAGAATTAAAAATATTGTTCATTAATCCAAATGAATAATGACACAATAATAACTAAACAGATTTGAATAACATGACTGAATAAATCGTAAGTCATTGATCAAGGTCACGTGAATTTAAAAATGAATCAAAAGAAAAACAATTTGATCTAGATTTAGATTCTAATTTTCACAATTTTCGCTTACCTACTTGTATTCAGCTATGCCAAATTCCAATCGTTGCCAATCACGTGGACGATCATACAACGCAATTACTAGCGTTCAAATAAAATATGCTCTCCAACCAAAAAAAATAAAATATTCACACCGGAATCATAAATTTTCTAACGTTAAAATTACTAAAAACTTGAATATTCCAAATATTCACACAATAAAATCTCGCGTTCGCATTGAAAACAATTTCACTCCGGCAACAGGAACAAAGACGTCGGTTCAAGAGAGTACGCTCTGAACAAGAGAGTTTGTCGAAGCGACCTTGTCGAAGAGAGGTTGGTTCGGGCAGAGCTGGTTCGGGAAGAGAGCGAGCTCACGCCAAGCGCACATATTTATGGAATCTCCCCACTCAACAGGCGTGACGCGGAAATGACGAATTCTAACAAATTTTATTCCGCTTATTTCGATGTTACTAATAATGTTGTTCATTGATATAATAATTAAATATTCTAAAACAATTACTGAATTTAGAAAATACAATATACTTTGCGGACATAAAATATTCAGCAATATGTCAGTAATGCCATCTCTTGTGGTTCACAGGAATCTCATGACAGTTGTCAAAATATTTATAAGTTCTAAATTAATGATATTGAAATCATAAATCTGCTCGATTCAACTATTAAAGACACCGAAATAATATAAAAGTAATACGGATATAATAATTGCGATATCCATCAGTTCCATATTGAGGTTAGGCCGATGAAATCGTTCGTAAGCGGAAATATTTTAACTTTCAAACAAGTGACAATGTCAAATTGTCACAATATATATATATATATATATATATATATATATATATATATATATACTTATAGAGAAAATAATTTTATTAATATTTAATGTTGGAATTTTTTAAATTCAATTATTTCCTCATTTAGGTTATTATCAATGGATATTTTTTCCTATTATGATAATTCACTAATATTATATTATTACCAATTTGACTGCAAGGAAAAAGTGGTATAGTGTTTGGTACGGTGTCTGTAACATTTTCAAAAAAAAAATTGTGTATAGAAATACTGCATATAGCCTTTAGATGACGAATCTGAACTTAGTTTATGTGGGTGTATGGATGTGCGTCGTCAGCTCGCTCGGCAGTAAGTCAAAATTTTGTGGCCGCAACTCCTCCTAGACGGTTCAACCGATTTTAATAAAATTTTCAGGATAAATTTGTTTAGTGCCCAAAATGGTCATGTGGTTTTGGTTTTTTCCAGTAATGCCAACTTTCCGAGAAAAAAATTACTAAAATTTTTAAGAATATATTATGGCCATGTTATTTAACCGATTTTACTCAAATTTTTTCAAAAGATTTTTCTAGTGCCTAAATAAATTATTCAATTTTAACAAAATATGGTGTTGCCAACTTATCGAGAAAAAAAATCACAATTTTTTAAAAAAATTCATTGTGGATACATTATTTATTCGATTTTGATTAAATTTTCAGAAAAGTTTTTTCTAGTGCCCACATAAATTATAATATTATTAAAATACAGTGTTGCCAACTTTCTGAGAAATGTCAAAGTGGTCTATATATGGGTTTACCCATAAACTTCTAATCTTGTTTTTTATGTTTTCGAATATACTATTTATTAAAATGAATGGGTATCCAAAATATACATATATATATATATATATATATATATATATATATATATATATATATATATACCGGGTGTTCGTTCGTCAAGTTCGTATGGGCGTTTAACATGTAATTTCGATAAATTGCAATATATTACTTTCTCGAGAAAAATTCGAAGAAATACTTAGAATACTTTTCGATAGAGCATAAAATGTTCTATTATTTGGTTTTAGTTTTAATTTGCTAGTATGTGTCGTTTGGGAACTAGATTTTTTTTTTTTGATTTTTTGTTTTTTTTTTTTTCTCAAAAACTTTGAGGTGTAGGAAAATAAGCATGACATGGAAAAATGGGGAATAATGAGTACGATAATTGAGTGAAGAAACCATTATTCTACTATGAATCGTTTAGTAGAAAAAAAATAAAAACTGAATTTTTGAAAATTTGACAAGGGGGGAACCCTTTGGATTTTATTCAAAATAAGATTTTTTTCAAAATTTGGTCAAAAAATCTGAAAAAATTCAGTAAAATAAAGAAAAAATTTAGCTATATAATAGCTAAGTAATTTTTTTCTCTAATTCATACTGATTTTGCAGGAAAAATTATTGAAAATTCTAAAAAACATTTTAGAATTTTCAATAATTTTTCCTGCCAAACCAGAATGAAGTAGCGAAAAAAGTTACTTAGTTATTATGTCCCCCAAGTAAAATATTCAAAAATTAAATTTTTAGTTTTTTTCTACTAAACGATACATAGTAGAATAATGGATTTTTTACTCAATTATTGTACTCATTATTCCGCATTTTTCCATGTCATGCTTATTTTCCTACACCTCATAGTTTTTGAGAACAAAATAAAAACCAAAAAATCAAAAAAAATTTTTAGCGCCCAAACGGCATATGCTAGCAAATTAAAACTAAAACCAAATAATAGAACCTTCTATGCCCTATCGAAAAGTATCCTGAGTATTTCATCGAATTTTACTCTAGAAAGTAGTATATCGCAATTTATCGAAATTACATGTTAAACGCCCATACAAACTTAACGAACGAACACCCGGTATATATATATATATATATATATTTGTAGAAAAAGAGAGACGTTGCCATGGCAACCAAAAAAAAATTTTGCTCATAAAAGAAAAAACAAAAAGAAAGAGAGAAAAGGTTAATAGGTTCGACAAAAGCTGAAGATGTTATTGCACACAAAAATTGTTTTATCACTGATATATAATTGTTTCACTTCTGGTATTTCTTTTTGTACACACCACCACTGTAAAAAATTAAAATCTGAGAAATATAGACTTGCAGGACCTAGAGTGAGCAAGTTTCCGTTAAATATTACACGTATAAAATTATATGTCATATTTATATTCATAAGTACATAAAAATAATTAATAAACTCGTATTTTCGAATATCAAAAAAAAATCAAAAAATCAACAAAGTTTTTTTTATTTAAAAACAAAATTACCAACAACCCAACCCTTGTAGCAATAAACGCAACTAAAATCTTCAAGTGTATTGATATTCAAGTACATTGTTCTTTTTACCACTTTGACTGCAAGGAAAAAGTGGTATAGCGTTTGGTACGGTATCTGTAACATTTAAAAAAAAATTTGTATATAGAAATTTTTCATATAGTCCCTAGATGACGAATCTGAACTTAGTTTATGTGGGTGTATGAGTGTGCGTCGTCAGCTCGCTCGCTCGGTCGTAAGTCAAAATTTTGTGGCCGCAACTCCTCCTAGACGGTTCAACCGATTTTAATGAAATTTTCAGAATAAATTTGTCTAGTACCCAAAATAATCATGTAATTTTTTTTTTCAGTGATGCCAAATTTCCGAGAAAAAAATTACTAAAATTTTTAAAAATTTATATTGGCTACGTTATTTATCCGATTTTGATGAAATTTTCAGAAAAAATTTTCCTAATGCTCCCATTAATTACGTAATTTTATTAATATCCAGTGTTGCCAGCTTTTTGAGAAAAAAATTACTAAAGTTTTAAAATTTTTATTATGGCCATGTTGTTTAACCGATTATACTCAAATTTTCACAAAAGATTCTCCTAGTATTCATATAATTTATGTAATTTTAACCAAATACAGTATTGCCAACTTTTCGAGAAAAAAATTAGTAAAATTTTTAAAAATTTATTTCATCCATTTTATTTAACCGATTAATCAAATTTTCATAAAAGTTTTTCCTAGTGCCTAAATAAATTATGCAATTTTAACAAAATACCAATTTAAAAAAAAATTCATTATGGCTACATTATTTATTCGATTTTGATCAAATTTTCAGAAAAGTTTCTCCTAGTGCCCACATAAATTATAATATTATTAAAATACAGTGTTGCCAACTTTGCGAGAAATGTCAAAGTGGTCTATATATGGGTTTACCCATATACTTCTAATCTTGTTTCTAAACATATTAAAAAGTAACTATCCAATAAAAATTATGATTGGAAACTTCAGATATATTTACAGTCTTTAAACAATTTTGTTTTAATTGTCGTGATAATATATAGTTCAATATGCTAATTTTGTCATAAAATTTTCTAATTTTGACATGTCATATTTGTCGTTTAATATACTAATTTTGTCATAATCTTTCCATATCTGTCGTGCTTTGTTATCGTACGAAATACCAATTTTATTGTGAAATTATATTCTCATACCATGTTTTATTCATTTTTTTTTTTTAAGTTATTATGCAACTTGTTGATATGCAATTTTTTTAACAGCTACGTGCACAGCGTCAGTGACTTGGTTATGTCCCCCTATATACTATACAGCAAGCGACCAATCTCACAACTAGGCTGATGGCCACAAAGATGTTAATAATACATGGACGGATCGAGAAATATGTAAATATGTACAGTGATTTCAGATGGATTGAGAGTTTTAGTTTCACTTTTACACAAGAATTGAACCAATTAAAACATTTGGTGTAAAAACTAAAAATTTGGCAAATGGATTTGGATTGGTCAAACTGGTCAAATTGGATTAAGACTTAATTCTACCCATTTTTTTTTTATTTTTAGTAATTTTATGCTATCTTTGTATATTTTTTTTAAATTTCACACTCATCGCTTTCACACTAATTTACTTCGTAACCCGATTCCTACTAGTAACACCACATACCCCCTATGTAAAAGTCTCATTCCTCTAATATATAAATATATAATCTTTGTGTTCTTTGACTCACTAACCTAATCTTAGCTCACTGATTGGGACTTTAGTTTTAACTTTTGCTACTGATGATGAAAGTTTAGCTTTCCCAATACGTACTTTGCTTTTTTTTTAATAATTTTGTGGTTTAATAAAAATTAATTTATGTTATTAGTTTAATCTATGCAAATATTTGAATATTCACAAATTAATAAAGTAAATTTTGATTGATGTCCCATAGAACGATAACAGCCTTATTTTCGCAAGTTGCATTCTTAAACGTCTACCACCTTTATAGTGATAAGGTGGGCAACTTCGCCCCTCCAAACTTTTCTCATAGCGATAATTTCTGTCGGTAGCAAATTCTTAAAAATCTGTCGTATTACGAATATGCCAACAGGGATATCACAAAAACCACCGCATTTAACGTATACGAATAAAATCGTATAGAAAATTAGGTGAATTGGTTTGCCCATTTTTGCAAAAACAACAAAGAAAATTATACTACACACTTTTAAGCACACCTTGTGTTTGATTAATTAATTAATTATATATAATAATTAATTTATGTTTAATATGACGGTAGTGGTAATCTTATATATATATATATATATATACCGGGTGTTCGTTCGTCAATTTCGTATGGGTGTTTAACATGTAATTTCGATAAATTGCGATATACTACTTTTTCGAGTAAAATTCGAAGAAATATTTAGAATACTTTTCGATAGGACATAAAAGGTTCTATTATTTGGTTTTAGTTTTAATTTGTTAGCATGTGCCGTTCGGGCGCAAGAATTTTTTTATGATTTTTTGGTTTTTATTTTTTTTCTCAAAAACTATGAGGTGTAAGAAAATAAGCATGATATGGAAAAATGCGGAATAATGAGTACAATAACCGAATAAATAAACCATTATTCTACATATATATATATATATATATATATATATATATATATATATATATATATATATATATATATATATATATACAGGGTGTTTGCAATCAAGGTATTTTATTTTTAAGGGGTGATACTACAGGTCAAAACAAGGCGATTAACGCCAAAACACCTTAGTAAAAGTTTTCTAATAAACGAGATATTCATTTTTTTTTAAGTAAAATGGTAGAATATGGTATAATTTTTATTATCCAGCTCACAAAAAAAATTATTCTTCATAATAGTTTTGGATTTGCTTGAAACGAATAAAAATGTAAAAATATTCCAGGTTTTAAATACAGGCTGACTCGGATTTGCTGATTTGTGTTTCAACTTTTAGGTAAAATACCCTTATTTAAAAAATTTGAATAATTTTATTTGAATATTATGTTTAGAATTACAATTTAAGTTTACATACAAAAATTTGTGCCGATCGTCGATTGTTAAAACACCTTAGCAAAAGTTTTCAAATAAACGAGATATTAGATACTTTATTTAAATATTTTTATTAATGACACAAATCAAGATAAGTATTTTATTTTTAATGGGTGATAGCACTATGACACCAGTTGCTCGAAATTCAAATAAAGTAATATCTCGTTCATTAGACAACTTTTACTAGGGTGTTTTAACAATCGACAATCGGCACAAATTTTTGTATGTAAGCTTTACAACTTTTACTTTTGTATGTAAGCTTAAATTGTAATTTTAAACATAATATAATCTTATTAATCAAATAAGGGTATTTTACCTAAAAGTTGAAACACAAATCAGCAAATCCGAGTCACCCTGTATTTAAAACCTGGAATATTTTTACATTTTTATTCGTTTCAAGCAAATCCAAAACTATTATGAAGAATAATTTTTTTTGTGAGCTGGATAATAAAAATTATACCATATGCTACCATTTTACTTAAAAAAAAATGAATATCTCGTTTATTAGAAAACTTTTACTAAGGTGTTTTGGCGTTAATCGCCTTGTTTTGACCTGTAGTATCACCCCTTAAAAATAAAATACCTTGATTGCAAACACCCTGTATATATATATATATATATATATACAGGGTGTTTCACAACTTAGAGCAAAAAATTAAAAGGTATATTCTGTACAACGTGCTGATCATGAAACAAAAAAAATTTTTTTAAAATTTGCAAAAAAAATTGCATCGTATTTCAAGCAAACATTTTTTTTGCCACTGGTCGATAGTTATTTTTAATAATTGTTTTCAAATCGTCTACAATGAAAGTAATTGTTTACGTAATATCTAATACTAATAAAATGTGTAATAGTTTAATTAATAATTTAATTTAATTTGATAGGTAGTGGGTAGGTAGTCTTTCGTCGACATTGCTGTTAATTATTATTATCTTTGCTGGTGCACTGTTCTCATTTTACAGTGAATAGCAGTGTAGTGTAGTTTTTGTTAAAATGAATGCATTTAGTAACAGTGAATTAGTGGACATGATGTTAATTTATGGCGAAGCACGGCAAAATTCGTTATTGGCACGACGTCTGTATGCTGAACGTTATCCTTTACGCCGATTACCCACTCCCCGTTCGTTTGTGAGGATAGTCCAGCGCCTTCGAGACACAGGATATGTGCAACCTAATCGTGGGAGAGGTGGTGGCCGCCAGCATCAACACGACAATATGGTTAATGATATCTTAGATGCTGTACATGCTGAACCAACTATTAGTACCCGAAGAGCGTCTCAACAATTAGGAGTATCACATAGTTCAGTATGGCGAATTTTAAGAGATCAAAACTACCACCCATTCCATTTTCAACGGGTACAGGGGCTAACAGAACCTGACTATCAGTTTAGAGTACGATTTTGCAACTGGCTTTTACAAAAACACACTGAAAATCCGAATTTCCCCTCGTACATCATATTTTCTGATGAGGCTACTTTTACGAGGGAGGGAGTTCATAACTATCATAACTCTCATTATTGGAGTCAAGTAAATCCACACGTTGTTGTACGGGGCAGTTTTCAGCATCGTTTTTCGATAAATGTTTGGGCAGGTATTGTTAATGGAATATTACTTGGGCCGTACATTCTACCAAATAGGATGACTGGAGCTAATTATTTATTATTTTTACAAAATACTTTGCCAGAACTACTGGAAAATGTGCCTTTAAATGTGCGTCAGCAGACATGGTTTCAGCACGATGGTGCGCCATCACACTATACTCTAAATGTAAGAGAACATTTAAACCAAGTGTTTGAGGACAGGTGGATTGGTCGCGGTGGACCTGTAGCTTGGCCTGCTAGATCCCCTGACCTAAATCCGCTGGATTTTTATTTTTGGGGTCATTTTAAATCCCTCGTCTACGACAACCAAAATGCGCCGGAAAACGAAGAAGAACTTAGGCAGAGAATAGAAAATTCAGCAGAAATAATACGAGAACAAAATTCGTGTTAAGACTGTACTAGGTCATTAATTCAACGTGCTGCAATGTGTGTAGGGATGAATGGTGCAAATTTTGAACAGTATTTGTAGTTTTGCGCTTCAGGTATGTTATTTCCCAAATTATCTTGATATTAAATAATACAATGCATTAATATTATAAATTATTTTGTATTCAAAACAATTATTGTCTCTAAATAAAACTAACATTACATAATGTTTCTTTGATAATTAATTTCATTTAATATTTCTTTCTATGACGTATGCTACTCCAGTGGTTCAAAAAATGTCTACTTCAAGTAAACTACCCTTTACTTTGCGAATTTTAAAAAAATTCTTTTTGTTTCATGATCAGCACGTCGTACAGAATATACCCTTTAATTTTTTGCTCTAAGTTGTGAAACACCCTGTATATATATACATATTTAATTTTAAAAAATGTTACAGACACCATACCAAACACTATATCAACAATATTTCTTGCTGTATTTAATGATTAGTAACCACAAGTAATTTTGCTTTAATTTTGTAGTTTTATTTAGAATAACAACAGATTTATATGTGTACAAGGATTATTACAAAAATTTTAGGACTAAAAAAATTAATATCATAATAAAGATCATTTTTTCAAAACTCATCGAAAACAAATTTTGACAAATTGAGTTATAGATAAGTTTCTGTAAATTTTTCATTATTTTTATTAACAGGCTTAGTCATAGTTTTTTTTTCAAAAGCTATTTTAAATGTAAATACTTTTTTAAAACTCACAAAAACAATCAAGTATCAACGAAACATAACATATGTGAACAGCTTATATAAATTATAAAAAATTTATTAAATAAATATATAAGAAAATTTCTATTGTTTTTCGTTTAGTGTAAATTTGTGTTACCTTGTCTCTGTTGGCTTCTGGAAAGACTGTTCAATTATTTGATTATCTGATAAGATGTTGAAAATATTTGTGAGATTTAATATTACTTTCAAGAAAGGGTGTTTACGCTTAAAATGGTGTTTTTTTATGTTTAGGTGTAAATAAAAAAAGAACGTAAAAATGTTAATATAATTTTCGTTCTTTTATTATGTCACTAGCATGATTTTTGTTTGCATTTGTCAAACTTGTTATGAAAAAGGATATAAATAAGGTGTTTTTATAAGTATGAAGAATAACTTAAAATGACGACGTGTCCAAGATCAGTATGTTTTTTAAAACTACATTATAAATTACTCAAACAAAGTAAAATTATTCCGCTTTATTCAGGTTGCATAATAATTAGTACAAATTTACTAATTATATATTTTTTTTTATTACAAATGTGTTTCTTTTTTTCAATAATTGTATCTATTTATATGATATTTTTTTTGTTACGCAGACGTTGTAGGTAGAAATTTGATTAATATTGTTCATTTATTTTATAAATTCCGAAAACTTTGTGTAAGTACAAATTAAAATAATTTAATGCAAATAACTCTGATTCAAACATAAATAATGTTTTTTTTTAACATATTATACATTTTTTTACTTAAAGAATTCGTAAATTTGTTCAATGTAAAAAATAGTTTTTTTACAGGTAAAACACGATGTATAATACATGAAGTGTTATACGCACCCATCGCTGATCTATTTTAAATATTGAAAAACTGCTTAGATGTTTATAGGAATATGTTAATTAATTTTACATGTAAATATACTTGTAACTTTAATTAGTAAATATTTTAATAAAATATTTATACTTACTTATAAGTACTTATATATGGTATATTTATAAGTACTTACAAATATAACAATATTACTTGAAATCGTATGTTTTTAGTACAAAAAAGCTTTTACTGATTTGATAATTTATTATATAGAATACATTACTTAGCATAGAGTATATAGTTATAACAATTGTGTATATTAAAAAAATAATGTTTATTAATTACAAAAAAACATTTTACCATATTGATTAATTTATTAGATATAAGTGGAATATATCTACGTCAAATGAAAGCATATTTCTGAACAAAAATGCCGCGAACGTCAGATAAACATTCGCTTCGGGATATTTTAAAAATAAATCATGTAATAAATATATTACTTGGAATATACGTCTATGTTCCAGAAAATTATAAAAATATTGTTGCATTTTTATGCATTTTACGAAACATATTTTTTATGTGTATAACTGCAGCAGCACTGTATCTTCGAATTGTTCAATTGCATGAATTATCAGATCCAGTTCGCTCATTTGTTTTCACATTTGATTTGATAGAATGTATAATAATATTTTGGATGTTATCATGGAAAGGAAATATTTATTATAAAAGAATACAAAAAATTATTTTCGAATTTGAACGTATTGATGAAATTTTCATAACATTTGACTATCAAATAAATTACAAATACATAAGAATATTGTTCGGATTATTCAGTTTTCTTACAAATTCTACAGTTTTACTTATTCATATTTGGTTTTCGCAATATTTTATCAAAACTCTTCCCATATGGATTCTTTATATTCTAGTTACTGCTATGATAATAAACTTAAAATTAGAATTTGCTATTATAATGTTTACCGTGTTAAATAAGTTCACAATAGTAAATAGAATTTTAGTGAAACTCAAACAAAACAAAATACAACATTTACGATATGCATTGCAAGTGTACGATCACTTATTTAACATCAAATCTGAACTAAATTCGGCATTTTCATTATTTTTCCTCGCTGATACTATATACCTTTTTACTAAATTTCTTCATGGTGCATATGTGATAATGAAATATATATTAGACGATGAAATGTCGAATATTGATGTTTCCGCTAATATTTTGCTGATGGTTGGCTTACTATTTCTCTTCAATGTAAATACAATAATGTGTAACTTATTTCAGAAAAAGGTAATTTTATGTCTAACATACGCACACAGTGTGACACATATCTCCTGTTAATATAGGTAATAAATACTGCGCAGAGAAAAAAGTATTGCAAAAGAAAGATATAAAAATGTACAAATGAAATAATACAATTTATATTTAAAGTATTTTCAATATTAACTCAAATCGCAATTTTTAGGCAAAATATTTAAATTTTGTCGAAGTGAATAAGACAAATAAGACAAATGCGTGTCAGACTGTAAGTTACAATGCTTTACATTTACAACCAATTTCAATTTCGTCAGTATTAAATTTATTATTTATAAAATTACATTATGTATGAGTTGCAGGCAAATTGTTATTTCCAGAAAATAGCCTTTTATTGAGCAAATACTATATACTTTGGCAAAATAATATTTTTCTAAACAAATACACTTGTTGGACAAATAATATTTTATTAAAAAAAAAACCATTAGTAACTTTTTTTGATTTTTTTTAACCGATTTTGTCAAACTTCCAAAAACAAATAATAATCCCAATAAACTTCAATAGCTGAATAGTTAAATTGTAATGAAAACTATTGCAGGCATTGTTTATTTTTGTGAAACTCTTCTAACGTATCCGGCACTATGTTTCACCGAAGTCTGTAAATTCCAGAAAGCAAATAAATAAAAAAAAAATTGATAAATAAAAATTTTTATATTGAAATTGTTTGCAAATACCACATTATAAAATTTAATATATGCAGACATGTACAACTGACTGTTTATGAATCTTAAATATTTTTTTATATAAAATAAAATTTAAAGTTAATAAATAAAAAATATTTCTACAATGATTTAACGTAAAATATTGCTTAAGAAAAGTTTAATTTATAATTTTAAAATATATATATAATTTTTTTAAAAAAACCTATTAGTTAGCCAAATTACATTCTTAATATTTAAATAATGTTTAGTCAATTTTAGGTTAAAATATTATTAATAATATTTAATAAAAATTTTAATTAATTTTTGAAAACATAAAAGTCAGGGAGTTAAAAAACAAGATAATAAAAGTAAAATAAAGATTCTTTTAGAAACGGCATTTGTTTTGATAGTCGTGATACCAAAGGTCCTAAATAACCTTGTAAATAATAAATGAACACAAACGATTACGTTTCATATATTTTTTAAATGTATCTCTATATTTGTAAATATAATATGTTGTTTTATATTAAATATTATGAAAATTTTAGAACGAAAATTTTACATATAATTTAAATAATTTATACAATAAATATTATAAATTGCAATTTAAACCCGGTTATAACTTCATAAAAATCCAATATTTTAAATTTCTACATCAACGACCAAATTTTTCAGTGTACGGAATGTTTAACATTAATTTGAATCTATGTCATGTGGTAAGATAATATAAACAAATTTTGTTATTTTTGAATTGATATTTCTTTTTTATTATTTTAGCTTATTACCACAACCATTAGTTATATTATTGTCTTATATCAATTTAGAGAAATTGTTGGTCTTCAGTGAAATTGTATATTACAGTTCGATTTGTATATGGAGAAGGTTTCTTGACCACCTCATTTGACTACAGTAGTTGTAATTTGACATTGTAATATACGAGTGTGTTTAATCACTAAAGTTATTTTAAATATAAAATTTTTCTTGAAACTATTTATGTCACTTACTGCAAAGCTGTCAGAACGATTATTATATATGTATGAAGAGAAAAATAAACATTAAAAATTTATTAGAATAAAAATATTTTACTTTTATTAAATATAATTATTAATTTTAGTAATCTTTTGAATAATTTCAGATAATTAAACATATTATTTTATTTAATTCATGCATGTAAGTTTTGGTACTATTAGATGTTTCAAAACTTATTTGCTATAAGATGGGTAAAATTTTTTTGCATCACATGACTGTTATTATTCACAATAAAATTGGTATAATTTACCATAAAAATACAAATGCACGACAAAAAAATTTTTCTCACGACAAAAACTGAATGACTTTCTTAATATCAAAACAAAATAATTAAAAACTAATCTTCTAAGGCAACTTATCTGCGAATAACCACAACCTAAATTTCCAGATGTATTGATCTCTGAACAAATAAAAAACATCTTTTAACTCATTCTACCTAGTAATGAATCAGACTAAAATCTTCAAGTATATTGATGTTCTATTAACAAATTTTTAAAAACATTATTAAATTATCATACTATGTATATATATATATATATATATATATATATATATATATATATATATATATATATATATATATATATATATATATCGTTCTATACACTGGAATTTTATCGTTTGAAATACATTTTTGTCGTGCCATACTTGTTTAAAATATCAATCTTATGCAATTATATATATTTCCCATATAAAATATAATGATGTTAAATGAAAAGTGACAAAGATTGGTTTAAAAATTGAGCTATACTTATTAAATAGCGGTTTATAATAATAGTATCAAAATAAAGTAAATTTGTTTTTAGATGGGCCCATCCAGTAAATTTGAGATTTTTTATTTGTTAAACTAGAGTTGAAAATAAGAGACTCGTATTTATTTATTTTTTAAATAAAGTGAGCAAATACATGGAATTGTTTTTTTTTTTATTAAAGTTGCTAAAATTAATATTGATGTCACACATTTAATCTTACATCAGAGAATGAAATCAGGTTTTCCCTCGATTAAGTTACGACTAAAGAAGTGGATATAGGCATTGATGTAATACAGAAAGAGATAGAAGTTTATACTTTTACATTATACTTCTACTATGTTATATTATATTATATATAGCCGACGGAGATTTTTTGATCGAATATGCATGTTCTGGCAAATCTGCACACAAAAAAAATTTTGAGCGGAAATTTAGTCCGTGAAAAACGCACTAAAATTTAGTTAGTTTTAACAAAAAACAGAAACAACTACTTCTATTTTCGAATAAATTAACTATCACTTTAGGATATACAGTAATTTAACTACAAAAAAAGGTTTTTCTATTTTTTTTTAACTACATTAAGATAACTTTTAATTTGAACTACATTAGAGGATTTTTTTAATTTGTGTGTTTCATTTTTGATACATAAATTATTCTCTTTTTTGGAGTGAATTAACAAATAGCATTTTATTGTTTACTACATAAAATACTTAATTTTGAAGTCAGCGTTACATTTGTTTTAAAAATATTACAAATCTTTTTTCCATTTTTTTTTTGTGTTTGAATCATTTTATTAGTATTATATTACATCTGCATCTTGTATTTTAACGGACAAGTCTAATCATGTTATTTAACCATCACCAAATGCATTTCGTCTGAATTTAGTTTTATTCAGCTGTGAACTTTTAAACTGTATAGTCGCATTAATTATCAAGTTAATATATTGAAAAATTCTAACACTGTGTTATTTATTTTATAAGAGTAGCATATAGAAAATTGAAGAAGTGGGTTAAAATTTCCGATGCATCAATTACTTTACAACTAATTGAAGATACAAATAAGTATATATTCATAATTCTTATTAGTTAATTACTTATAAAAAAATTAATGTTTTACCGTTGTTTGAATTGCGCAATATACAGGGTGATTTATTAGTAATTGGAAATATTTTAACTGGAGTATCCTGGGCTCAGAATATGAAGATTTAACGCAAATCACTTAGATAAAATGTGGTTCCTTACTGAGCCACAGGGTGTTTTATTTAAAAATTTAAAAACGATTTTTGCCCAGTACTTAAAAACTATTTGACGTATCCTTATCATACTTGTCAGGAAGTGTAGGTACCGTACACCATACTAAATTATGTTAAATAAAAGTTTCTGGCTTCTGCCAGTGGCGTACAACAGGGGCAAGTAAGAGGTTGATCTTTCCTAAATTCTACGTCACTCGCGGAATTGTCATTTTAGCACAATTTTTCGATTCTTCAA
Source organism: Clivina fossor (assembly GCA_963966155.1). Taxonomy (NCBI): domain Eukaryota; kingdom Metazoa; phylum Arthropoda; class Insecta; order Coleoptera; family Carabidae; genus Clivina; species Clivina fossor. The sequence continues at coordinate 139,864 of CAWYQG010000030.1, forward strand.
TACTTTCTGTGTAAAAATCATACTCTTCCTTCGTAACGATAAAGTCACTATTTTTCGAGATATTTAAAGTGAAACATAAGCTGCACCCTTAGGATTTTTTCAAAATTTCTTCAAAAAAATCTGAAAAAATTCAGTAAAATAGAGAAAAAAATTAGCTACAGAATAACTAAGTAACTTTTTTCTCTAACTCATTCTGGTTTGGCAGGAAAAATTAATGAAAATTTATATTTTTTGCATTTTAATTTTTTATTTTCAATAATTTTTCCTGCCAAACCAGAATGAGTTAGAGAAAACAATTACTGAGTTATTATGTAGCTAATTTTTTTTTCTATTTTACTGAATTTTTTCAGATTTTTTTGAGCAAATTTTAAAAAAATCCCAAGGGTGCAGCTTATGTTTAACTTTAAATATCTCGAAAAATAGTGACTTTATCGTTACAAAGAAAGAGTATGTTTTTTACACAGAAAGTATTGAAGAATCGAAAAATTGTGCTAAAATGACAATTCCGCCATTGGCGTAGAATTTAGGAAGGATCAACCTCTCACTTGCCCCTGTTGTACGCCACTGGCAGTAGCCAGATACTTTTATTTAACATAATTTAGTATGGTGTACGGTACCTACACTTTCTGCCAAGTATGATAAGGATACGTCAAATAGTTTAAAAGTACTGGGCAAAAATCGTTTTCAAATTTTTAAATAAAACACCTGTAGCCTCAGTAAGGAGCCACATTTTATCTAAGTGATTTGCGTTAAATCTTCATATTCTGAGCCCAGGATACTCCAGTTAAAATATTTCCAATTACTAATAAATCATCCTGTATATAAAATACGCATAAATGGTTTCCAAAGTATGTATATAATACAATACTCGTCTGTTTTCATAATTGCATTAAAATTTTTAATTTTTAAATTTAACTTTAACATATTAAAAAATCTTTTAGAACTTATTATATTAAAATAAATGTTTTAAATAAATATTAATACATTTTTATAAAAACTCTATTTATCGTTTTATAAATATATATATATATATATATATATATATATATATATATATATATATAATAATCGTTCTGACAGCTTTGCATTAAGTGGCATAACTAATTTTATTAAAAAATAAAAGAAACCAATATGTTTATTCAAGAAAAATTATATAATAAAAATAACTTTAGTGATTAAGCACACTCGTATATTACAATGTCAAATTACAACTGTAGTCAAATGAGGTGGACAAGAAACCGTCTTCATATAAAAATCGAACTGTAAACTATAATATATAATTTCACTGCAGACCAACAATTTTTCTTAATTGATATAAGACAATAATATAACTAAAAGTAGTGGAAATAAGCTAAAATAATAAAAAGAATTATCAAATCAAAAATAGCAAAATTTATTTACATTATCATATCACATGACATAGATTCAAATTAACGTTAAAAATTCCGTACACTGAAAATTTGTATCGTTGATGTAGAAATTTAAAATACTGGATTTTTACAAAGTTATAACCAAGTTTAAATTGCAATTTATAATATTTATTGTATAAATTATATAAAAAACATGTCAAATTTTTATTCTAAAATTTTCATAATTATGGTTAGAATATATTTAATATAAAATAACATAAATATTTATAAATATAGCGATACATTTAAAAAATATATGAAACGTAATCATTTGTGTTCATTTATTATTTACAGGGTTATTTAGTAGCTTTGGTATCACGACTATCAAAACAAATGCCGTTTCTAAAAGAATCTTTATTTTGCTTTTATTATCTTGTTTCTTAACTCCCTGACTTTTATGTTTTAAAAAATTAATTAAAATTTTTATTAAATATTATAAATAATATTTTAAACTAAAATTGACAAAATATTATTTAAATATTAAGAATAGCGAATAAATGTAATTTGGCTAACTAATAGGTTTTTAAATGTAAAGCATTGTATCTTACACTCTGACACGCATCTCGTGCCATTGAAAATAATTTGTTTTATTCACTTCAACAAAATTAAAATATTTTGCCTAAGAATTGCGATTTGAGTTAATATTGAAAATACTTTAAATATAAATTGCATTATTTCAATTGTACATTTTTATATCTTTCTTTTGCAATACTTTCTTTCTCGGCGCAGTATTTATTACCTACATCAATTTAATTTAAAGTAGACTTGTATCTAATAAATTAACCAATGTGGTAAGCGTTTTTCATTATTAGTAAATATTATATAGCTAATATACACAATTGTTATAACTATATACTCTATGCTAAGTAATGTATTCTATATAATAAATTATCAAAAAAGTAAAAGCTACTTTTGTATTAAAAACAAACGATTTCAAGTAGTAATTGTTATATTTATAAGTACTATCATTTTTTTTTAAATATTTATTATTTAAAGTTACAAGTATATTTACATGTAAAAATTTTTAACATATTCGTATAAACGTCTAGGTAGTTTTTAAATATATATTGAAACGAGGCAAATATCTGTACCTAATTTTTTAATTTTTTATGTTATTAATTTTTGTTACTATTAATTTTTGAAAGTGTGTTTTGATAATAATTATGTCAACTGTACTTGTTTACTTATATTTTAAAAACCACATCTGGTACGTTGAACTTTACTAGTTTTATTGTGTATTTTTGCTTATTGAAAGAAATTCATTTCTTTAAGGGTCGTTTATGGTATAGTTATGTTTAGGTATAAACACGATTTTACATGAAAAGTTGACCCCAATTCTTTTATATTTTGGGGTTCTGTATTTTGAAAACAATTTTGTTTTTAAAAATTTGTTTTCTGATTTTGGCGCATTCTACTGTTTCCTATCCTAGCCAATGCAAAGCGATTATTTGTAAGATAGGTTTTAAAAGTTAATATTATTGGGTGTAGAAAATTATGATGTAATTTTCAGCCAGTACTCTTTAACAAGGATGCTAGAATTGTAATTTGATTGGTAAAATATTATATCTTGTCCATATATCCTACTCTTACTAACTTACTGACTAGGAATATATGAAGACTGGCTGATCTGACGAGTGGGCATTCTGGTCTAGAATCAGAATCTGGAAAGCTTGGCCCATGGTATAGTTCAGTATACTAAGTAACCTTGTCAACTATCAAAAATATTATGCATAAGTGGGAATCGTTTAACAGTTTTGTGACATTGCGACTGGCTTTTACTATGTAAAATGCAGGTGACGTTACAGAGATTGAAACTGTGAATCTTAAATTCTGAGAGATTGACAGGTTGTGCGAACGGTTTAACAGTTTTGTGACATTGCAACTGGCTTTTAGTATGTAAAATGCAGGTGACGTTACAAATATCAAAACTGTGAAAACTTAAAGTCTCAGAGAATAACATATTGCGAGCGGTATAACAGTATTTGCGACATTGCGACTGGCTATTACACACTCCCTATTCCCCAAATACACTTACATTTACACGTATAAAATGACATATTATTTGGCAAATAACTAATAATTATTGTACATTGGTTTTGGCACCTCGTCGGATTAAAATATAGAATTTTTCGGGCATTTAGATGCGAGTACTTTATATATACTTCTTGCATGATTACTAATACACGAGCTCTTGATCGGCCGAGATTCGATCCTCATGAGTGACAATATATCTCTTTGAGTATGCGTCCGACCCGTTCGTTTAAAGTGTGGTCACTTACAGAATACACTAAACCTTCTGAAGTACTCGTATAATAAGCGATTCTTTGAGTTACGTTGTTATTAGAGTTTTTATATCGAATTTATTATTTGCGCACAAGATGCACTGACGAGCCGCCACTTTATTCAAAATCTTTTAATGAAATTGTAAACAAAATACAGACAAACACTAAATATTGAAATATTTAAATAATTATATAATTTTACAAATTTCTCATAAATAATAAATTGACATAGTTAAACTAAATGTGATTTTTATTTCAAATCATTTTATGTACTCTCATGTTTGCAGTTTGGCGACTTTTAAAGTTTACTGGAGTTACTTAAATTTTGGTTATTCATTTACATAACGTAGTTGGATCCTAAAATCACGGAATAATTAAAGTTTTCTAAATTTAAAATCGTCAATTGTTTGTTTAATTAATTTGATATTTAATAGTAAATTCCGCCGCGTTACAGTATGTATTTATGTATGTCTAAATAAGAAGATTGATAAATAAATTGTTTTAGTTTATTATTGTTGTAAGTAAATATCAGCGTTATAAAATATCATTTGTGTAGTGTGTCTATTTCATTTTATTAATGAAAAGAGCAAAAATTATTACTAGTATGATAGAATTATATTTCAAATTAAATGAATATTATAAAAAGACATTATTTTATATTAAAATATTTAGAACCGGCGACAAACGCCGAGTATTTTAGTTAGTAGTTTGTGTCTAATGTAATAATACATTCTGTGAACTATTTTAAAAAATTAGGTAAATTTTAAATTGTGATAGTATGTAAAAAAAAAATTATAAATTTTAATGTGACAATGACATATAATTATCTTCGTGCAATATGTATCTTCGAATATGACATGTCACAAAAAAATATAGAACAAAAACAATTTACATAATAATCAAAATTATTTGGTTTGAAATTTAAATTGATATATGGGTTTACTGATTTTTACCATTTTTGCAGCAAGGAAAATGTGGTATAGTGATACGGTGCTTGTAACATTACATATATATATATATATATATTTATATATATATATACATATATATATATATATATATATATATATATAATATATATATGTAGCCTCTAGATTACGAATCCGAACTTAGTTTATGAGGGTGTATGTTTGTGCGTCATCCACGCTCGTTTGCTCGGTCGTCAGTCAAAATTTTAAACACAACTCCTCCTATACGGTTGAACCGATATTAATAAAATTCTCAAGGTAAATTTATCTAGTTCCCAAGATGATCATTTGGGTTCAAGTTTTCTAGTAATGTCAACTTTCCGAGAAAAAATTACACAAATTTTAAAAATTTATCTATACGATTTTGATCAAATTTGCAGAAAAGTTCCTCTAATGCTCTGATAAATTATATAATTTTAATAAAATATAGTGTTGCCCACTTTCTGAGAATAACATTACTAAATTATTAAAAAATTCATTATGGCCACATTATTAGATTTTAATCAGATTTTTAGCGCCTAGATAAATTATGTAATTTCAGTAAAATCCAGTTTTGCCAACTTCAGAAAACAATTACTAAAATTTTTAAAAATTTATTATAGCCACAGTAATTAACTGATTTTAATCAAATTTTCACAAAAAATTTCCTAGTGCCCATATAAGTTATGTAAATTTAACAAAATACAATGTTGCCAACTTTACGAGAGAAAAACTATTAAAATTTTTGAAAATTTATTGTGGTTATATTATTTATCTGTAATTAACCAAATTTTTACAAAATATTTTCCTAGTGCCCATAAAAATTACATAATTTTATTTTCTCACAGGGTTCCCAACTTTTAGAGAAAAAAATTACTAGATTTTTTTAAAATTTAATTGTGGCATTACTTTTTATTCGAAATTAATAAACATGTTAAAAAAGAGTCTCCTGGTGCACACAAAACTTTAACATTTTTCTACCACAGAAATTTACCAACTTTCCAAGAAAAAAAATTACTATTTTATACCCTTGAGTACCAATAAATAATATTTTCGTACTAATACAAAGTCAAACAGTCAAATATTTCTATCCCATCTTGTAGTTCATCGATTGTCTTTAAAACTTTTTATTTATTAGTCAATTGACAAGTTAACGAGAAAATTAATTAATGAAACGTTAAATAATATTTTAAAGAATCACCTTTATACCTACAAAACAAATAATTATTAAATAAAAATTATTTTTATTATAAAAAGAAAAAGAACATAATATTTATAATAACAATTTTCAAAAAAAAAAAATGGTTTGTGATTTTGCACAATATTTAAATAAATTTAAGAGGAAGATTTCACACTATCAAACTGGACTAAAATTACAACGTACGTCGTTACGGCTCCAATAATCTGGAAAAAAAAATAATGCTAGTTATAGTATTTAGTTTGTGCTTAAATAGTCATTAATTTATTTCGATTAACTAATTAAATCATTAGTTAATTTTTAAATAAAGAAAAATGCATTGATCTTGCCGCGGTTTAAACCCGGAACCTTCTGCTCTTACAGTAACTAAGAGTTAAGCAAAACCAAAATACTATAATCTAATATATTATACGCCAAATGTAACTAAGAATATATTATATATACTAACATTGCTTGATTTATAGCCACAACATGTGATGTACTCGACTGGATTAAATTTATGAGTTTATTTTGACCAGCTAAAATATAGAAAAATGCATTTACGTACTTAGTCGTTGTGATCTTGTGGCAAAGTTGGTTAGTGCAGTTGCCGCAGATGCAAAAAGGTCCGAGTTCAAATCCTGGCAACGTCAATGCAGTTTTCTTTATTTAAAATTAACTAATGATTTAATTAATTTATCAAAATAAATTAATGGCGATTTAAGCATAAACAGGATACTGTAACCCAATATATGGGGTGATTCATTAATAATTGGAAATATTTTAACTGGAGAATCTTGGGTTTAGTATATGAGGATTTAACCTAAATTACTTAATTAAATGTGGCTCCTTATTGAGCTACAGGATGTTTTATTTAAAAGTTTAAAAACGATTTTTGCCCAGTACTTTAAAACTATTTGGCGTATTCCTATCATACTTGGCAGAAAATGTTGGTATCTTACACCATACTAAATTATGTTAAATAAAAGTTTGTGGCTAGTGCCAGAGGCGTACGACAGGGGCAAGTGAAAGGATTGCCGTTCCTAAATTCTACGCCACTAGCGGAATTGTCATATTAGCACAATTTTTCGATTCTCCAATACTTTCTGTGTAAACAACATAGTCTTTCTTCATAACAATAAAGTCATTATTTTTTGAAATATTTAAAGTTAAACATAAAGCTGCACAACTATTTTGATTTTATTAATCATATCGGTGTTGACATCTTGTTGTATAGTAGTTGGCTCAGGTCTGAATTAATCGTTTCGAGCTAGTAGGACGGTGTCATTGCTATAGCTATTGTTTTTAATGACACCAAAGATTCTGATTGTTGTTGGGCAAAAATTGTTTTTAAATTTAAAAAGAAAATCCTGTAGCTCAGTAAGGAACCACATTCTATCTAAGTGATTTTTGGTTAAATCTTCATATTCTGAGCCCAGGATTTTCCAGTTAAAATATTTCCAATTATTAATTAAACACCTTGTATATAATACGCCATTTGTAATTAAGTATATAATATAATGCTGTTTTTTTTTTTTGATAATAATAATAGTAATTTTATTAAAACAATAGAATTTTAAGTAAAGAGCGGATAAATAACTATAGTAATCCGATTAAGAAAAACAATTTTTATAAATGTGAATTGTATTTAGAAAATTAATGTAGGAAAATCAGCTTACCATATATAACAAAGAATAATTTAGTGGAAATAATCCGCAAGCTGTAAACTGTAATTTGCTGTGTAGTAGTTGTAGTGATATCATTTTGAACTGAAAGTCATAAAAACCAAATTTTTAATACTTGAGTTACAAGCAAGGTGACTTAATACTAGAGAAATCACGCCACAGTCACAACGTATACTTTGGTATAAAATAATTACATATAGGCAAAATGAAATAAAAAAAATTATAATATGTGCAACTCATTATTTTTGTCTTTAATTTTTATTGCATACATACTTATATAATACACATAAAGCCAAACAAAAAAAATTTACCCTTTCCCTGTTTTTAGATTTAAATTCGAAAACAAATTGTACAAACTGGACAAAAAAATAATAACAATATCTTTTGTTTTTTACACAAAACTAATTGAAAATTATCAAATCAGACAGTTTTAATAATATAGAAATACAAAATAAAGAGTATTAATTTTTGTTCTCCTTCAGATTGTGAACTTCTTATAAACTAAGTTTTGGCGTAAATTGTCTAGTATTAAGTTAGTTAAGTTATAAATTATATACTGACATTTTGGGCATCTAGCTTAACTTGATCATTATTTGCATAGTTGTTCCATAGTTTGTGAACTAAAAGTGCAGTTTTTGCAGCCTGAAACCAGAAAATACAAATTTTGTATTATTATAAAAAAATATAATAAAATAACAATTTTGCATCAAATATTGAAACTGTATATTTTTAATACTAGCATGGGTAATTAATAGGTCTGTTTACTATAATTGAATTTTAATAATTCAATTGTTTTATTTTGTACTACTAGCTAAACTACAAACACATTCCAAATGTTGCGATCTAGAAATGAATATTTATTGAGATAAATTAATTAAAAAAAAAGCTTCAAAATCATGTTTTTCAAATATTTTAAAACTATTCCATCACAAAGTATAAACTACCTTACATAGGTAATAATATTACAAAAAAATCATATGCTGTAGTGTACCATAACTACAAAATAAGAGTGAAAACAACATAAAAACAACAGATTTTTCAAAATCGTAAATTAAACAGTAATAGAGTTTAAGGGCAAATTACTGCAAGTGACAAGAGATGAGTATGCAAACTTTTAATTTATCTACATCGATAAAGGTAAGTAGATGCGCATATACTTATATTACATCGAAAATGTAAAGTATAACTTGATTTCACTAGTTGATGATATAGGTACCTATGGGCACGAATAACTACAAAAAGTAGCGAATATTACTCGCTATTTCGGCAATTTTTAATAATTTTTTTTAAGGCATAATATAAATTTCTTTTGCAAAAAATATGTTTTTTTATGCGCTAGTTTCTAAAATGCAAAAAAATTATCATTGCAGCGCAAGGTTAATTGTAAAAACATCATGATCTGCAATCACGTGACAATTAGAAACCATGTTCAATACGTCTAAATCAGTGATTCCCAAAGTGGTCCAGGTGGACCCCCAGGGGTCCACGGAAGACTCGACGGGGGTCTACGATGGCGAGAAAAAAAAATGGGGGTTCACTGGTTGTAAGTGGGGGTCCACGAAAATTTATCTGGTTTCGATCGTAAAGAACTAAAATGTTGGCTTGGCTGTACCTATCAATGTAGGGCCTACATTGTAGGCAGATAATACACTAGGTACTAAAAAAAATTCCAAATTTTTCGGTGATTTTTGACAGGCTTTATTTCGGTGCAAAATGGTCGTATTGAGACTTTAAAAAAAGCATTTTGAAGCTTTATGATTCAAATTTTCAGATTTTTGCTAAAATATTTTAGGAGTTACGGTTCTCATGCAATACTAACAGATAGCGCAAAAAAATAATATTGCAAATTTTTTGCTTGTTTTTTTTTTGTCCACGGGTGTGAAAATTTTTTTTCAGTTAGGCCGGCATATGGATCTGATAGCCTGTTTATTTAGTATTAATTTCCTTTTTTTTAAACCTCCGTTAATTTTTTTGAGTAGTGTATTTTAAGAAAGTCAGCGACTGTTAACTTGTAAAAACTTGCATATTCGATATTTTGAGTACAACGCGTATCGAGACTTGCAAAGCGCCGCCCGCTAGCCAGCCAGCAACGCTAGTTAAGACGTGCATAGGGACGAAATACGACTTGTACTGTGCTTGCAATCTTGCATGAACTTGTTTGATTCTTCACCAATATAAATACGAATGCCAAGAACAAACGTTACTCATTTGCTTTACTCATTTGCTGTGCTCATTTGTTTCGGGAATTTTGAAAAGAAACGTGTGAGTGAATCGATGTCAGTGTTTGCCAGTGCCGGAAACAGTAAGTATACCTGCCTATTTGTTATACATACTTTTATTTTATATTGTAGTAATATTATATTATTTGTTATGTTTGCGTGTAGTAGGTACGTAATAAAAATTAAATACTGAACAGGGCCATTATTCGATACTTCTATAAAAGAACAGAAAGCCGAGAAAGATTGAACTTTTAGTACTTTTTATTATAAAATTATTTATTTACCCGACTGTGGTGATTCACTAAAAGAGAGTTATTATAATTGACCTGCATGTTTGTACATATTTCAGTGCCCTCGTAGTTGCTAATGCTAAATGACTAAAAATATTTTCATAAAATGTACCACTCGTATAGTAATGTATCAACGTAATAAATAAAACATTAAAATCGCGGTGTTTTGACGTCAAAATATTCTTTAAAAGTATTTTCTCTCGAATTTACAGAAATGTATCAAAATATAATTAATCAAAAAATGTTTTGCATTACATTAAAATAGATTCAATCTTAGCGGCTTATTGCTTTTAATAATTAAAATCAGTTTTGCCGCCGGCATTTTGGTTTTTTCATTGCAATAATTAACTAATTATTCCCATTCAATTCTGTTCAAATAGCCATATCCTGTTAAAATCACCTTATGATTACTAAAACAAACTTTTTTTTTTCTTTACACGTAGGTAACTGATACGAAACATGGCTGAATCTAAGAAGAAATGTCGACAATACAGTGTTCAATATTTGAAATTTGGTTTTGTTCCATCAACGGCCGACAAACGATTGCCCATATGCCTTTTGTGCAACAAAGTTTTGAGCAATGACTCGATGAAACCATCGAAGCTCGAAGATCATCTAAGAAGGTGTCATCCTGATAAAATAGGCAAAGATTTAAAATATTTTCAAACATTGAAGGAAAAATATGAAAGAAGACCCACCGTGCAAAGTATGTTCGCTTCAACGTCTCAAAGTAACGATGATGGCTTGCGGGCATCCTACAATATCTCATTGCTTATCGCGAAATCTGGAAAACCGCACACCATCGGTGAACAGTTAATTTTACCCGCTGTTGAAGAGGTTTTAAAAACTGTTCTGCACAAACCTCCATTTGACGTACTTAAAAAAATTTCTTTGAGTAACAACACTGTACAAAGGCGTATTGATGAAATGAGCTCTGATGTTGAAAGCTTCTTGTGCAATTATCTGCAAACAACTCATTTTTCTATTCAATTGGATGAATCAACATTACCTGGCAATGAAGCCTTATTATTGGCATATGTTCGATTTGTTATGGACGAAGAAATCCATGAAGAGCTACTATTCGCGAAAACTTTGAAGACGGACACAAAAGGAGAATCAATATTTAATGTCCTGAGCGATTTTCTTAAGGAAAAATCGATTCCATTTACAAACATTACTTCGGTGGCAGCAGATGGAGCTCCTGCCATGTTCGGGCGATATCGTGGGTTTATAAGCCATCTTCAAAGAATTATACCAGGAGTAACTGCAATTCACTGTGTCATACACCGACAACACCTGGTAGCGAAAAATTTGAGTGATAGATTGCACCAATCGCTTCAATTTGTGATTAAAGCAGTTAACAAAATAAGAAGCAACGCGTTAAATACCCGTTTATTTGCACAATTGTGCGACGAAAATGATGAAGACTTCCAACGATTACTCTTACATACTGAAGTACGCTGGTTGTCGAAAGGTGCATGTTTAACAAGATTTTACTCACTTTTTGAATCAGTTTTAGAGTTTTTGGAAAGTAAAGATCCAGATTTAAAAGAAAATCTGATCAAATTGAAAGCAGACATCGCGTATTTGACAGATTTGTACAAAAAATTTAATGACATTAACTTGCAGTTGCAAGGGGACAGCCTAAATTTAATAAAAACAAAGGGTGTAATTTCGGCTTTTCTTGGAAAATTGAAATTTATGAAGCAAAATATTAGTCGGCGCGAATTCGCACAGTTTCCAAACTTGTCACAGGCAGAATGTCTTGATGAGGATATTCAGACATACGTTCAACATTTAAATGCCTTGCATGATGACTTCAAAAATAGATTTGAAGATATTCTGACGATGGAAATACCACCATGGATCATAAATCCATTTGATGAAACGGAAGTGGCGAATGTGGTATTGCAAGAGGAGCTACTCGAGCTTACCACCAATGAGGAGCTGAAGGTGAAATTTAAAAAAGGCTATCAAACATTTTGGCTGCAAGCAGAAATTGCCGAAAAATATCCTGGACTGTGGGAAATTGCGAGAAAACTTTTGATAGCGTTTCCCTCGTCATACCTTGTCGAAAAAAGTTTTAGTGTGGTGACAAACCTATTAACAAAAAAAAGGAGCAGATTGAATATCACAGAACGGGGAGATTTGCGGTTATTCCTGACAAAACTGAAGCCAAATATTGATAACTTGCTATCAATTCATCAAGTGCATCCCTCCCATTAAAAATGACTATTTTTTTTAATTGTTGAAGTTACGTTATTAATGTTTAATTTTAAGTCTATTAAGTCTAATCATATTATTTTAATAAAAAATTTTAATGAATAATGAAAATATACTATTCTTCTTTTTATTTTTACCACTCCGAATTTAGAGTTGGAACTCAGCCGCGACGCATATATCCATCGTTAGATCTAATCTTCACATTTTTTGACGAGTTTTGGGAATATGGTAGAAATGTAGCAGCAGGGGGTCCACCGAAACCAGTAAATTTTTGAAAGTGGTCTACGGGGAAAAAAAGTTTGGGAACCTCTGGTCTAAATCATCAAGATAAATCTGCCATTACTCAAAATGCGTTATAATATCTTTACGATGTAAAATTTGAAGTTACTATAATAATTGCTAGACCAATAAATATTAACAGCAGATTGATAAGAGAAGAAAATAAAAATTTATAAAGAAAAAGTTATCATCAATCATTATGAACGCACTAAGTTAAATAAAATTTTGCTTCCATTATTTAAAAATCTATAATTCCTATGATCTAATTACCTAGTAACTTGTTGCCTATGTACTGTTATTTACTTTTATGTCATTTATATCTTGATGAAGACGAACGTTGAGTTTGTCGAAACGTCGATTATAAATAAATATTAATACAGAACTTTTAACTAAACAGTCTTATTTTAATATAATAAATTCTCAAAAAAAATTTATTTTGTTAATTGATAAAATATATTCAAATTTTGAAAATTGAATTAGTTTGTACGAATAAAATTACTATAGTAATATAATAACTCACTTTTGTTGCATAATAATTATTTTGTTAAAATTTTTATTATAGAACAAAATATAAGTAAATAATTCTACATAAACAGATTTTATATTATTGTTCAGTATGGTCGCACAATTTTTATGATTTCTTTTTAATAATCAAATACTTCTTTCTATTTTTTAATCAAATAAATATTACAGAATAATATAATATAAAATATTACTATTTGAAAAAATATATCTGATACTGAAACAAACAATACAATACCAATATTTTGTAGGAAACATTTGAAAAATTAAATAAACAATAAGGTACAACTAAAATCAATATTGACTATAAATAAAAAATAATAGTAATATATAAAAAAAATACTATAAGGGATATATATTTGACAAAATATAGAAACTGGCTTTTTGTAGTTTTAGAAATTTAATATTTGATTTGTTATTATGAACTGATACTAAACAATTAAAATAAAACTTATATTTTTATAATTATATTTAATGTAATAAAATTAATCAAGTACTTGCTATAATTTTTTTAAATATTCAAGTTTATGTATCAACCAGATTTAATTAAAAAATAAAAAAATTGTATTAAATTTTACGGTGCTTTAACAATTTCTCTTCAGATATTTATTCAATTCTTATTAATCAATATATTAATTATATATGCCTTGTTTGATATAGTTAATGTTGTTTATTATTCAGCATCTTTTAATCAATAACAATTTTAAAAGTTCTTACTCAACACTTTGCGATTAATTTCAAAATTGCTTTAACGATATTTCATTAATTAGCGCTGTTACTATGATACAATACAAATGTAATATTATAAATATTTTAGAATATTTTTTATATTAAATTTACAGGCATCTAAAGTGATTATTATTTATGTGATTTTTGTGGTTAAAAATCTTTTGAATATTTAAAGATTTAAAAAATATTATTTAAATAGCAGAACTTCAGTTGATCACGCTGCATAGTTTTCCAATAAAAAATAATTGGAATACAACTAAATAACAGATTATTTAGTTATTGTTTGATGAAAGCTTACTTACACAATTAAATTATTTTCATCGAAAAAATGCAATTCAATCACTTAAGTAGGAGGAAATCGGGTACAAAATAAATTAGCGTATGATGAGTGTGTAATTGAAAAAAATATTGTAGCAAAAGTTGGTGTTAGTCAGTTAAGATGGTTCGGACATCTTGTGCGTGAGTGAAAATTTCCAAATAGTAGGAATAGAAAAACTTGTATAAGAAAAATTATAAATGTGGATAAAGTTAAAGTTGCTTGTCTGATTAGAGATGTTTGGAAGAAACATTTCGGGAAATTGAAAAAAGTGTGTCGCACTCTTTTGGATATATGGCGTGATTGTATGTAAATTACTGTCAAATAAACAATATTTTGAAAAGTTTAAGTAATTTTTATATAAAATTATTAAATAATTATAAATCATACAGAAATAAACTAAAATATTTCTATTTTTTATTATCATTGAATAATAAAATTTTTTTTTATCTAGAAATGTTTTTTAAATATTAAATATAAGCTGTTTGGATAAAACTAAAAACATTATTTAATTTAAGGACTAAATATAATGTATCTGTTAATGGTGATCGTTTAGAGCAGGTAGATGAATTTGAGTAGTTTATTATCTAAAGACGGTCAGTTTGATCGTGTAATTGAAAAAAGAGTTAATGCTGGTTGTATGGTTTTGAATACTTTGGGTTGTTTTGCTAGGAATGTAAATGTTTCCAAAGAAGCCTTTTTAAGTATATACAATGCTGTTTTGGTGATCACATTAATGTATGGTAGTTAAGGTTAGGTTTAGCTACAAAACCATAAAAGTAAAATGAATGCTGTAGAAATTATATTTTTACGTGGACTATGTGGTAAACTAGGAGGACTCGGATACGAAATAGATTTGTGTATGATAAATGTAAAATAAAAAAAATGTTGTAGCAAAAGTTGGTGTTAATTAGTTAAGATGGTTCGGACATCCTGAGCAAATGTTTGATAAACATTTGGTTAAAAAAATTATATGAACGATTTTGAAGTTATACATGTATATGGACACCCGATGAATAGTGGTACGATTAAGAGTGTTTTGCGTGAGTGAAAGTTTTCAAAAAAGGAAGCGCATGCATGAGAAAAATTATAAATGTGGATGAAGCGAAAGTTGTTTATCTAGCTAGGAATGTTTAGGGGAAAATGATTTATACCCTTTTGGGTATATGAGGTGATTGTGTATATATGTAAATTACTGTTATATACACAAGTAATTTTTATTAAGAAGAAAAAATATTACTTGCAGTTACATAAAATTATTAAATAATTAAATCATACACAACAAAAAAACCAAAACATTTTTATTTTTTATTATAACTGAATAAAACAAAGATTTTTAGAAATGTTTTTTTAAATATTTAAATCAAATTAAAAAAAAAAGGTTTTTTCCAATTTATTATCGAAAAGTATCAAAAATATTATTTATATTAAATTGGAAACTAAATAATATGTAACAGACGGAATTCAGTCAGCTGAATATTTTTATTATCTTGTAGGTCAATGTTTTGGCAATCACTGTTACCTTTTTCAGGGCTCTACAATACAAATATGTATACAAATATGTATACATAAAAATACATTTATATATACATATATAATAATATGCAAAACTACTCAACAAAAACATATTTACAGGAGAATATAATTAGCTGATGTTACATGTGTGGAAACATAATTAGTGTTTAATATTATAACATACATACATACATACATACACATACACAATCACGCCATTTACTCAAAAGGATGTGGCACAAACTCTTTTCATCATCCCGAAATCAGTCGCCTCCAAACACTCCTATCCAAACAAGCAACTTTTGCTTCATTCACATTCATAATTCCTCTCATACATGCTCTTCTATTCCTACTACTTGGAACTTTTGCTTACGCAAAACACTCTCAATTATATCACTCCAACTACTCATCGGACGTCCACGCAAACGTATATCGTCAAAATCATTCAAATAAATTTTTTTAACCAAACATTCATTAGACATTCGTTCAACATGTCCGAACCATTTTAACTGACTTACACCATTTTTGCTACAACATTTCTTTCAATTTCACACTCATCATACACTAATCTATTTCGTACCCGATCTCTCCTATTTACACCACATAACCCACGTAAAATCTCATTTCCACAGCAGTCATTTTACGTTTATGCTTTTGCAACCAAACCCAACATTAACTACCATACATCAACGTAGGCACCAAAACTGCATAGCATATACTTAAACGGGCTTCTCTGAAAACATTTACATTCCTAGCAAAAGTTCCCAAAGCACCCAAAGCACCTTACAACAGCAGCATTTACTCTCCTTTCAATTTCACAATCAAAACGGCCATCTCTTGACAGCGAACTACTCAAATACACAAATTCATCTACCTGCTCTAAACGTGCACCATCAATATATACATTACATTCAGTCATCAAATCACCCTTCTCAAAAACTAAAACTTTGTACTTATCAATAACATTCAACACAAGATTTATATCTTTACCAACAACATTAATTCTATCAATCATCATTCTCAGTTTTTCTTCAAATTCAGCCACAACAACAACTATTACTTATTATTTACTAACTATATTATTTTGAGCCCTATGAGTAATACGAGTCCTGAAAATATATACCCCTGCGATATATATATATATATATATATATATATATATATATATATATATATACAGGGTGTTCGTTCGCTTGGTTGATATAGGGCAATAACATGGGATTTCGATAATATGCAGAATACTACTTTCTGAAGTAAAATTCGGAGAAATACTTAGAATACTTTTCGATAGGGTATAAAAAGTTCTATAATTTGGTTTCAGTTTTAATTTGCTAGCATGTGCCGTTTGGGCGCTAGAATTTTTTTTAAATTTTTTTGAGAATTTTCAAAAATTTTTCCTGCTAAATTAGTATGAATTCGAGAAAAAAGTTACTTAGCTATTATGTAGCTAATTCTTGTCTCTATTTTACTGAATTTTTTCAGATTTTTTTGAGCAAATTTTGAAAAAAGTTATATAAAAAAAAAATTTGAAATATAACTATTTTTAAAATTTGCTCAAAAAAATCTGAAAAAATTCAGTAAAATAGAGACAAAAATTAACTACATAATAGCTAAGTAACTTTTTTCTTTAATTCATACTGATTTAGCAGGAAAAATTTTTTAAAATTCTCAAAAACATTTAAAAAAAAATTCTAGCGCCCAAACGGCACATGCTAGCAAATTAAAATTAAAACCAAATTATAGAACTTTTTATACCCTATCGAAAAGTATTCTATGTATTTCCCTGAATTTTACTTCAGAAAGTAGTATTCTGCATATTATCGAAATCCCATGTTATTGCCCTATATCAACCAAGCGAACGAACACCCTGTATATATATATATATATATATATATATATATATATATATATATATATATATATATATATATATATATATATATATATATATTGCAACAACGCAATTTTTCAATTATTACTGCAATATTGCGATTCCTGAAAAATTATTAAGTAATAAACTTACAAAAGTTTAATTAATCTAAAAGTTTTTAATAATGATTCAAAAACTCACTGGTATAAGTAATAGTTACATAACATTTCTAATTTTCGACAAAAAACGCTATGTTTAATGTTTATACAGGGTGTAACAGAATAACTATTCCTAATATTCAGAAATGATAGAGTGCACTTAGAGAAACATTTTTTATTAATAAACTAATGTCCGGAAATTTCTCGGTGCCAAGATACACTAGATATCGCTAAAAACAATCTTAATCAAAACATCAAAGAGTAGGTTAAGTTAAGGAACGTTTTATTAGAAATAATAGCGCATTAAATTTTATAAAAATTGTTCGAAGTTACGACCACCATTTTCGATACACAAGTTGTAACGATGTACAATCGACTGCCGAAAAAAATGTTTCTTTATGTGCCCTCTATCATTTCTGAAAATTAGGAATAGTTATTCTGTTACACCCTGTATATCTAATATATTTGTATATTCTTACCTCTTTATGAATGCTGACATATTTGTGTAAAAGAATGGTAATAACAAATGAAACAACAGTAATTAACGATAAATAATAAATTAACTTTAGTACAGCACATTGCTCAAATTTTTTTAATATTTCATAACACATGTTAAGTAAACTAATTATTATAGAAATTATAAAAGCTAAATACACAGTAATTACAATTTCAAATAGACACAAATTTTTTTTACAAACTTCTGTTATTTTCCAATGTAATTTTACATCGTCAATTACCATAATTTTACAATCATATACTTTAATATTACGTAAATTATTATTAATAATCTTGTACGCATCTTTCACAGCAGTTAGAATAAAACAAATTACAAATATATGAATTAAAACAAAAAATACAGGAACTGAAAAAATTAAATAAAACACTAAAATATAATATATGCTATATTTTAAATACATTTGAATATCTAAATAAGATTCATAAATTATATAAATGATAAGATACGAAACTTTTTTAACGATTTGTATTACAGAATAATTCAAACTAAATTTATTTAATTTACTTATTAATAATTTCAAATCAGAACGTTTAAAAAATATATAAATTAATGGTAAATAAAAACTAGTTAAACCAATTGTTAAATAAAACAAGTATGTTGCTATGACAACGCCTTCATTTCTAGTAAATAATAGTGTAAGGTAATAACTTATACCAAATGTTGAAAAATATGTGAAAAATAATACGAAAAATACACTTAATAAGTTATTGAAAAATAAATGTAATTTGTTTTTATAATTATCTTGTAATGAAACTGGCCATATACCGAAAAAATTTAAAATTAAAGAAAAATACAAAATTATTGTTTTAAATTTGGCCATTTGCACTTGTATTTAACACAAAGTAAATTTATGAATAATGTTTTTCTAAACATCAATTTAATATGTAATAGGTAATATAATTAAAATTTATAATTTATATAGAAATTAATTAATTACAATTTAATAGAAATATACATAATTTCTACATGTTGCTAATGCATTATTTTTATATACATATGTATGGGCTATATTTTCTAAGTATGTTGCAAGAAATGGAAGATTCCATTAAGGATTAAAATCAATATTTTTTAATTTAAATCAAAACTGTATGCTTAATATAATAAATAACATATAATATACCGGGTGTTCGTCAGTCAAGTTCGTATGGGCGTTTAACATGTAATTTCGATAAATTGCGATATACTACTTTCTCGAGTAAAATTCGAAGAAATACTTAGAATACTTTTTGATAGAACAGAAAAAGCTATATAATTTGGTTTTAGTTTTAATTTGCTGGCATGTGCCGTTTGGGCGCTAGAATTATTTTTTGTTTTTCGGTTTTTATTTTTTTTTCTCAAAAACTATGAGGTGTAGGAAAATAAGCATAACATGGAAAAATGCGGAATAATGAGTACGATAATTGAGTAAAGAAATCATTATTCTACAATGCATCATTTAGTAGAAAAAAATTAAAAACTGAATTTTTGAAAATTTGACAAGGGTACCACTTGGATTTTTTCAAAATAAAACTTTTTTCAAAATTTGCTCAAAAAATCAGAAAAAATTTAGTAAAATAGAGAAAAAAAATAGCTATATAATAATTAAATAATTTTTTTCCCTAACTCATACTGATTTTACAGGAAAAATTATTGAAAATTTTAAAAAACATTTTAGAATTTTCAATATTTTTTCCTGCCAAACCAGAATGAGGTATAAAAAAAGTTTCTTAGCTATTATGTAGCAATTTTTTTTCTCTATTTTATTACATTTTTTCAGATTTTTTTGAGCAAATTTTGAAAAAAGTCTTATTTTGAAAAATTCCCAAGGGTACCGGGTTACCTTGTCAAATTTTTAAAAATTCAGTTTTTAATTTTTTTTCTACTAAACGATGCATTGTAAAATAATGGTTTCTTCACTCAATTATCGTACTCATTATTCCGCATTTTTCCATATTATGCTTATTTTCCTACACCTCATAGTTTTTGAGAAAAAAAATAAAAACCAAAAAAACAAAAAAAATTCTAGCGCCCAAACGGCACACGCTAGCAAATTAAAACTAAAACCAAATAATAGAACGTTTTTTGCCCTATCAAAAAGTATTCTAAGTATTTCTTCGAATTTTACTCGAGAAAGTGGTATATCCCAATTTATCGAAATTACATGTTAAAAGCCCATACGAACTTAACGAACGAACACCCGGTATGTATTTATATATTATATCAAACGCATGCAAATATGCATTGGTCTTTACAGAAAATATTTTGCATGACAATAAAGCCATTTTTGATAATAAATTTTTTTAATCTCAAAATATAAATGACAATCCTTAGTAAAAATATTAATTAAAAATCTATAAAATTTTATGATATAATTACTTATTTGTTTCTTAGGAACTTGTTTCTATATTCTGTTTACTGTAATGTCATTTACATCATTTATCTTGACGAAGACGGACGTTGAGTTTTATCGAAATGTCGATTATAAATAAATATTGTTGCAAAACTTTAACCTTAAACAGTTTTATTATTTAAAATAATTGTTGGTGGTTGTTGAAAAGTTTATTTGATATAAAAAAGCAAAAAAGCATGTAAAAACCTCAATTTTAAAAAAATATAAATTAATGATCATCAATTTATATACATATATATATATATATATATATATATATATATATATATATATATATATATACCGTGTGTTGACAAATTATTTTACAAAAAAACTTTGAGATAAATGTTTTTGGAAACCCTTTTTTACATGTAAATCAATAAACAAATTTTTTTGAACCATCTGAACGTCAGCAATTAGCCCTAAAATGGCATTAGTCGGCAGTGCATTAGCATTTGTTTGATTTTTTGTTCCAATTTCACAGCTACTGCCATTTTCCAGTCAATTTCTTAACAACTTTAGACCTAATTCTTGACGTTAGGAAGGTTCCAAAAAAATGTTTAGTAATTAATTTACATGCAGAAAAGTATGCCCTAAAACATTTATCATAAGTTTTTTTTTGTAAAATAATTTGGGAAGGAGGAAATCGCACATGTCTCCTTTTACATGCTAAATCCCTATGTACGACGGTCCAAGTCAACACATTGTATATATATATATATATATATATATATATATATATATATATATATATATATATTGAATGCATAATAACTGGTATAATACTTCTACTAATTTCTATCAATAATATTGATGTTTATAATAATTGTCAAATGTATTATTTCCATGTAAGAAGGTTTAAAAATTAAACCGAAAGATCGCCATCAACTTTAAATGAGTGCTTTTATTTAACACCAATTCCAAAAACCAGACTGCAACACCAACTAATTCTCCGAGATATATATATATATATATATATATATATATATATATATATATATATATATTATATACAGTGTGTTGACTTGGACCGTCGTACATAGGGATTTAACATATAAAATCAGACATGTGCGATTTCCTGCTTCTCAAATTATTTTACAAAAAAAACTTTATGATAAATGTTTTAGGGCATTCTTTTCTGCATGTAAATCAATTACTAAAATTTTTTTTGGAACCTTCCTAACGTCAAGAATTAGGTCTAAAGTTGTTAAGAAATTGACTGGACAAGGGCAGTAGCCGTGAAATTGGAACAAAAAAATCAAACAAATGCTAATGCACGGCCGACTAATGCCATTTTCAGTCAATTTCTTGACAAATTTAGGGCTAATTCCTGACGTTGAGATGATTCCAAAAAAAAATTTTTGATTGATTTACATGTAAAAAAGTATTTCCTAAAACATTTATCCCAAAGTTTTTTTTGTAAAATAATTTGGGAAGCAGGAAATCGCACATGTCTGATTTTACATGCTAAATCCCTATGTACGACGGTCCAAGTCAACACACGGTATATATACAGGGTGTTCGTTCGCTTGGTTGATATAGGGCAATAACATGGGATTTCGATAATATGCAGAGTACTACTTTCTGAAGTAAAATTCGGAGAAATACATAGAATACTTTTCGATAGGGAATAAAAAGTACTATAATTTGGTTCTACTTTTAACTTGCTAGCATGTGCCGTTTGGGCGCTAGAATTTTTTTAAAATGTTTTTTAGAATTTTCAAAAATTTTTCCTGCTAAATCAGTATGAGTTAGAAAAAAATGTTACTTAGCTATTATGTAGCCAATTTTTTTCTCTATTTTATTGAATTTTTTCAGATTTTTTTGAGCAAATTTTGAAAAAAGTTATATTTCAAATTTTTTTAAAAATATAACTTTTTTCAAAATTTGCTCAAAAAAATCTGAAAAAATTCAGTAAAATAGAGAAAAAAATTGGCTACATAATAGCTAAGTAACATTTTTTTCTAACTCATACTGATTTAGCAGGAAAAATTATTGAAAATTCTAAAAAACATTTTAAAAAAATTCTAGCGCCCAAACGGCACATGCTAGCAAGTTAAAAGTAGAACCAAATTATAGAACTTTTTATTCCCTATCGAAAAGTATTCTATGTATTTCTCCGAATTTTACTTCAGAAAGTAGTACTCTGCATATTATCGAAATCCCATGTTATTGCCCTATATCAACCAAGCGAACGAACACCCTGTATATATATATATATATATATATATATATATATATACAGTAAAACCTCGATTATTCGGGCCAGCCGGGACCGAGCCTTCGCCGGATAATCGAAAACACGGATAATCCAAAGACCTCATTTTTATTTTTTTAAATAATTTATTCAGACAAATACATGTGTCAAACGAATGTCTGTTTACGATTAACTAACGAGTCGGTCGGCAGTTGGCGAAAATAATAAGTAAACACATAAACGCAAGATTTCTCGAGCCGAACTCGGATATTCCCCGAGGCGAACGTCTGAACGGTGCAGCCACGGTCAGCCACGGATAATCCGCGCACGGATGACATTTTAAAAATGCCGCACAAAGAATCCACCGCCCGGATAATGCGTGCACGGATAATCGGGGTTTTACTGTATATATATATATATATATATATATATATATATATATATATATATATATATATATATATATTTGTCATAAAATTTATATTAAAAAAATTGATGTTATTTTCTAAATATTTTAAAAATTTAGTCAAGTTGTCGATGAACTACTTCACCACAGATTTCGATGAAACTTGGTCAAAAAATTGTGTATGTGTGAGTGTGTGTGTGTGTGTGTGTGTGAGTGTATGTGTGTGTGTGTGAGTGTGTGTGTGTGTGTGTGTGTATGTTTGTGTGTGTGTTGGTGTGTGTGTGTTTGTGTGTGTGATTGTGTGTGCGTGTGTGTGTGTTTGTCTGTGTAAAAAATTCATCTAACAATAACGGGAAAAATAATAATATAAAATAATTTATTGCTCGTGAACAAAAATATTTCTAAAATAAGTGTATTGATAAACCCATATATAGGCCAATTTGACATTATTATATAAATACTAACAAATAAGAAAACATTGTAAAAAGTTAAATTTTGCATATGAAAGTATGAATCATAAAAATCTGGAATAAATAACGAAATTAAATTTAAATTTTAAAAATTTTAGTATTTTTTTCTCGGATAATTGGCGAACTTGAAAGCGCATGCAATAGATAATAGTAAGGAGTGCTGGGACTAGCTGACGTTGCGAACCACGCTTTCGTTTTAAATCTTACAAGTAGTGTTATAGCTATACAAATTTACAATCACTAATTTTCAGGACAATCTGTATGGAGTCAGGAATCTGTATGGGGTTATAAATCTGTATGAGGCTAGGAGAAATTATTTTATACCTTTTAGTCCGTTTTAAAAACGTGATATATTAAATTTTTTTATTTAAATAATTACTTTCTGCTTTTAGGGTTGTTTAACCTTAGCATTAAATTAATTAATTAATTTAAATTATTACATGTTAATAATTATAATTTTATTGACTTTAATTATATAATTATAATTAATTAAGTTCATTAATTAACAGATAAACAAAAAAACAGACAAATAAAAAAACCAGTTAATAAAAACCTGTTAAAAAATCGACCAAACATCTAACACTTGCAGTAAATACAAATATAGTAAAATTACATTAATAAATTTAACCAAATTAAACGTTCAATATGTAATAAGAAAATAATGTTTACACTTAATTGTTATTTAATAAATTAATTATTTTAATAAACGCTAAAACGTTTTTCTTAGATGAATTAATCATATTTATTATTTATTTTATTTTATTTTTGTTTTTTTCTTGAAGACTTTTTAATATTTATATATTTTTAAAATATAATTATTTTTTTTAAGAAAATTTTTGCTCAATTAACACATAATTAAATAAATAATTTTTAACAGATTTTATTTAACTTATTATGGTACGAGTAGCTCAGTTCTCTGGATCAAAAAATTCAAATTTTTGTTTTTTGCAATTAATGCAATAAGTGTGAAGAATGTGTACTCAAAACTTTACGAATTTAAAAAAATTACGAAGTTACAGCCAAAAACGTGAACGTGAAACAAGTATAAGAGTCCCAACAAAAATGCCGGATTTAATTTTAAAGAAAAACACATTTATTTTTTGAATTAAGCAAACATTTTTATTTCAATATATAGAAAAATAGTTCCGATCAAACACGAAATACAACATCAGGCAAATGGCCACCCCAAAATCTCTGGCACAGGGTTATTCTTTTGTTGAAATTTTGAATAACGTTTTCGCATAAATGTGGCTGTATTTCACCAATAACGCGCCGTATTTCCTCTTTAAGATGTTCAACTGTTTCAGGCTTATTCGCGCACACCTTTTCCGTTACATAACCCCAAACAAAAAAGTCCATCGGCGTTAGATCGCACAATCTTGGTGGCCAATGTTGATCGCCAAATCGAGAAATGACACGTGGTGTGTGGCAGGTCGCACCGTCTTGTTGGAGAAACATGTCCTCCACATCAATTACATCCAATTCGGGCCACAATAACTCCATTAACATTTCGCGATACCGCACACCATTAACATACATACATACACAATCACGCCATGTACCCAAAAGGGTGTGGCACAAACTCTCTTTATTATTCCGAAATCAGTCGCCTCCAAACATTCCTATCCAAACAAGCAACTTTCGCTTCATCCACATTCATAATTCCTCTCATGCTCTTCTATTCCTACTACTTGAAAACTTTTGCTCAAGCAAAACACTCTCAATCATACCACTCCAACTACTCATCGGACGTCCACGCAAACGTATACCATCAAAATTATTCAAATAAATCTTTTTAACCAAACGTTCATTAAATATTCGCTCAACATGTTCGAACCATCTTAACTGACTAACACCGTAATTTTTGCTACAACATTTCTTTCAATTTTACACTCATCATACACTAGTCGTATTTCGTACCCGATCTCTCCTATAGTTACACCCAGCTACCCCACGTAAAAATCTCATTTCGCACAGCAGTCATTTTCTGTTTATGCTTTTGGAACCAAACCCAACATTTACTACCATACATCAACGTAGTCACCAAAACTGCATTGTATATAGGTATACTCAAACGGGCACATAACCAGTCGCATTTTCAAAGAAATACGGCCTAATCAGTCCGCCAGCCCAAAATGCGCACCACACAGTGACTCGTGGTGGATGCATTGGTTGTTCGAGTATCACATGTGGATTTTCAGCACCCCAAATCCGACAGTTTTACTTATTTACGTATCCGTCGAGTTAAAAATGTGCCTAATCTAAAAATATGATTTTCTTCGAAAAATCCGCATTAATTTGATGATGTTCCAACACCCAATCAACAAATCCACGGCGCTGCTCATGGTCCCTTGGCTTCATTTCTTGCACTAATTGAACCTTGTATATGTGCAAATGCATATCTTTTACCAAAATTCGTTGCATAGTGCTTCTGGAAATGTTTAATTATTGACCACAATGCCGAATGGAAGTTCCTGGATTCTAGGCCACAGATTCCCTTACTGTGGCTATATTTTCGAGTGACCGACAAAGACGACGACGAACAATGGTCGTAAATTTGGTCTCAAATTTTGTAATTAAAAGTCTCACTGTCGATTCATTTGGCGCATAATTTCGACCGAAAAGTTGACGTGATTGGTGAACTGTTTTCGCAAAACTTTCACCGAAAAACTGTCAAACAAAAACCAGCGTACAACTCGTATTAACAAAATGGCGTATATTTTCTCATGGATAACTCGAGCAATTTTCAATATTTTTGAACAATGAGCGATTCTGCCGACGAAAAACTTGACCGCCTATCGACTCTCGGACCAAATTTTCGATATATTTATTTTTAAAAAAATTATCAACATTTTTATGAAGAAATTTTCGGTGTAAATTTTTTCTCAAAACGTCATAATTTGGTTAATTTTGAAAAAATCTAGATCGAAAGTTGATAGACACATTCTTAATCTTAAGGTAGATTAGTAAAAACAAGATTTTTTTCATTTTACAGGCGGCAATCCCCGAAACAATCAGAACACATTTTTGTTGGAGGACCTTTGGACGCCGCCATTTTGCGGGCATGCAGCACAAAAGAAAAAGATTGGCGATATTTTTGTTTTTCAAATGACGTATATTAAAGTGTTTCTGTACCCCATTCAAAAATATTAGAGAGTTTTTGCAAACCGTATAAATACTTACCATATTATGGTAACGTTTACCTTAACATCAGTTTTTTTCATAGTCAAATATAGAGTTTTTGCAAGACGTGAAAGAAAAATACGTGAACAGATAAATGACATTTAACAACATAACCTCACTACATATGTTGTATTTGACACTCGTGATAATAATATAATTTAGTTAATAATAAAATATAAATTTGATTACTGTAATTTAATATAAAATTAGTTTTAAAATGAATATATTTCTATTTCGAGATGCAACGTGACATTGAAGACTTTATGGTATTAACCAAAATATTTAATTTAACCGGTGATGAAATTAATGATATTGTAATTAATTACTTTTTAAAATCTCGCTTTGAACTGTGCGTTTGAAACTAACAGATTTTTCGCTCTGGAGAACTCGACTAGCCCTTAAAAATTTATTTTTTTTATTGCACGACTTTCGTCAAACCGATTTTATCAAAGTTTTGCAAATGTTTATCACTCACGATAATATAATATTTCATCAGAAAAATCTATTAACAAGAAATCTTTTTTATTTTTGTACTAGACTTATGTTAGTCATTATGAAATAAATTTAATTTACAAATGTTAGTTAATTTAAAATAGAAAGCCATAGAGGTACTATACTAGAGTTCGGCCTATAGCCTGAAATAGTGTAGAGCTTCTGATTGGTGCCGCCATTTTTCCTCTAAAAACAAATAATTTTGAATTCGCGCGCTAGTTCGACTCATTACATTTTGTAGTGTTTTGTTCTTAAAAATTGAGTTAAAGAATAATACGTTATTTGAAGATACGTTGCTTTTATTTACGGATTAAGAATATTACAAAGAATATCTTAATATATGTAATAATTCACTATAAAAATGCAATTGACAACTGAATTGTATATGTTTATATGCTATCATTTATTTTTCACACTGTTGTTCATTTTGTGTTCACTTTGCGCGCTTAAAATAGCGCGCGAACATAACACATTTACATTTTTTTTTGGAAATATTATATTGTCGCGTATTAAACTGTAGCTAAACGTACACCGTAACTGCTAAATAAATATATTTTACTGCGGGATTGCTGTACGAGAAATATTTTTATCATTTTCATATTTGATATGACAGTTTTCAATATTTCAACAAAAAAAATATTCATGCGCCACTTTGATTTATATGTTTTTTGTGACATTTTAACATTTTTGATATTTTTAACATTTTTTTTAATATGAGTATGTTTATTATCATAATAAACGTTATTACAATATTATACATTGCATTTTTATGTTTTATATGTTTTTTTGTACGCAGAAAACAAGAACAAATATTTTGTGTTTATTTGATGAAACAAATTTTAATTTAAATTTGGCGCCACATATTAATGGCGGCGCATCGGCCGAACTCTACCTATAGTATCTCTAGAAAGCCATATTGGGTGGCGCATACGATTTGTCGCCAACTTTTCATCGCGGAACGGTTCGCCGCGAATGTTTTGCCGCCGTAACATTTCGCCGCCTTAAGGGTTCTCTTAGGTTAATAATACTCAAGAATATTGAGATTTTATATTTTTCCCAAAATTTCACAAGATACTCAGTCATTGAATCGGCTTGTTAGGCTATGCATTAATGACTGGCCAGTTTTAACCGTAGACACGTGTTTCGGTCTTTAGGACCTCATCAGTACCTCATCAATCATTGATGCATAGCCTAACAAGCCGATTCAATGACTGAGTATTTTGTGAAATTTTGGGAAAAATATAAAATCTCAATATTCTTGAGTATTATTATATTAAATTTCACAATGACAATAAGAACATTTATTTGTTAGATTAGGCCGTTACGACAGCAAAACGTTGGCGGCGAATCATTACGCACCCAATATTTGGTGATAATGGTATACATATTATGTTGTATATACTTTAACGTATGATGAGGTATGATGTGGTTGTATTGGATAAATCTGAAGAGCAACTGAGAAGAATGACTGATAGAATAAATGTTGTAGGGAAGGATATGAATCTTGTGTTGAATGTTGATAAGTACAAAGCATTCGTTTTCGAGAAGGGTGATTTGACGACTGAATGTAATGTATGTTAATGGTGCACGCATAAAGCAGGTAAATGAATTTGTGTATTTGGGTAGTTTATTATCTAAAGATGGACGCGTTGATTGTGAGATTGAAAGAAGTGTTAATGTTGGTTGTAAGATTTTGGATGGCGTGTGTGATGTAATAAGATGAAAACGAGTACGAAATGTATTAGTAGACGATGAATGTGAAATTGAAAACAATGTTGTTGCAAAAGATGGTGTTAGTCAGTTAAGATGATTAATCTAATTAACGTTTCGTTAAAAGTATATATGTGAATGATTTTACAGTTATACGTAGATGGACGTACAGTTACGTAGATGGAATGGTATAATTGAAAGTGCTTTGCGAGAGCAAAATTTTTAATTAGTAGAAATATAAAAGCATATATAAAAGATATCATAAATGTGGCTGAAGCTACAGTTGCTTGTGTAAATAGAAATGATTTAAGAAAACTAATATCCAGATAATTGAAATTGTTTTTGCTAAACTCTTTTGGGTGCATGACGTGATTTTGTATGTATGTAATTAGAAAACATATTGTATAAAAATGTTTTTAATCGTTACGATTTTATAAAGAACCACTTTACAAATTTTTAGCTGTTTAGTAAAATGGTTCGGACATGTTGAGCGAATGTCTAATGAACGTTTGGATAAAAAAAATTATTTGAATGATTTTGATGGCATACGTATGAGTGGACGTCCGATGAGTAGTTGGAGTGATATGATTGAGAGTGTTTTGCGTAAGCGAAAGTTTCCAAGTAGTAGGAATAGAAGAACATGTATGAGAGGAATTATGAATGTGGATAAAGCGAAAGTTGCTTATTTGGATAGGAGTGTTTCTAAGCGACATCCTTTTGGGTATGTGGTATGTATGTATGTATGTATAATTTTGAGTAAAATTAATTTGTAGGACTTAATTATTTTTTATATTTTATATGTACTTACCTCTTTTTCAATAGAATTCCAATTACTCAAGAGTCGTGCAACACTCAATAATAAAAAATTGGCCATAATAAAAAATGTACGATTGTTATTAAACTAAAAAATTCATTTTTCACAAATTGTCTTATTGTATTCATCAAAATTAATTATTTAAAATTAAATATTTCTGTAATTTTAACACATCAATTACAATATTTTGTAAAATACATTTTTGTAAATTACATAGAGTTTTATTACCGGTTTTATAAATATCTGTTATATAATCGAAAATAATACAAATTACAAAAATATGTATTAATTGAAAAAATACAGGTAATTTTGTAAATTATGTATAATAATAAATTGAGATGTCCAAAAATTTGGTAATTTATTAAATTGGTAATAGTTGCTTGTGCTATAATAAAAATTATTAAACATATAAATTTTTTTAGGTTCGAATTTTTGCAACTATTTTTAGTGAAATTGTATAATTTAGTTACAAGTAATTTTAAATTATTTCGTTTAAAATACATGTAAAACAATGTTATGTAAAAAATTAAGGAATTTACAATACCATATATTAGTCGAATGTTATCTGTAACTCTAAGTGAATTTGAAGTAAATTTACTTTTTATTGAAAAAATACAAGTATATCTAAAAACAATTATTGTTGTTATATGGAAAATATTTAAATAAATATTTAATTTATTATTTTTCTTTAAAGAAACTGGCCAAATGGCAAACATTTTAAATAAATACGAATATGATAAAATTTTTCTAATAAATTCTGCCATATTAAATATTTTAATAACTGGAAATTTAATGATGCTATTTAAAAATTAATTTGATTAATGTAATAAAAAATTTTATTTAAAAGTTTATTAATATTTTTACTAATATTTTTAAAACTAAAGTTTCATACCTATAAATTAGCTAATGAGGCGTTTTTAATTTCTAGAACTTTTTTGTGTAATTAAAGGTGACGTTTGTAAACGCAAAATTGACTAAACCTTAAAAAAATTACTTTATTGTTCACGTTTTGTGGCTATTATAAGCTAATAGGTAAATATTGGTCATGCGCAGAGAAAGAATACATTTGGAATAAAAGAAATAGGTAAAGGTATAATATTTGACATAATGTAATTTTCATATATCATACAAAGTGTTTTTGTGTTTTTTTGTTTAAATCACCATTAATTTATTTTGATGAACTAATTAATTCATTAGTTAATTTTTAAATTTTATTTTTTTTTATTTAAAAATTAACTAATAAATTAATTAGTTCATCAAAACAAATTAATGGCAATTTAAGCAAAAAAACAAAATACTATAACCAAATATAATACGACGTGGGTACAAATTTTGGTTATCAATATATTTTGTTGATAAATTTTTTAATTAAATCGGAAAACAAATTAATTGTAGTAGCTATAATTTATAAAGCCAATAAATCTTAAATATTCACTATTTTAATGAAAATATTTCATAAATCAATAAATAAAATTTTGGAGTATTTTTAACTGCCCATATTCTGATTAAAATTCTTTTAAGATTCTTTTAAAATTCTTTTTGAGAACGTCAGAAACATAAATACGTTTTATATACATACAAAAGTTTCCTGCTTGAAAGGTTTCAAATATGAAATTGAATAGTGAATTATCAGGAGATGGCGTGAGTTTCATATAAACAAAAATCAATATTTGATATTTACCAGTGACATGCGCATGTAATAGCGAAGTCAAGCTGTTTCTCTATGTTTTTGTCATTAATTTTATTGTTTTTTTTTTTAGTTCTTTTAATAAAACTTTGTTGCAAATAATATTTTAATTTGTAGTTTTAAGTTATTAGTTATTTTCGTAGAATACACAAACATATAAAACAGTACAAAATTCTTAAATGTTAAAGTGTACAAATGTACATATAAAAATTAAATATTGCAGTCCTAGGTTATACATTTCTCTGAGTTGTGCTACTCGGCACCAGAGTGGAATATTGTTAGTCTCTAATGCCAATAATTCACTGAACTTAGATAAAAAAACAAACGTAACTGCACTCTTCTCAACAGATAGCAGTGTGTGCATAAAGTTACTATACGCGCTATACGTTTTCGCCAATAACGGCGAGACCTCTATCGTCGATTAAGCAAACAAGTAAAAAGCAGACAGTAATGAAACATTTCACATATAGATTGTGGAAATTAATTTAAAAATTACATATTTTTGTATTACTTTTAGAAATATATGTAAGTATTTTTGAAAGAAATGTTGTAGCGAATGTCTAATGAACGTTTGCTGTTAAAAAGATTTATTTCAATGATTTTGATGGCATACGTTTGCGTGGACGTCCAATGATTAGTTGGAATGGTCTGATTGAGAGTGTTTTGCGTGAGCGAAAGTTTCCAAGTAGTAGGAATAAAAGAGCATGTATGAGAGGAATTACGAATGTGGATGAAGCGAAAGTTGCTTGTTTGGATAGGAATGTTTGGAGGCGACTGATTTCGGGATGTTGAAAAGAGTTTATGCCACACCTTTTTGGGTACATGGCGTGATTGTGTATGTATGTATGTATGTATTTATTTAACAATTTTATTATATCTATTTATTTATTTATTTAACTACTGACTTTCACAACGATATATTTTAATAACTGTTTTAATTGTTTGATTATTTTTAAGTTTTTTATTAAACGTGTACATTTTACGTTGGAAGATGAAAACAAGGAAAATTAATCAATTCTAAACATTCAAATCACATACAACAGCATTTATAGTGTTCTAATCATACATGTAAGCTTTCTCATCTATAGTTCATATTAAATTATTACCTACTTGTTTTATAGAAAATTGTGAAATTGTAAAATTAAAAATTTTTTTTAGTGTTTCCCTGAATAAGCCACAAATTGCTGGCGAAATATTGGAATGTACAATAAATTGATAGAATTGTAAATGCTTGCATTTTTATAAATTTTCTCAACCCCAATACCGTATCCCGTTAAATTTTCGTACTATATATATATATATATATATACAGAGTGTAACAGAATAACTATTCCTAATTTTCAGAAATGATAGAGGGCACATAAAGGAACATTTTTTATTAATAAACTAGTGTCCGGACATTTTTTTTCTTTTTTTTTTCTACAGTTGATTGTACATCGTTCCAACTTGTGTATCGAAAATCGAATTTTTATAAAGTTTAATGCGCTATTATTTCTAATAAAAAGTTCCTTAACTTAACTACTCTTTGATGTTTTGATTAAGATTGTTTTTAACGATATTTAGTGTATTTTGGCACCGAGAAATTTCCGGACACTAGTTTATTAATAAAAAATGATTCTCCAGGTGCAGTCTATTATTTCTGAAAATTAGGAATAGTTATTCTGTTACAGCCTGTATATATATATATATGTCAAAAAAAACAGATTTTGCCGGGTCGGTTTTAAAATAAAGGTTCTTTATATAAAAACATGCGGAACATCAACAAGACTTAAAACAAAAAAATTTGAAAGTGCGCAAGACCCCCAAAAAATGTAATTTTTAACACTTTTTTTAGTTTATTGGTTATAACTCTGAACGTATTTGTCAGAAATTGCTAGTTTTTGAATATGTTGTGACCAGAACAATATCCTACAATATTGTTACATGAAAATGCTGAATATGCTGAAGAGTTATTCTAACCTAAAAGTCATTTTTTTGTAACTTACCGCATTTTCAGCTAATAAGGTGCGATTTTCAGTGACTCATGGATGTTTTAAAACAAGTGTGGTACAAACAAAATTGCAGTAAATTCGGCCTTAAAGTACTGAAATAAATGCCGATGATTGGAAACAAATTCAAAAATTATATTTAGTACCCATTTTTATCATTTATTTCAGTATACTTTAAACTTATCATAAATTACTATAAAATATAAAAAGGCATTATTGTAGTAATATGGAATTATTGTAAAAACATTGTAGGGTATCGATCTGGGCACAACATATCCAAAGCCCAGCCATTTGTGACCAATACGTTCGTTCAGAGATATAACCAATAAACTTTAAAAAATTGCTAAAAATGGCATTATTGGGAGTATCGCGCGCTTCCTAAAAATTATTTTGTATAAATGTTTTTGATGTTCCGCATGTTTTTATATTAAAAACTTTCATATTAAAACGCAGCCGACAAAATCTATTTTTTTCGACCTATCCTAATACACGTATATATATATATATATATATATATATATATATATATATATATATATATATATGGTGGTAAGAGCACCTAGCCGGATACTAGAAGATCTTGGGTTCGATTCCCGGACGATAAAAGTTGACAGATTTTTGATTTATTTTCAAATAATTATTGATATTTATTCAATTTAAACTATACTATATAGCCTTATAGCGTTAAATATTACTTATATAATATATATATATATATATATATATATATATATATATATATATATATATATATATTGTTTCATTACAACCATTAATTCTCACTTATATATATATATATATATATATATATATATATATGTGTAAATTAATTTTTGTTGAAAGTAGGAAGTAGGATATCTATAATATTAATATAATGGGTGATTCATTTAGAGGTACTTTTTTCACAGCTGATTTTATGACAGTTGACGCGCG
The DNA here is from genome assembly GCA_963966155.1 of Clivina fossor. NCBI lineage: Eukaryota > Metazoa > Arthropoda > Insecta > Coleoptera > Carabidae > Clivina > Clivina fossor. The sequence continues at coordinate 174,250 of CAWYQG010000030.1, forward strand.
AGTCGTGTCAACCTGTCATTGTATTTTTGTTCAGTATTGTTTGACATTTCATTATGGAAAGACTTCGCCCGGCCCCGGCATAGCGTCTAAAAATTATTCAGCTGTATTACGAAAATCAACGTTCTACGAAGAATGTGTTTTGAGCGCTTAGAGCAAGCAACTTATGGTCCACATAATCGGCCTACCGGACGCACAATTCGTCGTGCCATCGAAAAATTTGAAACCCAATTTTCATTATTGGATAATACGCGACCAAATACACCACATCCAGCACATTGTGAAAAAAGTATAGCGGCAGTAGCTGACAGTATCCGCGTTGAACGTGATGAATCAATTCGGCGCCGTTCTCAACAACTTGGCTTGTTATATGCAACAACTTGGCGTATTTTACGTAAAGATCTTGGTTTAAAAGCATACAAAATTTAACTCGTGCAAAAACTGATGCCGGCTGACCTTCCTTTATTGCTTTATGGCTTTACTGCGAGAACAATGCGGTGAAAAGTTAATTTCACACTTTGGACAGGTGAATTGGCCGTCTAGATCGTGTGATATCATACCCCTAGACTTTTTCCTTTGGGGTTACGTAAAGTCCAAAGTCTACAGGGATAAGCCGGCTACGATTGAGGAATTGGAAGCCAACATTACTCGCGTCATTCGCCAAATACCGCTCGAAATGTTCGAACGTGTCATCGAAAATTGGAACTTCAGAATCGAGTATATTAGCCGGAGTTACGGCCAACTTTGAAAAAAATAATCTTTAAAAAATAAATGTAAAGAATGATTCTTTTGTATGATAATAAAGATTACCCGATAAAATTGAATTTTTCTATTTGTTTTTATTTTTGAAAAAGTACCTCTAAATAAATCACCCTTTAGTATTATATGTTGTCCTATACATTTATCGCTCAGAACTAAATATCAATAGTTAGCTAAATAAAAAAAAATTATACATCACGTTTTTAAAACGGAGTAAAAGGTATAAAATAATTTTTCCTAGCCTCATACAAATTTCTAAACACCATACAGATTCTTGGCCCCATACAGATTGTCCTGAAAATTTGTAATTGTGAATTTTTAATAGCTATAACTATACTTGTAAGACCTAAAACGAAAAACATGGAACGCATGCAACAGATAATAATAGTAAGGAATGTAGGTAGTAGCTGTCGTTGCGCCTCACGTTTTTCGTTTTAAATCTTACAAGTAATATTATAGTTACTAAAAATTGACACTCACAAATTTTCAGGACAATCTGTATGAGGTCAGGAATCTGCATGAGACTGGAGAAATTATTATATACTTTTAAATCCGATTTTAATTTGGTATAATATTTAGTGTGAGTGTGTGTGTAATTAGTTAATTAATTAATTAGTTAATATTGCATTTTTATTTAGTTCTGAGTTAAGTTTCAAGTCTCTAGCTCATTGGAAAGTTACTTTAAAATTGATTGCCAAATTTGTACCAAACACACAAACAAACAGACTGACAAGCAAATTAATAAAAAGTGTTAAAAAATTACCTTGTTTTTATACTGAATTTGGAAATGTACGATTTAGTTTTCGATTGCACAAAAATAATAAATACAACGCTTTTATAAATTAATTATTTCATTACCTAAATTAATTTTTCTTTTATTTCATTAAACGAAACACTCAATGTTGTAGTTTGTAAACACAAACACTAGATGAGATAGCTATTGTTTTTAATATGTAACAAACCAAACATTAAGATATTTTCAGCATAAATAATGATAGGACAATTCGAATGAATAATAACCGAACATTCAATTATAAAAATTATTCCAGATATCTCGAATTAAAATTGAAATCAATCGGATGATGATACGTTAACAATTTTTGCATACAAAAAAAAATCAATCTATTACTGTTTCTAAGTAATAAATTTGTTAAACATATATATAGTTAATTAAATTGAAAAGATTATACACTTTTCTGTAAAAATTGTTATTGTTATTCTGATTAAATACTCAACCAAAAACAAACAGAAAAGTGGCAGATTTCCATAAAAATATATTCAAAATAGATTATAACGTGGAAAATCAATATTAAGTGTATTTTTTTAACCCTAGAATGGTAACGTGGCATCATATACGACGCCATCAATATCATAACTGCCATTATTTTATTTAATATGTTCTCAATATTATCGAAATCTTCTGTACCTTTAGTTGTACTAGTGCTAACTATTTTCGCGAAATGTCGTTAATGTCAGTGTCTATTGGTACCTGTCAGATTTGTCCGAGTCACATGTGACGCCACGTTACTATTTTGGTTATAACTAGTGTATATGGTAAATATGGCTGGTACTAGTAAAATACTGACAGATGCGGAGTTAGAAGAGATAATACGTAGTTATAAAAGAGGTGAAACTGATGTTGATGATTTACATGTAGAAATGGACGAGAAAAGTGAAGAAGATGATGATGAACAAGACAGTATTAGTGATGACGGGTTCTCTGCTGAAGAAGATGGTGATTTACAGAACATAGACAACCTATCTGTACACAATGTGTTAATGATAATGTAAAAATTTGTGTTATAATATGTTTAAATACATTTTATTGCTTCAGAAATTAATTTATATGATTCTAATTCTATTATTTTGGATGGTGTCATATATGACGCCACGTTACCGTTCATGCAATAATATTATGCGTTACCATTCTAGGGATTCGACATCAGCGTCAGTCAACCTAACCAAATAACAAATAATATAACTACATAACTACAGAACTATGAATACTAACCAGAGATAAATACTAAAGACAACTCTACTCTGTTAGTAACAACTATAGTGCGGTTGGTGACTATGTGGAGACTGTGTATTTGTGTAAAATGAGCGTAGATGAGTGTATTTGTGCAGTTTGCCAATAGGTGACACTAGCAGTCTTAACAATATTATTTATCATATTTAAATCAAATTTTTACAGAAGATACCCTTAGCGTTTACATAAATTATATAATTTTAGTAAAATAGAATGTTGCCAACCCCGATAAAAAATTATTAATTTTTTTGAAAATTTATTATGGCTACATTATTTAACCGGTTTTAATTAAATTATCACAAAAGATGCTCCTTGTGCCCACATAAATTGTATAATTTTAACAAAATACAGTGTTGCCAACTTGCCCAGAAAAAATTAATAAGATTTAAAAAAATTTATTGTGACTACATTATTTATCCGGTTTTGATCAAATTTTCAGTAAAAATTCTCCTGGTATTCGCATAAATTATATTTTTTTAATAAAATACTCTATTGTCAACTTTTCCAGAAAAAAATTGCTAAATTTCTTGAAAATTTATTATGGTTATATTATTTATCTATAATTAACCAAATTTACACAAAAGATTTTTTTCTAGTGCACACAAAAATTATATAGTTTTTCTTCCGTACAGGGTTAATTTGGGCATTAATAATTTATCCAGTTTTATATATTTTTTCAGAGTTTTTTGAGCAAAAATTCAGTAAAATAAAGAAAAAAATTAGTTACATAATAACTAATTGTAAGTAACTTTTTTCTCTAACACATACTGATTTAGCAGGAAAAATTATTGAAAATTCGAAAAAACATTTCAAAATTGTTCGTACTTTCGGTATAGCTAATCACAGGCCCCACTGGTCTCCTACCATTGCACGTAAATTAATTGTGGTTGTGCTTATGGTCAAAATATAATATTTGTAATACGCTATAATAACATAGCACCAAGTTTATATTTATTGGTTTAAATTTAATTTGTGTAGATTAATATTTAATAAATTCATATATGTATATTTAGATATACTCTTACAGGAATTTCCATAGTAACTTTCTCTCCCTACCCTTTTGTTAATTTTACTTGTTGTATTTAGATATATATATATATATATATATTAACAAATTTTATTAAACTTTTTGTAGTATTACCTTCTGATAATGGTTTAACAGCCAAAATTGGCCAATAAAGGATTTTTTAATATAATTAATGGTCGATAGTTTAACTTTGTGAAGCTCTTTGATAGATAAATGGTTTGTAATATTACTCATTTTCGTAAAATAAATTGTAGTGAAATTTTACGAAAATGAGTATCATTACAAACCTTTTATCTAAAGGATTTTTTATTATTGTGAAAATTTAACCGAGTGTTTTAATTTACATATTTCCAAAATAATTATAGGATGAAGTCCTTCTGGGAAAAGTGTGAGGAAAAGTTTATGCAATTATTATTACAAATTTATCATGACAAATTTAAGCATAATTTATCATAATATAGTAAAAAGTAGTGAGGTTGGTAAACAATATGAATTTATTAAATATTAATCTACACAAATCAAATTTAAACCAATAAATATAAACTTGGTCAATTTTATAATTAAATACTGACTTGATTATTTGTAAAAATTATGTGCTGATATAGCGTATTATAAATATTATATTTTGACCATAAGCTCAACTCGACCCTTCCCAAACCGCTGTACGCATCTGACACTCGACCTAACTAGCTTCACTACCTGGATTTGACCCGACCCTTATTTGTACGCAACTGACACTAAATAATGTTTGTACGCAAGTTGCATGTACGCAAGTGACATTACTTTGTTTTTTGTTTAATCCTGTTTTTTGTTCGATTGTGCCGTAAATTACTGTTCACTTGATTTTCTATGGCTTCCGTCGCTATTCCATCTAACCCTTATTCTTTTGTTTTATCCAGTGGGCGTTATGTCCAGACACATTTTTTTTAACTGATTTTTTTTAAATTTTGCACAGAGTCACAATTTCATATTTTGAACAATTTTTTCCAAGTACATTATTCCGTATTATTGACCAAAAAGGCACATTACCTGAATACAAAATAGTTTTTTACATTTTTCATGGACGCCTTAATTTAAAAAAAACTAAAATTATGCCTAAAATTGTTTTCAGACAAAGCAGGGCGGAATCCCAAAACATAAAAATGAAATTCTTAAATTTTTTGTCGATTACACCTATAGTGAATTCAATTCGGGGACATACTGTATGTTAGTCAAGTTATATTTTATATTTTTCTTTTGTGTTTGCTTTCTAAAGAAAGTATTATTACATAATAAAAAAAAACAGTGGCATCAATAAATATTCTTACAGAACTAAAATTAATAGTACGGGTGCAGAAAGCGTTCTTTGTGTTGTGCCCAGATACTTGCGACCGAGGCAGAACCAAGACTAAACAATCTGACAAGACTAAACAAAACTAAGCAATATAAAAAGAGCATCTTGCTTTAAGTGAATTTTTAATTTAACCGGCTGGCGAGTTAGCGCACGAATCGGTTGTTGATTTTGAGTAAATTTTTGTAATAAATATGTTAAGATTAAACACTCGGTGACGACGTTATAAAGAATTATATGTAACAATCCATCGTTTCTAAACGATTTCATCGGCAAAATAAACTAATTTAAATTAGTTACAAATTGAAAAAATGTATTGCCTTCGCCGGGATTTAAACTCGAGTCCTTCGTCTTTTGCGGACGACACTCTAACCAACTGAGCTACGAAGTCGATGTTGATAAGTACTTAACATCAACATCCAATTCGTGCGCTAACCCGCCAGCCGGTTAAATTGAAAATTCCTATTGAATTCGCACAGTGACTTCTTAGCTCAGTTGGTTAGAGTGTCGTCTGCGAAAGACGAAAGACCCGAGTTCGAATACCAGCGAAGGCAATTAATTTTTCCAATTTGTAACTAATTTAAATTAGTTCATTGTGACGATCAAATCGTTTAGAAACGTTGGATTGTTAACTATAATTCTCAAGTTGCTTGTCTAGATAGTAATGTGTTAGAGAAAACTGATTTCAGGATAGTGGAAAGAGTATGTGCTACACCCATTAGGGTACATAGCATAAATATGTGTGTATGTATGTATTTATGTATATCTAAATAAAAAGATTGATAAACAAATTGTTTTAGTTTATTATTGTTGTAAGTAAATATCAGCGTTATAAAATATCATTTGTGTAGTGTGTCTACTTCATTTTATTAATGAAAAGAGCAAAAAATATTACTAGTATGATAGAATTATATTTCAAATTAAATGAATATTATAAGAAGATATTATTTTATATTAAAATATTTAGAACCGGCGAAAAACGCCGAGTATTTTATTTAGTAAGTATGTATATAATTAATAAGTTTGTGTCTAATGTAATAATACATTCTGTAAACTATTTTAAAAAAATTAGGTAAATTTTAAATAGTGATAGTATGTAAAAAAAAATTATAAATTTTAATGTGACAATTACATATAATTATCTTCGTGCAATATGTATCTTCGAATATCACATGTCACAAAAAAATATAGAACAAAAACAATTTACATAATAATCAAAGTTATTTGATTTAAAATTTAAATTGATATATGGATTTACTGATTTTTACCATTTTTACAGCAAGGAAAATGTGGTATAGTGATACGGTGCTTGTAATATTACATACATATATATATATATATATATATATATATATATATATATATATATATATATATATATATAGCCTCTAGATGACGAATCCGAACTTAGTTTATGAAGGTGTATGTTTGTGCATCATCCACGCTCGTTCGCTCGGTCGTCAGACAAAATTTTAATCACAACTCCTCCTAGACGGTTGAACCGATATTAATAAAATTTTCAAGGTAAATTTATTTAGTTTTCAAGATAATCATGTGGTTTCATGTTTTCTAGTGATATCAACTTTCCGAGAAAAAATTACAAAAATTTGCAGTAAGGTTTCTCTAGTGCTCAGATAAATTATATAATTTTAATAAAATATAGTGTTGCCAACTCTCTGAGAATAAAATTACTAAATTATATACAAATTCATTATGGCCACATTATTTATTCGATTTTAATCAGATTCAATAAATAATATTTTTGTACTAATACAAAGTCAAACCGTCAAATATTTTTGAACCACCTTGTAGATCATTGACTGTCTTTAAAACTTTTTATTTATTAGTCAATTGACAAATTAACTAAAAAATTAATTAATGAAACATTAAATAATATTTTAAATAATCAACTTTATACCTACAAAACAAATAATTATTATATAAAAATTATTTTTATTTTAACCAGTAAAAGAACATAACATTTATAGCAACAATTTTATTTCAAAAAAATTGCTTTGTAATTTTGCAGAGTATTTAGATAAATTTAAGAGGATATTTTCACGATATCAAACTGGACTAAAATTACATAGTAAGTCGTTACGGCTCCAATAATCTGGAAAACAAATATTAGTTATAGTATTTAATTTGTGCTTAAATAGTCATTAATTTATTTTGATGAACTAAATCTACTAGCTAAATCATTATTTAATTTTTAAATAAATAAAAATGCTGCGGTTTGAACTCGGAACCTTCTGCTTTCGTGGCAACTGCGATTTAAGCAAATCCAAAATACTATAGCCTAATATATAATACGCCATATGTAACTAAGAATAAACTATATTTATACTAACATTGCTAGATTTATAGACACATCATGTGATGTACTCGACTAGATTAAATTTATGAGTTTATTTTGACCAGCTAAAATATAGAAAAATGTATTTACTTTGTCGTTGTGATTTTGTGGCGCAGTTGGTTAGTGCAGTTACAGCAGAAGCAAAAGGGTCCGAATTCAAATCCCGGCAACGTCAATGTATTTTTTTTTCATTTAAAATTAACTAATGATTTAATTAATTTATCAAAATAAATTAATGGCGATTTAAGCAAAAACACGATACTATAATCTAATATATGGGGTGTTTCATTAATAATTGGAAATATTTTAACTGGAGAATCTTGGGTTTAGTATATGAAAATTTAACCCAAATTACTTAAATAAAATGTGGCTCCTTATTGAGCTACAGGATGTCATATTTAATAGTTTGAAAACGATTTTTGCCCAGTACTTTAAAACTATTTGGCGTATCCCTATCATACTTGGCAGAAAGTGTAGGTACCTTACACCATACTAAATTATATTAAATAAAAGTTTCTGTCTAGTACCAGATGCGTACGACAGCGACAGGGACAAGTGAGAGGTTGGTCGTCATTTTAGCACAATTTTTCGATTCTCCAATACTTTCTGTGTAAACAACATACTCTTGATTCGTAACGATAAAGTCATTATTTTTTGAGATATTTAAAGTTAAACATAAAGCTGCACAATTATTTTGATTTTATTAATCATGTCGGTATTGGCATGTTGTTGTAGTTGGCTCAGGTCTGAATTAATCGTTTCGAGCTAGTAGGACGGTGTTATTGCTATAGTAATTGTTTTTTATGTCACCAAAGGTTTTGATTGTTGTTGGGCAAAAATTGTTTTTAAATTTAAAAAAAAAAATCCTGTAGCTCAGTAAGGAGCCACATTCTATCTAAGTGATTTTTGGTTAAATCTACACATTCTGAGCCCAGGATTCTCCAGTTAAAATATTCCCAATTATTAATTAAACACCCTGTATATAATACGCCATGTGTAATTAAGTATATAATATAATACGGTTTTTTTTTTAATAATAATACTGATTTTATTAAAACAATAGAATTTTAAGTAAAGAGCGATACATAACTAAAGTAATCCGATTAAGAAAAACAATTTTTATAAATGTAAATTGTATATAGAAAATTACACTGAAAAAAACTTTGCTATCTTATTGAATTTCATACCCTAATATCGTGACAGTGAAAAACGTTATCCAAAAAAGCAAAGATGTATTTCTATTAAATTGTTTACTATTCCAGTAAATAAAATTTCTAAAATTTTAGTAAATAAATTTACTAGAACAATTAATTTTATTATCGAACAAGTTAAATATATTTGCTAAAAAAGATAAATATATAATCTATTAAGGTAACAATTCTTGTCTGTTGCAATAGATTTGTTTCTATTTTAATAAAAAGTTACAACTGCTGTTGTATATAAAATAAATAAAATAGGATATAAATTATTACTAACTCAAGTAATTATTTTTTTTATGATAGTAATATGATTATCTATTGTATTATTTTTAAATTTTCTGCTATATAGAAAATAGTTTTTAATTAACATAGTTATTTATGGTTATTTTTAATAGTTACAATTACTGCCTTTTTTTATTATATTGTAAAAAATGCAATTAATAACTACTAGAAAGAACCATAAGTAACTAAGTTAAATTAATATTACCTAATATTTTTGAATGGGAAAATAAAAATGACTAATACAGAAAATATATTTTTATTTAAACGAAAAAAAAAATCACAATTAAAAATTGAGCTCTATTAAAGTTGAAAAAAAATCTTATTTTAAACAAACATAACTTTTGCCATCAGGCATATTAGTACGTATAAAAGTATCATACTGTAACAAGCTATCTTGTTCAATAGCACAAATAACATCAGGTTTTTATTTTTAAAAATTTTTAAAGAAATATATGGAATTTTTATCGGAATTGATCTGTACATTTTCATTCAAATTTTCACTATTTTGAACAACCATTTTACTGCCAACAATATGTTCGACGGGCTCAAAGTAGAAACCAGATTTTTTGAAACATTGTATCCGCTTGTATTCAATAGAAATATTTTTGAAGCAATTTTTTAATTGATAAAAACAATTTTCTATAGTTACCATATCTGTGTGACATGTGTCACCCGATTTCTTAAATATTTCCGTAACAGTTTCATAAAGATAAGTAATTACATTTGAATTTAGGAAATCAGCAAATTCATCTATTATAAACTGTACACAATTTCTAGGCAATATAGACTTATCATATAATAAATATAAGTATTTGTGCATACAGAATGTCTTCAAAACTTTTTTTAAAAACATTTATATTTTTAACAACTCGATTTTCTTCCAAACTTTTATTAAAATTATTTGTGTCATTCAAATTTTTATTAAATATATTATCAATGTCTGTATCAAGAATATTATGCTCTTTTCTAAAATGTTTTAAAAAAGAATTTAATGACTGAAAATCTCGTTTGCAAGAACCTTCTCTACATCGATAGATACTATTTGTAGACAAGGAGTGAATGTATTTAAAATGAAATATCAAGTCGTTGAAAATGTTGAAATTATTTTTACAAATGTAACATAAAGGCATTTTGAAACTTATAAATTATTTTCAATTTAAAAAAAGTTATGATACAAAAATATAAACTTATAGCTTTAAATAATAATAATAAAAAATATTTAATAAATCTACTTTGTATTTATTATCTCTAATATTTTAGAGAGGACAATATTAACACATGTAAAATTTTTGTCCCAGTCTGTGCTAATTTTATATAGAGCTTTCTGAATTAGTAGCCAGCACTGTTCCGATTCAGAAGCATAGTTAGCATGCAATGCATGTATAGATTTGAAACAAATATCAAAACCTTTTATGATGGACTCCACTTCATACATATGGTTATCGATGCGTGTATAAGTGGTTTCAATTTCATTTAAAGTTTTTCCTACTACAATCAACATAGGTTGGAAAGGTAGTGAATAATCATTAAGTTTCTCTAATTTATTTTGTATAAAGGATTCGATTTCAGCAACACACAAAAAATAAAAAAAAAAAATGCATAGTACCTTTTCAAACGCGCACTGTGTTAAAATATTTTTTAGAAATTAAAACATATTTAAACTGCAATAAAAGTTAAATAATAAATCTTAATATTCAAAAGGTTTGAAGTAAAATAACTTTGTAAATTTTCACTAGATTTATTTGTAACTTGTTGACATGCTTCGGCTCGCGCCATTTTCAAAACATTAAAATTATATTACAAACTATTCCTTATATATTCTTATTTTGTGAGTATTGAGGTAGTGGGGGTAGTTTGGTTTAATAGTAAAAATACCCCCACTACCTCAATACTCACAAAATAAGAATATATAAGGAATAGTTTGTAATATAATTTTAATGTTTTGAAAATGGCGCGAGCCGAAACATGTCAACAAGTTATAAATAAATCTAGTGAAAATTTACAAAGTTATTTTACTTCAAACCTTTTGAATATTAAACATTTTCACAAAGTTAGTCTGTCGACAATACAATATATTAATAAATCTTACTTTTACATGTTTCACGTCGTATCCTTCCTGTATTTCGATTCTTGTAGGTCGCCAAGTTCTTTTTTGCGAGGAATTTCTTCTTACACTTATTGATGAAAGTGAATATGGCAATAAATGTAAAATTGCCAAAAAAATTTTATCTAAATAAGTAAACTATAAAAATAACATTTAAATTATTATTTTTATTAAAATAAACTTACTAGCATCTGAAGTATCATTTTCATAAATTGACAAATATTCTTGTATAAAATCGTTTTTTTTTCTTCTTTAATGATTTTTGTTATAGCATTAGAAAATAATTCCCAATTTGAATATAATCTAATATATAAAATTCTTGTGTCACAGTTTTAGTGTTTATACTCCTCCGAAACGGCTTGACCGATTTTGATGAAATTTTATATGTATATTCAGTAGGTACGAGAATAGGTTTATAACTAATTATTATACTCCTAAGTGTTAAGGGTGGCTCACCCTAAAAAAATTTTTTTTATTTTTTAGACAATTTTTTTTGTTATTTTTTTATGGTGAGCCATTAAAAAATACATTTAGTCCTAAATTTTTACCCTCCTACCACCAACCCCTACTTTTTAATAGCATTTTATATTTTTTAATCCCGGTCGATAGCTGATAAATGAGGTTTCGTTTAGCCAAACTCAATAAAATAAAAATAAATAAATAAATAAATTTGTAACTTTGGGAAGTTGTTGAGTACACTCCCGCAAAGGATTCTAGGGCCCTGGGGGGCCCAGGAAAAATATAGAAAATGTGAAAGAAATTGATTCCAAATAAATTGAAAATAATTATAATATGAGAAATGTAATTGATTTTTTTTTGTAATACAAAAAAAATCATAAAAAATTTAATATACACATTAAAATAAAGGCAAGACAACGTTTGCCGGGCCAGCTGGTGAATATATAGAATCAGGATATAAATTTTCAAAATCCGCCTCTAACTGCAAAAATATAAAAATTTAGTTATTTAAATGTAATAAATTAAATAGAAAATAACACTTCTACCAATGTATATGCATCTTTTAGTTTTAAAACTGGATATTCGTTTAAATAGTCGCAAATTTTCCCACAATAATCAGTTTTCAAAAATAATTGTCTGGTTGTGTACGTTTTTTCCAATTTTCCAATACCAGTGGACGAGGTTGCCAAAATTAGTTCATCATTTGATGAATCTTAAATTATATGTAGAAATTACATATGTATCATATTTTTATTTTATTTTAGTATATGTTTTTAAAATTTATTTTATTTACCTATATTTTTTGAAGTTTCTACCGAAACTGATGCCCTAGATTTAGAAATCAACCCAGCTTGAGTAAATTTGTCTCGTACCTTGTAATAATGAACAAATAACTTGCCCTTTCCAACATTGTGAATTTTATTATTTTTTAATACTTTTTGTATAAAGAAATAGGAATCCTATAAAAAAATATTAAAAATAAATTTTATAAGAAAAAATAATTCAAAAACTAAACTGACCCTATTTTCTGTAGAAAAAACTTCAACTATATTATTAGATAATTCTATAAATCGATCACGGCATATTCTGTTTAATAAATAAAATTATAAGAAATATATTTAGAAAACTTATATTTTATTTAGGGAACTTACTTGATATTTTCACACGAAATTTCATTTTGAATGACTATGTCGACTAAAATATCGCGATCTTTTCGACTTAGAACTTTATGTTTATTATATTTGTTTAAAATACAGATCCCAGTACTACTTGAATTCAATAACTCTATAAGGTTATTCTGTTTTATTCGTTTTGGTGGTGTACAGTCTGTTTGCAATTTCATTCACGTAAATAAAAAACATATATATACTTAATATAATAACGAATTGTCAATATTAATAATGTTACATAAGTTGAAAATGACTTTTTGTGTTTTGAAACGTAAAAGATAAACACTTATGCAGTTTTCAATATCACTACTATAATTCTTACTATATTTAATTTCCGATAAAATATTGACGCATTTACTACTCTGAAACAAAAAAAAACAAAAAAATTATTAAAAATACTCTAATATTTTACTAATAAAATAATTAAGAATATAAATAATTGGAACTCTATTTTTAGGTTCAAATAATTAAATTCACAAACTTTTTTCACTATCCCAAAAATTAGTTTTCTCCAAACATTCCTATCTAGGCAAGCAACTCTAACTTCATCCGCATTCATTATATTTTCCATACATGTTATTCTATTCCTATTATTTGGAAACACTCAAAACACTCTCAATAATGCCACACCAACTATTTATCGGACGTACACAAAAATGTATACCTTCAAAATCATTTATAAATATATTCAAAATTATCGAACCACCTTCACTGAATAACACCAACTTTTGTAACAACTTATTTTTTCAATTTTACAATCATCATAAAATCATCAGTTTACTTCTAGTTACATCACATACGTATCTACCCCAAGTAAAAAGTCATTTCCACAACAATCCTTATATGCTTTTGCAGTCAAACCCAACATTTACTGCCATATATCTATATAGCCACTAATACAGCATTGTATATACTCTAACGTTTTACATTTCTGGCAAAAGTACCAAAAGTACTATAATGATTTTATTGAAAAAATACTTACTGCAACAGAAGTGTATCTAAAATGAAACGCAATGAACATTAAAGCCATCAAATTAATACAAGTCCAGATTATTATAATAAAAAGAAAAAAAAGTCCTTCATTTCTCATCATTTCTACAGTTACGAAAAATAGTGAAGCAAGAACAGTTATAAGAAAATTTAAGTAATTTATTAACAAAATTGGTTGAAACAAATTATTAAGGGTGTACTGAAGCCAGCTAAAAAAAGCAGTTTTGTAATAACAAAACAGTGTTCACAATTTTTAAGATATTTTAACAAATTTGGTATTTTTAGAAAGATAATGAGTTACTCCTGGAAAGCTTGAAATTAGTTTTTTGAAATTAATTACTATATTTCAGTAATTTATTATCAAAAATCACTATACTTTACAGTTATATTGACGCAATTTAGAGAAAAAAATGTAAAAAGTACTCTCAAATATATCTGCAAATTTTCTTCATTAACAACATATTCAAAAATTGTATCATTATTTTTAATAATACGACCGTGATTTTGTTATTACAAAACCTATTTTACGTGTATATTTGCCTACTTTATAGGGATAAGCAATTGAATATTGCGAATGGGAGGAGCTTATTTATTTCGTAAAGGAAAGAGTATAATATGTCTGTCATTGTCGTTCTGTTCTTATCCCTTTCAACTTATATACTATTGCTTGTTTACAAACACAAACTTTTTACAACAGTAAAATTGTAATAACTTTTATAAATTTACTTGTCGGTTTCCAATTTTTTACATTTTACATAAATATATTATAAACAATTTACAATAATCAAAACTAAGTGAAACACTTTGCAGGGATAGCAATAAGTCATAAATTTATATATATATATATATATATATATATATATATATATGTACCTACATGTGAAATTAGCTGTTTGATTTCCTAAAATATGTTTAAATAATAGTAAACAAAGTTATCGGTTCGTGATATTGAGAATGCTTTTTTCGTAATTTTGCTGACTTTCAAAGTACAATTTTTAAAGTATATTTTGGCAGCACTATTTATTAGAATTTAATCAAATTTTCAGTAATAATTTTTTTAATGACCACAAAAATAAATTTGTTAATAACTAGAATTTACTAATTGTGTCATTACATTCAATTTTTTCAAACTGCAATTTTGTAAATGCTAAAGGATCATTTAATAGCATTTTAATATTATTAGTTTTATGATATACACTCATAAAGTTATTCATTTTATTATTTAATTAAGTGCCTAGACCTGACTTAAAAATGGTTGCAGAGATTAAGGAATATAACAGTTAATCCCTTTCTCACTAAGCAATAAATACAATAGATTTCCCGAGTTCTATGAAAACCACTGTAAAATATCTAGAAATTTCCAAAATAAAATGTAATGTGGTTGGTCATCTATTGTATATTTTTCATTATTCTGATTGGCTGTATCTCACCGATAGCTCTTCGTAAGTTTACTTGTCAAGCGAATTCAAATAATTAGCTCAGTTCATCGTCGTGTTACGAATGAGATACATTTGAAATAATTTTTACGCTAAGTTAAGTTTTGTTTCAAATACTTTTAAGAATCTGTTAATTTTTAAAATGAAGAGGTATACGGTAAATCAACGTCGAAAAGTTTGCGAAAGAAAATTTTAAATATGAGAAGGTTAGTTAGTTTGTAAAATTAATTGATAAAATTATAATATAAATTTTATTATGCAGCAAACGAATTGATGATTCAACAGTGTTAGTACAGTTCAACAGTACAAATATTGATTCAACAAAAAAAGCTGAAGAACCAGGTGTTTCAGGGTAAGTACGAAATATTAAATAATAAATATAACCTAAATTTTATATATAATTTTGAATAAATTTTATTTAGCATTAGAAGAACTAATTCGCCTCCACTAATAGAAAACCCTTTATGTCAAGAAAAGTCAGATAGCAGTGATAATAAAATTGAAATAGATTATTCGAAACAGTGAGTCAATAATATTTGATAAATCAACAATATCTAAATTTAATATTTTTAAGGTCTGAAGAAAAATCTTATGAAGTAAGCGGCAGGCGAATAATTGACATTGTAAATTTTTTTAGTTCATTACAAAAATTTGAGCATTCCAAATTATTTTCATGTTCGTTTAGTAACATTAAAATTGTAAATGAACAGCAAATTGGTTTTCGTAGTAAATTTACTTTAAAATGTCAAATTTGTCAAAATATAAGTATAATTGATTCAGATGGCAATCAAGATTTAGACATAAATCAATCATTAGTTTTGGGAACAGTATCTTCGGGAAATGGTTTTGCACAATTAGAAGAAATTTCTAGTTTTTGTAATATTCCCTGCATGAACGAGCGTACTTATATCAAAAACCAAGAAATAATATCTCCTTATATAAGAGATACTGCTGTAAAAATTATGGAAGCCGCTGGGATAGAAGAAAAACAATTAGCTATTGAATCAGGAGATATTGATAAAGACGGTATTCCATTTATAACAGTCATTGTTCAGGATGTAGGTACTTATACATTTATCTTTTAAAAAAAAATTGTATAAGAAATTTTTATTTGTTATTAATTGGTAATTAAATATAGAAAAATTATTATTTTATATTAGAAATTATTGTACCTTCTTTTAAAAAATATATATCGAAACATTATAATTTAAAATTTAAGAAAAAATGGCTTGTATTTCCATATCACTTTTAAAAGCAATTTTTGTCAAAAGTTCTTTTTATCTCAAATTACTTATTATGCACTCATTTTATAATACAAGAAATTAGAAAAATTATTTATATTTGATAAAAAACAGAAGCAAAAATTTGTTTTGAAATAAATGATATGATCAAAGCAGAAAGAATACGGGCCGATGTTTCTTCGGCCGTTGCATTATCATCAGAACGTGGTACTTGTATACATATATGCTACTATTTATAAGTGTATAAGTCTATATTTTTATGTGCCATTGCTTTCTGATACTAAATATCAAAACAACAAAGCTAACGGAATATTTTCGATAATTTTTGGCGCACAACACCTCTGGATTGTACATCTGGGAAGGCATTTATGATTAAAAACTTAAAAAACTATGTAATATTTGATTAATTTTTAAAAACAAGAATTTAAACAAAATAACTCAAAGAAAGTTGATAAAAAATTTGAATGTAATATATTAAGTAAATACGCAACATATAATAAAGTTTTTACAACATATTATTTTTTTAATTATGAAACAAATATAGTTTTATAACATTCAAATTTTAGAAAGACATGTTTTATAATGCATTTTCTACACAAACTTAAAACTAGAAAATCCAAAATTAGTGTAAAATTTTTTGCTTATTTTTTTTTTTACATTTATTACAATATATGCCCTGAAATTATAATTTTGTATTTTTTTATCGATTGATAATATATCCAAAAATAGAATACCTTTAATTTAAAATTTATATTAAATGTTACAAAGTTCTATAAGTATGCAACATAATAAATACGAGTATATTCGTATATATAGAGCATTACGCCAGCTGCCAGTAATTCATGTTTCACGTTTAGAAGTACATAACTCAAAAATTGTACAAAATATGAAAAAGAAATTTAAATAAAAAAACTTCTATGGACATTGGCTCTAAAACTTTGTCGCTTATTATATCTACTTATTCCTTAAAGCCGAAAAATTTCTAACTGTGAAAAAAATTTGTCTTTAAATTGAAAAAATATTGCTCATTAATTTGTTTATTTATTTTTTATGTTAATTTATAACAATATTAATATTTCTTTTTTTTAAGAAGCGTACACGGAAATAGATAATAAAGAAATTAAAAAAGAATTATGTTAATAACTTGTATAGTAACCGAGATATGATCGCTTAAAGTTAAAAAATAATTAAATTAAATTTTTTATTTTTATTTGAAAAACTGGATTTTTGAAATTATTCAAAGAAATAAAAAGTACGTTTACCCATCATCAGATCGGGCAGAAAATTCCTCTAAAATGATGTATTCAAAAAATATATACTAAAGCGTTACAAAACACAAACATTGCTTTAGAAATTCGATTCTATTATACACAGTTGTTTTGGATTTACGGCTGTCTTTCTCATTAGAAAAAGAAAAAATTCCTAAATTTAGCAGTGGGGTTACTTGGACGCCACGCCTATAAGCTACTTCGTCCCTCACCTACAAACCCCTTAGAAACTTTAAGATTGCTACAGTACAGCCTTAATATTTTTACAAATTTTCGATATTTTACCATGGACATATATTGATGTTTCCAATTTTTTAATTAATATATTTATATTATTTTCTTTTCTTATAATAGATTCTAATTGTCGATTTAATAAAATAAATTTAGTTTTACAATCGAACAGCAAGGCAATTAATAATAAAATTGATGAAATATTTTAATCGAAATATAAAATTGATAAAAAATTAAAAATTTTGGCATCACACTTGGGTTATTAATCAATCCAAAAAGAAACATTTGAATATAAATACATGTAAATAATAAAACTGTTTTCCAAGCAATTGATGCAAGTTTTTTATAATTGACTTCAATATATAACTTTTACAATAACATATTAGTATAATATATTTCTTGCAAAATATTCTTAAATTTATATCTAAATATTTGTAATATAAAGAAACTTGTAACCAGTCCTGTAAATGTAATAATATATTGTATATAGTATACGGCAACAAATATTTTTTTAAAATATGTAGAATTGAATGATTTTATGCTATAATATAGGGAAAAACCGTTCGCACACAGTATAACCAACTGAATAATAATTAACGCTATATTTCTAATTTTTACATAAATTTTGGTGCTATTATTGATATTTTTAATACTATAAGTGTCGAGAATTACATGTCTTCTAGTTAAGAGATGGCGTTGCCTGTATAAATGTATCTCTGTCGATAACGCAGTAAGCGAGTATCTGTCTGTACCGGCCTTGTTGCGTTCGAGCGCGAAGGTCACAGTATAGTATTGTATTGCAATGGCGGCATGAGCACGTATAGCGTGGCTTGCCGTATGAATGTTTTGTATTCTTGTAATTGAAAATATATGTGCAAAAGCGATTGTTATTTAAGTGAATAAACAACTACATACATAATTGTGTCGAATATATATCATCTGGCGACCGTGACAGGACGGATTGTGTGTGTTTTTGTATCGGCAATTTGCACGTGGAAAATCGTTGGTTATGGCGCTGTGTGTTTCGCAGTAAAACAGTGCGGTGTAATAGTGAACGCGTAATATATGAATTTTGAGACATTACTGTTAGTTAATACAGTGAATGTGAGTATATCAGTATTACGTAATATTACTGTATTGTTTTAATAGAACCAAGATTTTCAAATTTAATATTGTACGTAAAGTATACGTTACTGTAAGTAGATACGTTGAAACATTATTGACTGTTACAAAGTGTTTTGTGAACATGGAAGGAGACAAAAGATTGCGAAAAGCAATGCGTGCTACATTCACGAGAGCAGCAAATACGATTGAAGATTTGCTGAATGATCCTGAAGCAGATCAAGACGAGGTAATCGCGAAGTGGCGAGCTTTCCAAGAGAAACATGAAGCTATACAGCGACTGAACAGTGGAATTTGCGACTTTCTGGTAAATGATGATGCAACCGAAGAGGAACTTATTGCAGAAATGGACGGAGTTGGGGTGTATTCTGATAGATACCGTAAAATTGAAGTCAAATATGAAAGGTTGCATCAAACTGATGACGTCACATCTAACCGAAGCCAGTCGATTCGTTCAGTAAGTACACAGAGCAACGGAGCAACAAGAAAGTTCAAGTTACCTACTATTGAACTTAAAAAATTCAGTGGTGACATACGTGAGTGGCTGCCATTCTGGAGTCAGTTCCAGAAAATACACAACGACGAAGACATCGCGCTTGAAGACAAATTTCAATATTTACTACAAGCTATCACCGAGAACACAAGGGCGCGCGAACTAGTGGAAAGTTTCCCGCCAACAAAAGAAAACTACAGCAAGGTGATCGAGAGTTTGCGGGACAGGTTCGGACGTGATGATCTTCTTATTGAGGTATATGTAAGAGAATTACTTAAGTTGGTTTTGCATAATACTGTAGCTAATGAAAAAATTGGTTTGTGTTCTTTGTATGATAAACTGGAGACCCAATTGAGGGCCTTAGAGACATTGGGTGTCACAACGGACAAATGTGCCGCCATGCTGCTTCCACTGGTCGAGTCATGTCTGCCGGAGGAACTACTGCGCGTCTGGCAGCGTTCCCCAAAGCTGAATGAAGGAGAAGGCGTCACTGCAACCGAACGGGTGCACAGTCTTCTGAGATTCTTGAGGGCAGAAGTAGAGGCTGAGCAACGAATCGCATTGGCGGTCGAAGGGTTTGGAATTTCATCATCGAACAACAAAACTAATAGAATAAGAGCGAAAATCACTCAAGAAAGAACACCAACAGCAGCTGGGTTAATAAATGCTAGCACAAGCAAATGTATTTTCTGTGATGGGTCACACCGAAGTGAAGATTGCTTCAAGGCACAAAAGATGAGTATCGTAGATAAAAGGAAAACTCTAACGGTAAGAAATGCATGCTTTATATGTCTAAAGGTAGGGCATCTAAGTAAAAAATGTCGCGAACGTTTAAAATGTCAAGTATGTGGTGGTAAACACGTAGTGTTGATGTGTGCCGAATTGCCAATTAACAAAAAACAGAAAACGGAAGATATTGGCAATAACGCAAAACATAGCACTACAGAAACGATAGAAACGGATAGTAATCTGGCTAATCACACTGAAACGACAGTATTTTTACAAACCTTAAGAGTCAAATTGAGTAATGGCTTTAACGTAAGAGAAGTTCGAGCTATCGTGGACACAGGGTCACAACGATCCTACATTTTAAAGGGCACAGCAGAGGCACTTATGTATCCGTGCAAAGGCGAGGAGAACCTTGTACACACATTATTCGGTGGTTCAAGTTCATCTCCACAGGCACACAAACGTTATGAAATAACAGTGTCAAGTTTGGACGGGAAATATAAGAGTAAAATAGCTGTGTTAGATCAACCGTCTATCTGTAGTCACATTCCAGCTATTCGAAGTGGAAACTGGCGTCAAGAGTTGTCGAAGCACAACATCTTGTTGACAGATATTGGGAAATCAGACCAGGTTGAGCTGCTCCTAGGAGCAGATGTAGCAGGTAAACTACTAACAGGGCACAAGGTAGATTTGCAATGCGGAGTAGTAGCTATGCAAACGCTACTCGGTTGGACCTTGTTAGGAGAGGCAGCAGACATCAAAGTAAAGAAGAATACCACGATGACTGCGCTTTCGCTGTTTGCAAAGAATGTCTCATTGGAGCAACTATGGAAATTGGAAACACTAGGCATCACTGATCCAGGTGAAAGGAAGAATAAAGAAGAGATAGAAGCTCAGGTTAATGAATATTTTACAAATACTGTAAAAAGAAATAGCGATGGAAGTTATGTTGATAATTGTATAACCAGTGTTTCAAGCCAAGAGGAAGCATTTTTGTTTCAAAAAGAAACAAGTCAAATTATGGCAGAAGGTCAGTTTGATTTGACAGGCTGGGAAACCACGATATCCGAATCTAAAACTGAGAGGGAATGCACAGCATTACTAGGAATGATTTGGGATAAACAAAAAGACAATCTTATGATAAACGATGATTGTACTAAATTTGGTTTCATCGAGAAAGTGACGAAGAGAAATATACTGTCAATAACGCAAAGAATTTTTGATCCAATTGGCTACACCTGCCCGGCGACTCTAAGACCTAAATTATTTTTGCAGCAGATGTGGAACTTACATCTGAAATGGGACGATGAAGTTGATGAAACGATTCAAGCGGAATTTCTCAAATGGTATAACGAATTACATTATCTGCGAGAAATAAATATCAATAGATGGTTTGGTGGTCATCCAGAGGTAAAAAGTCATTGGAGCCTTCATACGTTTGTAGATGCTTGTAAAGATGCATATGCGGCAGTGATATTCATACGGATTGAAACAGAAAGTTGTGTAGAAATACACTTAGTACAAGCAAAGTCCAGAGTCGCACCTTTGAAACAACTAACTATTCCTCGGTTAGAGTTGTTAGCGGCTACAATTGGCGCCCGTTTATATGACAGCGTTAAAAGATCCTTGAGTATAAACAATATAGAGAGTTATTTTTGGAGTGACTCTAGTACAGTTATTTCATGGATACAACGGGAAGATAAATGGGCCACATTTGTGTGGAATCGCACAGAAGAGATACGAACACTAACGCCTAAGGAAAACTGGTTTCACATACCGGGTGACTCAAATCCAGCAGATTTACCGTCAAGGGGATGTTCGCCGAGGCACCTACTCCAATCTAGATGGTGGGAGGGACCCAATTGGTTATACAAACCAGCAGAAGAGTGGCCTAAAGCGAATCCAGTTCTAGATGAGAACGAAATCAAAAGGGAAATGAGGAAAACAATTGTAACGGCCTTAGTGACTAACAAATCAACGTGGTACTGTAGATATTTTTCTAAGTATACACAGATAATAAGAATGATTGCTTGGATCTATCGATTTAAGAATAATTGCTGTAATCCAAAGAAGAAACGACTGGATTCCTTATCTGTTGAAGAAATAGATATGGCAGAAAGAAAGATAATTCGTCTTGTACAAAAAGAAGTTTTTTGTGGTGTTGATGATAAACGAATTGCAACCCTCAATGTACTAAAAGATAGTGAGGGAGTTCTCAAAGTGAGAACACCTGTTGCTAACAGGGAAGATTCCGAATCTTTTAGATTTCCTATGTTGCTGCCAACAAAACATGTCATGGTAGAACGATTGATTCGGGAAACACATTTAAACTTATGTCATGCTGATGTACAAACTGTATTGGTTCACCTAAGAGAAAAGTATTGGATTATTGCTGGAAGAAGGGCTATAAAATCGGTACTCAATAAATGTACGTTTTGCGCGAGACATAGAGTTGGAAATTTCGATGCTATTTCACCACCCTTACCCAACGATAGAGTGCGAGATGCTACTGCTTTTGAAATTACAGGGGTAGATTTAGCAGGGCCTCTGCATTTACGAGGAGGACAAAAGACGTGGATAGTACTATTCACTTGTGCCGTGTATCGAGCAATACACTTGGAAGCGGTGACTTCTTTGTCCACGGATAGCTTCTTACAGGCTTTAAGAAGATTTGTGGGTAGACGAGGAAGGCCAGCGATCATGTATAGTGATAACGGAACTAATTTTGTAGGAGCGGATAATTCCTTTCAGAAACTTGACTGGAAAGTTATCGCTGACTATAGTACAGCCAGGAGAATATCTTGGAAGTTCAACCCGCCCACAGCGGCCTGGTGGGGCGGATGGTGGGAGCGACTTATACAGCTAGTTAAACGAATATTGAGGAGAGTGCTAGGAAAAGCTTGCATTTCTTACGAAGAACTACTAACTATTCTATGCGACTGTGAAGCTGTGGTTAACTCACGACCACTAACGTATTTGACATCCAACCCTTCCGACTTAGCTGCGATAACTCCAAATATGTTCCTTCATGATCTCAGAGAGACAGGTGTACCTGACTGCGATGCAGTGGAAGCAGCCGACTTAAATCGTCGCGTGCGCTATAGACTAAAGTTACGTAATGATTTACGTCATCGGTTTAGAAACGAGTATTTGGGCCAGTTAAAACAATCGCGTAAAAACAAAGTGTCGCGTGAAATCGCGTGTGACGACATAGTGCTTGTGGGTGCGGATTGTCGTAAACGAATGGATTGGCCATTAGGTCGCGTAGTTGAACTGATACGCGAGAAAGACGGCAAAGTGCGGTTAGTGCGGGTCAAAACTAACAATGGAACCTTATTGCGTCCGATCCAAAGATTGTATCCTCTGGAGAATGACGACCACGAGGAGCTGAATTCCTGTGAACCTCCCAACACTTCTAACGTGAACAACAGTGCGTGTGGAAAAAAGGTGTTGAGAAGTGGACGGGTGTATTGACTTTAAGTATAATTAGATTAAGTTTGTTTTGTAAAGGCATAATACATTATCCCTTTAGGTGGGAGGATGTCGAGAATTACATGTCTTCTAGTTAAGAGATGGCGTTGCCTGTATAAATGTATCTCTGTCGATAACGCAGTAAGCGAGTATCTGTCTGTACCGGCCTTGTTGCGTTCGAGCGCGAAGGTCACAGTATAGTATTGTATTGCAATGGCGGCATGAGCACGTATAGCGTGGCTTGCCGTATGAATGTTTTGTATTCTTGTAATTGAAAATATATGTGCAAAAGCGATTGTTATTTAAGTGAATAAACAACTACATACATAATTGTGTCGAATATATATCAATAAGGTAACACTGTTGTCACACAACACATCAAATAAATCATTCTTATACTAGAAAGAAAATTATTGCAATTTGTTGTCATTTTTGTGTTATAAAACGAATGTTATGAATTAGTTTAGCTACATTAGAGAGTTATTGCGCATTCATACAGTCTTTACGTTTACGTTATTTTGATATTTACTCAGGCGCTATACTTAGTAACAAATAGCGCACTAACGTAATTAACGTATTTCGTAACTTGTTACGTTTTAGGTGTCAGTTTAGCAATATGGAAGAAATGTAGCTATTGAGGCTAATGTAAATATTGACGATTTAGTTTCATATCATATTTTAAATTATTAAGTACAAAACAAAACAAAATTTTTAATGACATGTCAGTGAACACGCTAATTGGCGGATTATTTTGGAACACGTTGAGATAATATGATACAATTATACACACCAGCACAATAATTCTCATTCTGAATTGTGTTATTCAAATAACCCTGAACTTATTACAATATAATATCTCTCAATTAACTTATTGAACACAAGTAATAAAATATTAATTTATACAAATTGCATTTAAATTAGAAATATGATAATTGCTTGCATGAAATTATTAGTATACGCTCGTGTTTTGAAACGTAAAAGATAAACACTTATGTAGGTTTTTATATCATTATTATAATGCTTATATTTAATTTCCGATAAAATGTTGATACATTTACTACTTTGAAAACAAAACAAAAAATGGTTGAAAATATTTTAATATTTTATAATCAATAAAATAAATAAAAATATAAATAATTAGAAATCTATTATTAGCTCCAAATAATTAAATACATACATGCATATTTACACAAAAGTTGTGGCACAAACTTTTTCCACTATCCCGAAATTAGTTTTCTCCAAACTTTCCTATCTAGACAAGCAACTCTAGCTTCATTCACATTCATTATACTTTTCATACATGTTATTCTATTCCTATTATTTGAAAACACGCAAAACAATCGTACCAACCTATCTACTTATCGGACGTCCACACAAACTTCAAAATTATTCAAATATATTTTTTTAACCAAACGTTCATTAGCTATTCGCTCCAGATGATCGAACTACTTTAACTGAATAACATCAAATTTTGCAACTTTTTTTTTTAATTTTACACTCATCATACAAGTACCTGATTCTTTTTAGTTACACCACATATCTACACTAAGTAAAAGTATCATTTCTACAATAGTTATTTTTCATTATGCTTCTGCAGCTAAACTCAAAATTTACGTAGACACCAATACAGCATTTTATATACTCAAATGTTATACTTTTCTAATAAAAGTACAGAAAGCATCAAAAGTTTTACAACCAGCATTAACTCTTTTTTTTTAATGTCACGATCAAAGCGACCATGTTTGGTCAATAAACTAGCCAAATATATAAATTCATCTACCTATTCTACAATGATTTTATTAGCAAAATACTTACTGCATCAGAAGTGTATTTAAAATGGAACGTAATGAACACTAAAGCCATAAAATTAAAACAAGTCCAGATAATTATAATAAAAAGAAATAAAAATCCTTCATTTCTCATCATTCCTACAGTTACGTAAAATAGTGAAACAAAAACAGTTATAAAAAATATTAAGTAATTTATTAACAAAATTGGTTGAAACAAATTATTAATATTTTTACAAATTTTCGATATTTTACCATGGCCAATGTTTCCAATTTTTCAATTAATATATTTATATTATTTTCTTTTCTTATAATATATTTCAATTGTTGATTTAATAAAATAAATTTAGTTTTACAATCGAACACCAATGCAATTAATAATAAAATTGATGAAATATTTATAATTGAAATGTAATATTGATAAAAAATTAAAAATTTTGGCATCATACTTGCATTACTAATCAAACCGAAAACAAACATTTTAGTATAAATACAAGTAAATAATAAAACTGTTTTCCAAGCAAGTGTTGCTAGTTTTTTATAATTAACTTCAATATTTAACTTTTGCAATAAAATATTAGTCTGATATATTTCTTGTAAAATATTTTTAAATTTATATCTGAATATTTGTAATATAAAGATATTTGTAACCAGTCCTGTAATTGTAATAGTAAATTCTATATAGTATGCGGCAACAAGTATTTTTTTAAAATATGCAAAATCGTATGATTTTATGCTATAATATAGGGATAAATTGTTAGCGCACAGTATTGCCAACTGAATAATAATTAACGCTATATTTCTATTTTCTACATGAACTTTAGTGCTATTATTGATATTTTTAATACTATAAGGTTGTCACACGACACATCAAATAAATAATTCTTATACTAGAAAAAAAATTATTGCTATTTTTTGACATATTTGTGTTAAAGAATGTTATAAATTAGTTAAATGTATAGCTCCATTAGAAAGATATAACGTCGCCGTTTTTTCTTTTACGTTATTTTAACATATACGAATGCGTTGTAGTTAGTAGCAAATGGTGCACCAACTTAAATAACGTATTTTGTAACTTTAGGTTAAGTATCAGTTGTGGTTAGTGTCTAATTGACAATGTATAACGTGATATAATTATACACACTAACACAATAATTCTCATTCTGAATTCCGTTGAAAACGTTTGCGTTATTTAAATAACCCTGAACTAATTACCACACACTATCTCTCTCTATTAACTTATTGAAAACGAGTAATAAAATATTAATTTATTCAAATTGTATTTAAATTAAAAAAATAATAATTGCTTCTATAAAATTTCAGATTAATTACTTATGCAGTCTACGCTAACGAGGATTGAATAAGTTTTAATTTTGTAAAAAAGATATTTTATATAATGGCTGTATCATCAATACTTGACTGTAAAAAACACACATCCGTACGATTTCTTCTAGTTACATCACATATCTACGCCAAGTTAAAATATCATTTCCACAACAGTCATGTTCCTTTTATATTTTGGTAGACAAACTCAACATTCACTTCACGTTTACGTTCAAAATAACTATTCTTAGACAATAAACTACCCTAATATACAAATAATTCATCTACCTACTCTATAATAATTTTATTGACAAAATACTTACTGCATCAGAAGTGTATCCAAAGTGAAACGTAATTAATACTAAAGCCATCAAATTAAAACAAGTACAAATTATAGTAACAAGAAATAAAAGTCCATCAATTTCCACCATTTCTACAGTTGCGGAAAATAGTGTAAAAAAAAACTATTAAAAAAAAATGGGTAATTTATTAATAAAATTGGTAGAAACAAATTATTAATATTTTTGCAAAATGTATATATATGTATGTATGACATTTAAATAGAAGTCTAAATGTAATTATTATGGTGAAATAAAGTGAATTACTTAATCAAATATAAATGAAATTAAAATGTATTGATCTGTATTTATTTATTTCTATAATGCTTAACAATTTTCCATCAGTTATAAGAAAATAATTGATAAATATAGATCGTATATAAACTTATATAAAAATCTCAACCCTAAACAAATTTTATACACAAACAAAATTAAACTATTTCTAAATAACTTTGATAATGAATAACATTACAAGTTTCCAAATAGCATTACAGCCACTTTTTATATTTTGCAAGAGTTTAGGAATATTTCCATATACTATAAAAACAAGCTGCACAAACACTCAAATTATTTTAAAGTATAATCAATTTTTTGTCATTTGGAATATTTTAATTTTTTTAGCGTATTTTACTAGCTTTATAACACCTGTTTCAGATTATTTAAATCATCTTAATAATAATGATGATGGAACTAAAAATTTTGAATTAATAGATAAAATTACATTTATACTAGAGTATCTATTTACAAATTTACAATTTATTTCAAGCGTTTCAA
The DNA here is from genome assembly GCA_963966155.1 of Clivina fossor. Lineage (NCBI taxonomy): Eukaryota > Metazoa > Arthropoda > Insecta > Coleoptera > Carabidae > Clivina > Clivina fossor. The sequence goes on from CAWYQG010000030.1 coordinate 202,164, forward strand.
CATTTATATTTTCTCGAAAGAAAACTGAAAATATTTTTCGATATATTGATAACTTTGATAAAATATTGAAACATTTAAAAGTTATCGTTAAATATGATAAAATATTTATCTATCAATTGAAATTTATTATTTTTGTGACAATAATATCAATTATTTCATCTCTTATATATTTTTCCCATATAGAAGAAGAAGATTTCATCGTTTTGAATGTATTTTATATTTCTTGTATAATATTTTTATTAATTTCAACTAGTGGTATACAATGTTTCTTGTATATAGTATTATATGATATTAACAAAAGATTCATTTTACTGAATAAGATATTAAAACGATGTTTCATTGAGACAGTGTACCAGAAGAAAACAAATGATTATTTTTGTATGGAAAATTTTAATGAACAAATATTGGATAATAGAGATTTTGAAAATTTATTGAAATTAATTATGCAGTTGCATAAGATTCTACAAAAATATTGTGAAAATATAAACAGCTTATTTCAGTTTATGATAGTTTCACGTTTTACTTATATATTTATGCTTATTATTGGTGTGTTATATTCGGCTGCAGCTAGATTAATTGTTTTTGATTTTAAAATGTTCTTAGCTATTATATTTTGGATGTTTTCAAATGTTTATATAATAATGTTGATTCTACATTATTTTATTGAAGCTACAAATAATGTAAGTATAAATTAACAAATATATATATATAATAATGATAATAATTTTGCTACACTGTAAAAAAATTATATAATTTTACATGTTTTATAAATGTAGTTTTTCATAAAAAAAATTGTAATATTGTATAAATTATCACAGTAAAATTACAAAATATTGTTATTTTTACTGTGAAAACCTATATAAAATTATATAAATTTAAGATATGTTTTTTTACAGCGTAAGTATTTAATTATAATTTTTTATTTTCTTGTAAATTCACTAAAATCTGTAAATATTTCAAAAATTCAAAGTAGACTTGGTTTCATGTAAATCAGTGGACTTGTTCTTAAAATATCTTAGTCACCAATTTGAAAACACGTTATTGATAATCGCGTTTAAAGTTTTATAATAATAATATTTAAATATATAATATATTTTATATACAGTATGTCTGAAAAAGTTGGCAACAAATGGGGAAGTTTTTTATTATTAATTTTACAAAAAAAAATTATTCTTTATAAAAATCTCTGCATCACATATAAATCAATAATCAAGAATCAAATTTGTAAAATATATATAGTGTATACAAGAAAAATCAGAAATATTGATTTATGCTGAAGAGTAAAGTGCTTTTAAATTTAAATACATGACAAAATGTTATTTGAAAATGTTGATAAGAATTAAAAATTATGTTCAAGTTTAGATTTATGGCCTACTAATAATTAATTAATATATTTAAAGTAATTTAGCACTTGTTGGATTATTTATTAAATAATTTAATTAATTAATTAATTTATTATTTATTATTGATAATTCTTGCAAAACGGAGTAAAAGTTTATCAAATTTTCTTTGAGAAAATGAGTGATGTAATCAGTAACTGCATTTATTTTAAATTTAATTTGTGATTTATCTTATTCAATAAATAATTCAACAAATACTAAATTACTTATGTAGTAAGTGATGGCCAAGAAATAAAACACTAGACATAAGATATTAGTTGATTTATTGTTGTAGTGAAATTTAACATGTCGCGCCATTAAACGCACACCTCGCCAGCTTGCTTCACTCTGACACACACACTGTATTACCGACCAGGAACCACCATCATGCCACCTAGCTCGCAACTATAACATCGCGGTAAATTCAAATTTAAATGTTTAGCGCTATAGTTCGGCCTTCCTGACACAATGATTGCCCCTAATCATCTGTAGGTTAACAACAAAATTCGTATATCATTGGAACACTTAACATAAATGGCTCACACATAACTAATACATGAATTCGGTTGTTAAGACATAAGTACATAAATAATCTAAGTATACATAAATACATAAATTTGTTGATAAAGACATAAGTTCATAAATGATTCATAAAATCTTAAAATACATAAGGTTGGTCATAATTTTTTTCTTAACCATAAGTTATACATAAGATAATAAGTAACATAACTAAAGTAAAATATATTCATAACAATTTGAATTCGATTAAATATGTTCCTTCCAAAGTTTCATGTTTTCCGGAGAACATATTCCTTCGAATGGTTTTTGAGTCAACTGATGTTCTTCAGGATCCGTAATTACATAACGATCATTGTCTAGAACTTTTCTAATTACATAAGGACCACGGTATTTCGGCAATAATTTTTTATTCACTCCTGGAGTAACATCGACATTTTTGATCATAACATAATCTCCAATTTTATATTCATACGGCTGTTTGTGATGTTGATCATAATAATTTTTATTACGATTAGCAGTATATTGTATTTGTTTAGAAGCATCATCCCGCATTTGAATTAAATCACGATCAACGTCTTGTTGGTCTAATAAAGCTTGGCTTAAATCATCTTTAATTTTACCGATCTGGTTTATTCCGAATAAGAGTTGTGCGGGGGTTGTTCCAATCGAACGGTTTATAGTGTTATTTAACGCGTACTCTATATCGCTTAAAGTGGTATTCCATGTGGATAAACTGTTAGATAATTTACTTAACATTGGCGTCAGACTTCGATTTATTCTTTCGATTTGACCATTAGCATGTGGGGTTGCACTAGCAATAGCAATATGCTGAATATTTTCATTGTTTAAGAATTCTTTAAATTTGTCGGACATAAACGAACTACCTCTATCCGAAATAATTTTCCTCGGTTTACTATAATGGTTAAAATAACTTTTTAAATGCGTAATTACTTCATCGACTTTAGTACTAGTTGTGGCATAAAGTTTAACAAATTTAGTAAAAGAATCTATAACCTCAAAAATGTATTTATAACGATGATTCGTTTTTTCTAAGGGACCATAATGATCTACATGAAGACAATAAAATGGTTGTTTTCCTTTATCATGACAATGTAATCTACCTTCACCTTTATTAGCTATTGTAGAATAAGTAATGCATTTCAAACATTGAGAAATATAATTTTGCACTTTTCTCTTAATATCAGGGAACCAATAAACACGCATGAGATATTCTACGGTTTTATTTGTTCCTTGATGAGCGATCTCGTCATGGGCAACATTAATAACATTATTTATCATTGATTTCGGTACATAAAATAATAATTTGTTTTTTGTTTTCCGATAAACTAATCCGTTTTGCAATTCAAAATTTTTATCTTCTCGATGTTCTAAATCGTTCTTAATTTTGACAATATCAAGATCTAAATTTTGTAAGATAGCTAAATTTCGCTCAAAGCTATTTTCCGTAATAACAAGTACTGCAAATTGTCTACTTAACGCATCCGCATGCTGCATACGTTCCGCCGATCTATGTTCCAAAGTATAATTGTAATTCCTCAAAATTAACGACCAACGTAAAATTCGCGGATTGATTTCCTTGCGTTCTAACGTTAGTTTAAGGCTATTACAATCAGTTACGATTTTAAATGGAATTCCTTGTAGATAAATTCTAAAACGTTCTAAAGAATAAATTATTGCTAAAGTTTCCAGCTCAAAACTATGATAGTTTGCTTCAGCTTTTGAAGTACGTTTACTGAAATAACAAACAGGATGAAATTTACCATCGGTTTGTTTTTGCATCAGAACAGATCCATAACCGTGCTTACTCGCGTCACAATGTAACTCGGTATCGGTCGTATGAGAATAAACAGCTAAAACTGGCTCATTAATCAAAATGCGTTTTAGATATTCAAAGCAATTTGAACATTCATTATTCCACTGAAAGTCGGTTTTAGAGTTTAATAAATCATATAACGGTTTGGCTAAAGTTGCGAAATTTTTTATAAATTTACGGAAATACGATATTAATCCTAAAAAACTATGCAATTCGCGAAAACTTCTAGGAATTGAATACTGTGTCACGGCTTCAATGTTTTCTGGATTTGGACGAATTCCGCTGGCATCAATACGATACCCCAAATAATCAACTTGCGTTAACAGAAATGCACATTTAACCCATTTTAGTTCTAAATGATTTCGCGTCAAAGTTAATAATACTTCTTTTAAAATGTTTAAATTATCATCTATAGTTTCAGTCGCTATTAAAATGTCATCTAAATAAATTAATATTTTTTCTTCGTCTAATAATTTACGAAATGCAGCATAAATATAGCGAGTGAAGAATGAAGGACCGTTAGACAATCCGAAAGGTAATCTTACGTATTCATATTGTCCTAAATGCGTGGAGAAAGAAGTAAAAGGTATTGAATTCTCTTTTATTCGAACGTGATAAAACGCGTCTTTTAAATCTAAACGAGTGTAGTATATTTTATCTTTTAATCTATCTATATGATCATCGATTCTTGGCAACGGAAATATGTCGCGTTGTGTCATTTTATTTAGTTCTCGGTAATCGACTGCCATTCTATATTCACCTGATTTCTTAGAAACCAACACAATCGGACTAGCAAACTGTGATTTACTCGGTCGAATTATTTTCCTAGCTAAAAGATCATTTATAATTTCTTTAAGAGCTTCCTTTTCTTGATATGACAAGCGTCTAGGATTGAAATAAAAAGGTTTGAAGTTATTTTTTAAAATTAATTCCATTTCTAAACTCGTTTGTGGTTCGTTTGGTCTTTCAACATCAAAATAATATTTTTTAACTATCTCACAAACCCTACCACCTGATTGAACATCAATTTTCTCATTAATGTTTAAATTTACTGTGTTATTATTTTCTGTCGCAATATGTAGAATCTCATTATCCCACGAATTATCAATAATGTTAACAACAGGTTTTTTGATTATTTCAACAGTATTACTAAAATTTATTTGAATGTCGTTTCGGATAATAAAATCTCTACCTAATAGACAGGAACAACTCATAGTACAATCTGGTACAACATAGAAATTTACTAATAATTCTATATCATTAATCATTACAGTTAACTTTAATTGACCTAATATAATAATTTTGCTACTGTTGACACCTTCAAAATTATGAGATTTTACATTTGTATTCAAATTCACATTTTTGGGCACCTTACTTTCTAATAAAAGGGATATGGGGCTACCTGTATCTAGCGTTGCACATATCTCACTTTGTTCCAGTTGAAGTAACACCGTATAACTCGGAACTGGTAACACAACAGTTGGAGCAGATTCTATAAGATGGAAGGCATTACTTGTTTCACCGGTTTGACGACCATCATTGTCAGCAGGTGCGGAGCCACGTGCTTCTCTGCCATTTTGTTTACAGTCTCTTTTCAAATGTGCGGTGGATCCACAACCATAACAGGATCCTCTGGGCCTTCGTGGTCGGGGACAAGAAGCTGCAACATGACCTAAATTATTACAGTTAAAACATCTTACATGGTTAGTGTCGGTCTTCGATTTTTCTTCGGCAGGCATCTGCTTCTTACTTGTTTCATTTCGATCAATTCCTTGCGATCGACTAATGCTTGGAACGGACGAAGTTCGTTTCCATGAAGAATGGAATGATGCGCGAATCTTTGTATAGATTTCTAACTTGTCCTTAAATTCTCTGAAGTTACGTGCACCATACAAAATACTTTTTCGATTCGGGTCGTCGGTTATACCGTCAATAACATATTGTATAACAGCATCCGTTTCAATACTTCCCCTTGAAGCTAATTCTCGCATATGTAAGAAATATTCTTGCACCGACTCATCGCGTTTCATTTTTCTATCTTGTAACATTTTATGTAATTGTGCGCTAGTTGTTTTTGACGAGAATTCTTCAATAAGTTTTTGTTGTAAGAGTTTCCACGATCGGATGTCCCGTTCACTCTGAATAAATAGTTTAGCTAATCCACTTAGGCGTTTCTTTGCAAAAATAAATTTCTGTAGCTCATTCCAGCCCATCAAAATTGCATTATCCTCAAATTCGGTCACCCATAATTTAACAGGATAGTTATTACCATCGAACAATCGAATTGTGTCTTCAATATCTCTAAAATTTATAGTGGCATTAGTATTGACAAGTTGTTGACTTACGGAACTTCGTATTTCATCTTGATCCTCGTCGATTTCGTCATCGGGGTCTTCAGTGTCGACGTCTTCGTCACTGGGGCGACCTTGTAATAAATCTAAATTGGTCAGATGTTCACACAATCTTTGCGCGATTTCCTTAGGAGTACCCGTATAGTCTATTCGTAAAAGATTACAACTGGCTGTTAAATCACCGACAGAGCAATTTTGAACTGTCCACTCAACCTTCTGTGTGAATTCTTCAGAATCCGAAGCGAATTCAAATCCCGAAAACTTACGTAACCGGCTTCGATTTAAACGATCGCCAGTCACTCCGAATATAAACTTATGTAATGCTTTAATTACCGATGCTGGAGAAGTTTTAATATTATTCGCGATCTCGGGTATATCGATCAATGTTACTGTATTCTGTTCATCCCCCATAATAAATAATCAGAAATAAAACTTATAAAATCGTTGGCAAAACAGCGCGTCACTATCGTGCTCTCTCGCACTCACTAGTATTCATATCTCACTATCCTTTTCTACCACGTGTTTAATCCACAGTTCTAAGGTTCGAGTTAATTTCACTATTTCCCCTAATACACACAAATAAACGTGGTGATTGAATTCTTATAATCCCACTTCTGAAGCTGTAGTAAGTGATGGCCAAGAAATAAAACACTAGACATAAGATATTAGTTGATTTATTGTTGTAGTGAAATTTAACATGTCGCGCCATTAAACGCACACCTCGCCAGCTTGCTTCACTCTGACACACACACTGTATTACCGACCAGGAACCACCATCATGCCACCTAGCTCGCAACTATAACATCGCGGTAAATTCAAATTTAAATGTTTAGCGCTATACTTAGTAGTTTTTTTTTACTTTAAATTTATTAATTAATTATTAGAAGGCCATGAATCTAAACTTGAACATAATTTTTAATTCTTACCAACATTTACAAATAACATTTTGTCCTGTATTTAAATTTAAAAGCACTTTACTCTTCAGCATAAATCAATATTTTTGATTTTCCCTGTATACTACTAAATATTTTACAAATTTTATTTTTGATTATTGATTTATATGTAATGCAGAGATTTTTATGAAGAATAATTTCTTTTGCAAAATTAATAATAAAAAAATTGCCCATTTGTTGCCAACTTTTTAGCAGACATACTAGATAAATATTAATTTTATCGGATCGACAAATTTTGTGTACCTTGAAGTTTAAGGTTCATATTTTCAAATTAGTCAATAAAAAAATCGATTTTTTGAAAGCTCATAGGTATACGTATGTAATGTATAAGAAGCTTTGACCTACTTTTTCATTAAAAAGAAAATAGATTAAAACTATCTAAAACTGTGCCTAGAATATTGCTGTAAACTTGAAATTCAAAAAACATAATTTTTTTTTTTTTTTCCAAATGCAAACTTCCATTATGTACCATTATAAACCAACATTATTTTTTAACGTAAAATATATCTTTTACAACAAGGCTTTTTACTAGTTCTACGAGTACTATATTTTTAACACTCCCTGGACAGCGACGCTTTTTTACTTGCCGTGTAGTGTCGGCTTTAATTCTATTAACTAAATGTATTTAATCAAATATTAATGATATTAAATAAATATCAAATTTTAATGACAGTACAAACAATAATAATTTACCCAAACACAAAATTAAATTGTTATTGAAACATTTTCGTAATGAATAATATTAGAAATTTTTGTTTAGCATTAAAACCAATTTTAATATTTTGTAAGATTTTGGGAATATTTCCATTTACTTTAAAAAGAAGCTGTATCAACTCTAACATTATTTTAAAATATAATATATTTTTAGTCACTTGGAACATTTTGATTTTATTAACTTATTTTTATAGCATTACAATTCCTTTTTTAGATTATCTGACTGATAGCAACAATAACGAAACTTATAATATTCAATTAATAGATAATTTTACATTTATATTACAATTTCTATTAATAAATTTACAATTTATTTCCAGTGTTTTAACATTTTTAATTTCTCGAAAGAAAACTGAAGACATTTTTCCGTATATAGATAACTTTGATAAAATATTGAAACATATAAAAGTTATTGTTAAATATGATAAATTATTTATATATCAATTAAAATATATTATTTTTATAATAGTAATATCAGTCACCGCTTGTTTTATATATTTTTCTCATCTAGATGAAGATTATATTAACTTAATTTTTTTTTTGGTGTCATTTTTATGAACATTTCGAATAACACTATGCAATGTTTTTTGTATATATTATTATATGATATTAACAAAAGATTTAATTTGCTAAACAGGATATTAAAACAAAGTTTAGTTGAGATAGTGTACCAGGAAAAAACAAATGAGTATTTCTACTTAACAGATTTTAGCCAGCAAATTATGATTGATAGAGATTTGAACACTATATTGAAATTATCTATACAATTGCATAAGATTCTACAAGAATATTGTTCAAATATAAAGAGCTTATTTCAATTTATGATATTTTCATGTTCTATATATACATTTTCAACTATAATTTCCGTATTATATTCGACCTTAACAGGACTACATGAGTTTGATATAAAAATGTCCTTATCTGTTATAGTTTGGGTAATTTTAACTGTTTATATGATAATGTTGATTCTATATTATTTTAATAAAGCTACAAGTAATGTGAGTATAAATTAAAATACGTATATACACATAGTAAAAAAATCTTTCAGAACTCATTATATTAAAATAAAACAGCTTTAGGTTATAGTTCTATATTAATATTTATTAATTATCGACATTTCGACGAATTTATTGTCTTTCTTCATCAAAAAAACTGATACAAATAACATTTATAATAAATAAACAGAACATAGATACAAGTTACTAGGTAACTAAATAAGTAACAAGATTATAAAATTTATAAATAATAAATTAAAGGAAATTAAATTTTACACTGATTGATGTTATCTTTTTCTTTATAAATTTTTATTTTTTCTCTTATCAATCTACCGTTAATACCGATTGGTCGAATTTCACATCATGAAGATTTTCTAACACATGTTAGAAATGATGTAATGATTCAGTTTGTAACTTTGTTTTCTTGATTGCCGTGTAGTGTCGGTTTTAATTCTCTTACCTAATTAAACTTAATTAAATATGAATGATATTAAACAAATATCGATTTTTAATAATAGTATAAACAAATAAAACGCATAAAGACAGAATTAAATGATGTATTTCTAAATAACTTTGATGAAATAGTTTGTTCATTAAACTTTTACCTGATTTCTACCTAGTGTTTTAATTTTTAATTTACATATTTCCAAAATGACGGAAAAGTGTGAGGAAAAGTTTATGTAATTATTATTACAAATTTAACATCACTAATTTAAGCATAATTTATCCATAATATAGTAAAATGTAACGAAGTTGGTAAACAATATGAATTTATTAAATATTAATATACACAAATCAAATTTAAACCAATAAATATAAACTTGGTCAATTTTAAAATTAAATACTGACTTGATTATTTGTAAAAATTATGTGCGATGTATAGCGTATTATAAAGATTTTAGGAATATTTCCATATACTATAAAAAGAAGCTGTACAAATTCTAAAATTATTTTAAAATAAAATTTAGGTCTAATCATTGGAAATATTTTAATTTTTTCAGCTTATTTTGCTAGCATTATAATACCTTTTTTTAAATTTCATGAACGTTACAAATGCTGACGAGACTTATAATATTGAATTAATAGATAATATTACATTTGTATACTACAATATCTATGTACAAATTTACAATTTTTTTCTAGCGTTTTAACATTTTTATTTTCTCGAAAGAAAACTGAAAATATTTTTCCGTATATGGATAATTTTGATAAAATACTAAAACATTTAAAAATTATTGTTAAATATGATAAATTATTTATATATCAATTAAAATTTATTATTCTTGTAACAATAATATCAATTATCACATTTGCTATATATTTTTTAATCATAGAAGAAAAATTCACATTTAATTTAGTTTTTGTTATTTTCACCGTATTGTTGAATATTTCAATTAGTGGTATACAATGTTTTTTGTATATACTATTATATGATATTAACAATAGATTCATGTTACTGAATAAGATATTAAAACAATGTTTTATTGAGACAGTGTGCCAGGAAAAAACCAATGATTATTTTTGCATGACAAAATTTAATGAGCAAATTTTGATTAATAGAGATTTTGAAAATTTATTGCAATTAATTATGCAGTTGCATAAGATACTACAAGAATATTGTAAAAATATAAATAACTTATTTCAATTTATAATTCTTTCATGTGTTACTTTCATGTTTTCAATTATTATGTCAGCAATGTATTCAGCTTTATCAGGGCTATATGATTTTGATTTAAAATTGTTGTTATCTGTTATATTTTGGATACTTACAAATGTTTATATGTTAATGCTTATTCTATATCATTTTATTGAAGCTAAAATAATGTAAGTATAAATTCAGATACATACGTACACATTTATGCTATGTACCGATAAAGGTGTGACAAATCTGTTTCCATTTTGATGAAATGGAAACATTAATATTCTCCAACTTTTGATTTATCCACATTCTTGGAAATATTTATTCACTCCAACTATTTATTTATTTATTCTCCAACTTTTGATTTATCCACATTCTTGGAAATATTTATTCACTCCAACTATTTATTTATTTATTCTCCAACTTTTGATTTATCCACATTCTTGGAAATATTTATTCACTTTCAATCATACCACTTCATCTACGTTTTATTTCCATCTTATTTCTGCAGTAGTCATTTTTTTTTATATTTTTGCAACCAAACCCAGCATTCACTATCATACATCTAGGTGTATATGTTGTGGTGAAAATAGTTTCTAACATTCTTACCAAACGGCGATCAATTTGAATAAAATCTTTTTTTCTCTGCAGTCCCCAGTAGTTTAAAAAACACAAGTGTTCAGGAGAAGCATTTGAAGTTTCAACTAAATAAAAACATACTTTAAACTTATATAAATTTGCTAATATTCTAATATTTGCTAATGATAAGTGCAAAGTTTTAGTTTTTGAGAAGGGTGACTTGACAACTGAATGTAATGTTGATTATGCACATTTAGAGCAGGTAGATGAGTTTGTGTATTTGGGTAGTTTGTTGTCTAGAGATGGCCGTTTTGATTGTGAAATTGAAAGGAGAGTAAATGCTGGTTGTAAGATTTTGGGTGCTTTGGGAACTTTTGCTAGAAATGTAAATGTTTCCAAAGAAGCCATCCCGTTTGAGTATATACAATGCAGTTTTTGTGCCTACGTTGATGTATAGGATAGTGAATATTGGGTTTGGTTGCAAAAGCATAAACGGAAAATGACTGCTGTGGAAATGAGATTTTTACGTGGGGTATGTGGTGTAAATATGTTGTAGCGAAAATTGCCGTGCTAGAGTCAGTTAAGATGGTTCGGACATGTTGAGCGAATGCGTCTAATGAACATTTGGTTAAAAAGATTTATTTGAAAGATTTTGATGGTATACGTTTGCGTGGACGTCCGATGAGTAGTTGGAGTGGTATGATTGAGTGGGTGGCTTGCGTAAGAGAAAGTTTCCAAGTAGTAGGAATAAAAGAGCATGTTGCATGAGCAAGTTGCTTGTTTGGATATAGGAATGTTTGGAGGCGACTGATTTAGGGATGATGAAAAGAGTTTGTGCCACACTCTTTTGGGTACATGACGTGATTGTGTATGTATGTATGTATGTATGTATGCTAATATTCTAGTTTGCTAAAATGGTTATAACTTTGTAAAGAAGTTCGGGCTGGCTTTATCCTTTCATGGGCGTATTCCCTACATGTCCTAGAACTAATTTATGCAAAAAAAATTCGAAAAAAATTGTTTTTTACACCAGGTTTCCCCGTTAAATAAACAAATATTTCGTGACAACCTTATAATCTTCATTTTGATCTAGATCATTAATTATGATAATACATAATGCATTTTCTTTTTTCTTGACATATATTTTAGCGTAAATTAATATAACGAACAAACAATCGAGTCGATAAAATATAATAATATTAAGAAGCATATTTAATTTATAATATAACTTTGTGATCAAATAACTTCGGCATAATGAAGCAGCTCGATAATTTTCAAACTGCATTACAACCGGTTATAATATATTGTAAAATACTCACCATTTTTCCATATAACATAAAAACATGTACCTACCACAAACAGGCAAATAACTTTAAACTATAATTTGTTTATAATAAGTTGGAAAATCTTAATTAATTTAACTTATATCTTTTCATTGATAAGTGCATTTGTAATTAATATGTTAAGCACAAACCGTCTTGTTGCAAATCTTCATTTCGAATTAACTGATAATGTTACATTTATAATTCAATGTTTCTTTACTGGTTTGCAATTTATTACAAGTTCTGTAACATTATCGTTTTACCGTAAAAAAACTGAAGATTTATTTCGATATACAAATAGCTTTGATAAAATTCTAGCCGACTTACAGATCACTGTAAAATATTATACATTATTATTTAAATATCAAGTGATACTTATTTTTGTTGTCTTGGTAGTAATGTTTATCACTTTTACTTTGTTTTTTATTTATTTCGAATTCGCTGCACAAACTTTACTAAATTGTTTAAGTTCGTTAACTTTGTACTTGTCAAATAACGCCTTAGAATTTTTTTTATATACATTATTATGTGATGCAAATAATAGATTTGTCGCAATGAATGAAATATTAAAAGAAGTGTGCTATGAAAAAACAACTAAAACACAAGAACTAGCTGATGAAAAAGTTAAATATGTGATAAGAAAAACGATGAGTTTGTACAATATTTTAAAAGAATATCGTGAAAATATCAATAGTATATTTCAAATTATGTTGTTTACAAGTACGAGTTTCACATTTTTATTAGTTGTGAATTTAATGTATTGTACTCTAACGGGAATACTAAATGATTTAAGATCTATATTAGCTATTGGCTTCTGGATTTTCGCCAACATTTGGATGGCATTGTTAATTCTATATGAGTTTAATAACATTAGAAACAAGATTAGAAGTATATGGGTAAACCCATATATAGACTACTTTGACATTTCTCGGAAAGTTGGCAACACTGTATTTTAATAATATTATAATTTATGTGGGCAATAGGAGATACTTTTCTGAAAATTTAATCAAAATCGAATAAATAATGTAGCCACAATGAATTTTTTAAAAATTTTGTGATTTTTTTTCTCGATAAGTTGGCAACACTGTATTTGGTTAAAATTGCATAATTTATTTAGGCACTAGGAAAAACTTTTATAAATATTTGATTAAAATCGGTTAAATAAAATGGTCAAAATAAATTTTTAAAAATTTTATTAATTTTTTTCTCGGAAAGTTGGCTACACTGTATTTTGTTAAAATTACATAAATTATATGAATACTAGGAGAATCTTTTGTGAAAATTTGAGTAAAATCGGTTGAATAACATGGCCATAATAAAATTTTTAAAACTTTAGTAATTTTTTTCTCGGAAAGTTGGCAACACTGAAAATTAATAAAATTATGTAATTAATGGGAGCATTAGGGAAATCTTTTCTGAAAATTTGATCAAAATCGGATAAATAACGTAGCCAATATGAATTTTTAAAAACTTTAATAATTTTTTTCTCGGAAAGTTGGCATCACTGGAAAAAAATAAAATCACATGACCATCTTGGGTACTAGACAAATTTATCCTGAAAATTTCATTAAAATCGGTTGAACCGTCTAGGAGGAGTTGCGGCCACAAAATTTTGACTTACGACCGAGCGAGCGAGCGAGCGAGCTGACGACGCACACACATACACCCACATAAACTAAGTTCAGATTCGTCATCTACAGGCTATATGAAGGATTTCTATACAATTTTTTTTTTTTTTTGAAAATGTTACAGACACCGTACCAAACGCTTTACTACTTTTCCTTGCAGTCAAAGTAGTAAAAATGTAAGTATTAAAAAATGATGATTTTGAATACTATTTATCTACGGTCGCCTTTAAAGCTTAAGCGTGCCTTACACGGTCAATCAGACTGTCATTCCTGACTTTAATCACGAAGCCCCTACACTTATCAGTCAAACTGACAGTCTGAGATTAACTGAGACAAACTGAGATTTCAGCAATCAATGCTTTATATGACTAGATAAAAATGACTGCCGTATAGATGAAAATCTTTTTAACATATACCAATGATGATACGTAAAGAAACCAGCATTGAAAAATATCAATGATATATTATTATTATATTATTAAATTGTGCGTTAAAATTGATTTTACTAAAAATTAACAATTTAAAAAATGTAAATTGAATTTTTAAATTGTTAATTTTTAGTATGGAGGGAAAACTCGAAATTTTGATAACAATAATAAACAATATGTGTAATAATAATTTGTTTCATAAATATGTCTATACAGTGTGTAACAGAATAACTATTCCTAATTTTAACTAGAGTATCCTGGTCTCAGAATATGAAGATTTAATGCAAATCACTGAGATAAAATGTGGCTCCTTACCGAGCTACAGGCTGTTTTATATAAAAATTTAAATACGATTTTTGCCCAGTACTTTAAAACTATTTGACGTATCCTTATCATACTTGGCAGGAAATGTAGGTACCGTACACCATACTAAATTATGTTAAATAAAAGTTTCTGGCTACTGCCAGTGGCGTACAACAGGGGCAAGTGAGAGGTTGATCCTTCCTAAATTCTACGCCACTAGCGGAATTGTCATTTTAGCACAATTTTTAGATTCTCCAATACTTGCTGTGTAAAAAACATACTCTTTCTTTGTAACGATAAAGTCACTGTTTTTCGAGATATTTAAAGTTAAACATAAGCTGCACCCTTGGGATTTTTTCAAAATTTGCTAAAAAAAATCTGAAAAAATTCAGTAAAATAGAGAAAATAATTAGCTACATAATATCTAAGTAACTTTTTCTTTAACTTATTTTGGTTTGGCTGGAAAAATTATTGAAAATTAATATTTTTTGCATTTTATTTTTTTTTATTTTCAATAATTTTTACAGCCAAATCAGAATGAGTTAGAGAAAAAAGTTACTTAGTTATTATGTAGCTAATTTTTTTCTCTATTTTACTAAATTTTTTCAGATTTTTTTGAGCAAATTTTGAAAAAATCCCAAAGGTGCAGCTTATGTTTAACTTTACATATCTCGAAAAACAGTGACTTTATCGTTACAAAGGAAGAGTATGTTTTTTACACAGCAAGTATTGGAGAATCGAAAAATTGTGCTAAAATGATAATTTCGCCAGTGGCGTAGAATTTAGGAAGGATCAACCTCTCACTTGCCCCTGTTGTACGCCACTGGCAGTAGCCAGAAACTTTTATTTAACATAATTTAGTATGGTATACGGTACCTACATTTCCTGCCAAGTATGATAAGGATACGTCAAATAGTTTTAAAGTACTGGGCAAAAATCGTTTTTAAATTTTTATATAAAACACCCTGTAGCTCAGTAAGGAGCCACATTTTATCTCAGTGATTTGCATTAAATCTTCATATTCGGAGCCCAGGATACTCCGGTTAAAATTAGGAATAGTTATTCTGTTACACACTGTATATAAAAAAAAATAAATGATGGGTTTGTCAGCCAAAAGTGTGATCAATTGATAAATCGATGTAGTGATCAATAGTGTAATCTATCGGATAACACAATGTGTTAAAAACGTACATATATCCTCAAAAATTAAGTTTGTTGTGATAACTGAAGGTCCAATTTATTCAGTACAGATGTAATTAAAAATTCGTGATTTTCATCGCGTTGATTCAAAAATATTTGTTTTTGAGTAGGTTTTTGTAAGATTTTTGGTTTATAAAAAAAATTATAGTTGGGGAGTTATTGTTATATATTTTTTTACATTTTATTAGTAACTTAGTACAGACATTATTTTGTGTTTTGATTTTGTTCTCTTCGACATCTTAGCTATTACCATATACTCCTAATATATTACTGACTAAAAAATACATTTTTACAATTTTACAATTTGACAATTATAACATCAGTGTTACTCTGTGATATCGTAAGTTTTTATTTATTATTATGTTTTTTATCGATATTAGAAATTTTCAAAAATGTTTAATTTAATGTTAACAAAAGTAAATCGTAATGTTTATTTATTTATTCGTTTAGGTTTCATTCGCTTGATCTGTAATGTCCTCGATAGCTCAGTGGTAGAGCATTCGCCCGGCAAACGGAAGGACCCTGGTTCGATTCCAGGTCGAGGCGATATGAATTTTTCATTTTCAGATTATTCCTTTATGATTATATTTGAGTATTAACTGTATTTAAATGATATATCTATCAACTAACCAGATTAATGAATTATATATATATGCTTTTCGTGCATAGGCTCTGTGTTCCTTATAGGAATTACAGGAAATGATGATATACAGACATGTAACTTATATTACTTTAATATTTATTTTTAGAAATAAAATTGTAGGAGTAAATTCAACCAATATTCTAATATAGTAAATTGGTTTCAGAGCAATAAATGCAGTTCCATAATAAACGATATGAAATATAGTAAATATTATACAAAAGAACTAGCTGAATGTCTTTCTACTAATCTTTTTCGCTTGAAGAAACAAAAAGTCACCTTCAATTTGTGTCAAATTGTTAATATAGACAATACCTTACTGTATACTGTAAGTTTATGACAATATTACCTATTATTATTATTTATATATATATATATATATATATATATATATATATATAATATATATATATATATATATAATATACATATATATATATATATATATATATATATATATATATAGGTATATATATATATATATATATATATATATATATACCTATATATATATATATATATATATATATATATATGTATATTATATATATATATATATATAAGATGACCAATTTTTTTACAATAAAAAGGAAGACGAAAAAGTTTAAGAAAAAGTACAACGTAAATAAATGAAACATTTTATTAATTCAAACAAAAATACACTAATTATTCTTACATCTCATTATTTTTTTTTTTTCTCGAATAATCTACAATTTTAATATTTTTAAACCATTCAAAATTTAATTTTATTATTTACTATTTATTTATTTATTATTTTAATATTCGACTAAATCTTTTTGTGTTACATTTTATTATTAACAGACATTGGTTGTTAAGTTTACTTTATTTTTCGAGTTAATGATTCCATACAATTTACTCTTTTATGATTCTATCTAACTATCTGTGCGAAAGGTTGGTGTCATTAAGTCCCAGAGCACTGCGGCCTAGTGGCCTATTGTACTGTCCCTTTGGTCTATCTCATGTAAGAAGTCCTGTCTCTCTTATGAAATCCAGTATCTTAGTTCACGGCAATTTATGCACTGAGTCTCTCTCTATCTTGTCTAGTCCAAACTTGTTGTATCTTTTTTGAGCAAGAGAGTCACAGTCGCAAATCAAGTGTAGAGGTGTTTCAAATGATTCTCCACATTTTCTGCATATTGGGCTATCCTTTAAGCCCAGTGTGTGTTGGTGTTTTGCCAGATGGCAGTGTCCACTCAAGATACCCATCATATCTCGGATACTCTTCCTACTAAGATTAATAATATCTGTAGCGTTTGGATTAATTCTATCCGGGAGAAATGTTTTGGTATGCCTTTGTTCGGCAATTTCCATCCATTCTCCTGTATGTTTTTTATGCAGCCACTCCGTGACTGATTTCTTTGCGGTTTTATAGGGAATCCCGCACAATACGTATATAATTAATATAATATAATTTTATGATTACTGTACCATTTATGTTTAAGTTTATGTTTCTACATTTTTCTAACAAGAACATGTCCTGAAGAAGGTGTAAAATCACACCGAAAGCTTAACAAATGAATCTTATATGAGAATTTGATTTAAAACATCCAACCTTTGACTGTCTTCCCGTTAAAACAATTTCACTATATATATATATATATATATATATATATATATATATATACATATATATATAAATATATATATATATATATATATATATATATATATACAGTGTGTTGACTTGGACCGTCGTACATAGGGATTTAGCCTGTAAAATCAGACATGTGCGATTTCCTGCTTTCCAAATTATTTTACAAAAAAAACCTTATGATACATGTTTTAGGGCATACTTTTCTGCATGTAAATCAATTACTAAAAATTTTTTTTGCAACCTTCCTAACTTTAAGAATTAGGTCTAAAGTTGTTAAGAAATTGACTGGAAAATGTCAGTAGTCGTAAAATTGAAACAAAAAATCAAACAAATGCTAAGGCACGGCCGACTAATGCCATTTTTCTGACGTTGGGATGGTTCTAAAAAAAATTTTGTTGATTGATTTACATGTAAGAAAGTGTTTCCTAAAACATTTATCCCAAAGTTTTTTTTGTAAAATAATTTGGGAAGCAGAAAATCGCACTTATCTGATTTTACATGTTAAATCCCTATGTACGACGGTCCAAGTCAACACAATATATATATATTTATATATATATATATATATATATATTATTACGTATTATCAGAATATTATCAATTTTATAATTACTTTTTTTTTAATGCAAAATTAATATAATTAATATTTATTTCAGATGATTGCAAATGCTACCACCTATATTATAATATTGTATCAATTTAAATCTTCTAAATAAATATATTTATAAAAATGGTTTTTTGGCTATAATATTTTTAAATCCTGTCTTATTTTTGTGATAAAGCAATCTGGACATTTTCGATTTGGCCGCAATTTTTCTTTTTTTCTTTTTTTTAATAAATATTTTCGAAATATATCTTTCTTGCGAAATATTCGTAAAACACATACAAGTGACATCAGTAAATAACCACTTTCGATCAACAGATTTTTACCAACAAATTGATCAAATTGAGATACTTATTTATCTTAGAAGCTAGAATATAAAATGTTATACCAATCCGTTTAGCCGAATTTTCTCGTTGCATGTATACCACCAAAAAGATTTTTTTTCTCTATACTGTATTCACTTTGCTATAAATCTATTTCGTGCTTATTTGTAAAAAATCTCGATATATTAAATTTGATATAATTACAATACTTTTCTTATCATATGTGATATGACGGTCGGTAAAAATAGTATAAAATAATACATTTTATAGAAAATCATAGCTTCTGTTGAATCTTAATTTAAATTAAAAAAAAAAAACTACATTTTGATGTACATCACAGTACAACTAATAAATATATTTGCATGAAGGTATAAGAAATAATAAGGTATAATAATAAATATTTATTTAGAAAATTTCGGAAAGTTCGGACCACGCAACAATCACTCTTATTTCCCCCTTCAGATAAAACTATTTAAGACACAAGAGCAAATTCAAGTTCCGACAGAACAGCACGCGATTCTCTTAGACCTGCACCGCTTGCAAAAATCAAAGATAACCAGAGAAGGTCAGAGAATGTTCTGTTAGCATAATAGCTTGGCGCTGTCTCGCCCCAAGACTTAACAAGACTGGTACAACGAACAGTACATGCCAGCGATTCTATGAGACCGCGATTTAGCCGAACAGTTCTTCGTCGAACATCAGAACGCAAAATCAAAAGTAATCAGAGAGACCCTGACTGATACGAGGTACAGAAATGTAAAACATTGCCCCATCCCAAACGGAATAACCCCAAAATCTCCCGTAAACGCTTACGCACATTTGTGAGCAGATGAAAAAAGTTGAACTTTACAAACCCGAAACCAAGGTAACGAAAAACAAAAAACGCTACTAATATTCCAAAAATATCTATCGACGCACACGCACAACAACAATTTGCAGTTGTATTGTATTGTAGTTGCAGTGTGATTACATTGTAGTTACAATGTAGTTGCAGTGTGGTTACATTGCCTATAACCGTTTGTATCGTTTGTGTTTTATATAGTACGTATTCGTCTGACGATGGCCTAACAGGTTGAAACTGCAGTTCCAAAATTAAAGTTTTTAGTGATATAACAAAGTTATTTTGATTTATTTATCTTATCCAAAATGTATCACAAAGTTACGGCTAATCAAGTTAAATATTAGTACCTATTTGAAAATTTGTTTTACCCGTGCATGCTCGGCTTGGAATCTCCGCTTGATGCATGGATATTTGTGATATCTTCGTATCGTTCAAACTACTTCGAAAATTTAATAAAGAGTATGTTGTCTAAAAATTTAAGCAACTATAGCTAATATATGTGTTTAAAACACACACATTTGTCATTATATTTCTAATTTTACATATTTTTTGAATTTTGTGACATTCTAAACGAGATGGAAGCAATGGGACCTTTCCGATTATTAGGCCAGAATTTACACGTGAAAATTTACTGAGTCCAATAGCTTTATTCAGCCATTTTCCATGTTATCTCGACAATTCATAATAATTTACCGGGAACACTCAGAAGACTAATCGCTCGAAAATTAGTACATTCACTTGAACTGCCTTCACCTTTAAATAAAGGTCAAATGACAGCTCGTTTCCAGTCATCAGGAACCACACAACGTTTTAAACATAAACGAAATATGAAAACTAACCATTCAAACACTTTTTTACCCCCATACTTCAACATTTCATTAGTAATTCCATCCATACCGGGAGACTTACCACATTTTACACGCATTTTATTTTAAGTATTAAAAATCGAATAAATATGAAAAAACAAAATATTTGTTTTTACAATATGTATTGTTAAATATAAAATTTGTATTAATATAAAATCTAATGTTGATATCATATGTTTTCTTTTGTATGTTTTAATAAAAGAAAATATATTAAGTTTTAGCTTTGTGTTTTATTGCAATATTTTTTTGATTTTTTTTTGAAATATTACATTAATGACTCTGATTTAATTTATGAATTTAATATTAAGAAAAATAAAATAAAAAGATAAATTAATGTTTTACATTCCAGACACATTGTCATTTTCGATTATATTGATTCAAAACTTAAATAAACATATTTTGATTATGACATAGGACTTAACTGTCAGATAATAATTTTATCACACTGATTTGAATTCACAATAAATTCGATATATATATATATATATATATATATATATATATATATATATATGTATATATTTTTATATTTGCATCTGTATTTTGTGTCCAAATTTATTTTGTAAAAGAACAAGTCAAATACGCCAAGCAAATACGAGCCGGTAAGCGATCTGTTAACAAAAACTCGTTCGTGCCTTTATATGGCCGTATCTTAAAGAGCGACAGAGATAGAGCTATAAGCTGAACATTAAATAAAATACTGACGCCTGGTTTATTCGCCTTGCTTAATTTCTGATGTTAATCTTTAAAAATGCATTATTTCAAAACTTACAAAATTGCTAAATTCAACGCTTCTCCACTGAGCATATCATATAAAAACTTTTTTAATTTTCTTATTGCATTTGCCAATAAAACCCTTTTAATTGATTAAAATTAAAAATTTATTATATATTTATTATAAATATCAAAACAAACAAAAATTATGTTACATATTATATTTTTTTTTTTGAATTTATACATTATTCTATGAAATAGCCCTTTTAATAAATATCGTGTCCCATTAATTTTCTAATTTATAATTTGATCTACCTAAACGGTCAGAAATATTGTTATCTAAAAGAAAATATTCATATACTCTACCTGATATCCAATTAATTAAGATCTGTATTTTCAAGTTCTTTAAGTTATAAAATTTATAGCCTAATTTTATTAATTTGGCTTCGTAACTCGACAAGGGCGCCTGAACAATTTGCTAATGTTTTCGTTCGTATTTAAATAATGTTTTATTATCTGTTACATTCTTCGGCAACTTCTTCAAAATTGGTTTATGTATTTCCAGTATTATCATCATGCAAAAGTGTTACTTGAATGACATTCGGATTTGCTTTCTGTGCTGCTTCTGTAAATATATAAGTAATATCTTAATAAAGTTTAAATAAATTATAGTAGAATTTGATAACAACATTGAACAAAAAAAATCATAAATGTATTTGTAAAATTAATATAATTATATTTTAAATTTGAGATTTTTCCCAAAAATTTCACGAGTTACTCAGTCATTGAATCGGCTATTAGGCTGTGCATCTATGAATCAAATCATCATATTGATAAGTTTCTAAAGAGTGAAGCACGTGTCTATAGCTAACTGGCCAGTTAGTAATGCATAGCCTAGTAGGCTGATTTAATGACTGAAAAACTCGAAAAATTTTTGGGAAAAATATCAACTTTAGAATATTAAATATATTTATTTACTTTAAAACAAAAATTACCTATAACATGGTTATATAAATTGTCTGTGTTTTTTTTTTCTTCTACGTTGATTTTTATTTTTAATAGCAGCAAAATTAATAGGTACATTTTATTAGTATTCCTGTAAGTTCTGCTGAAGAGATTAAAATTGTAAATGCAATCATAACGTATTTATACTATTTGTTATATCCAATCATGCCACGTACCCATAAAGGTATAGCATATTTTTTTCCATTCTAGTAGAAATTTAATAAAAAATTTAATAAATAAAATATCAAGAAAAATATTAAGACAGAGAGAGAGAGAGAAAGCGAGCATGTATGAAAAATATTATTAATATAATTAAAGCGAAAATTGCTTGTCTGGAGAGGAATGTTTGGTGAAAAATAATTTCTTCATGAATGAAAAGAGTTTGTACCACACTCTCATGAGTCTTATGTATAATTGGCATGATTACGTATTGTCAATTTTTAATTGAAAAAAGAAATACGCTTGAATCTTTTTTAAAAGATATATCTCCGATCGATCCGCGCATCTCTGGCTTATACTAAAAGTTCGGTTTTAAAATCAATTTTAAGTAAATGTAATTGTCATAAAACTAGGACAAAGAAATGAATCTAAAACACCAAAACACCGATCGTGTAATACCAGCCAATCTTAACAAATAAAATATTTTTTTTTATTTAATTTAAAAAAGTCATTATCAAAATTAGAATTTATCACTATGAAAACTTTGTGTGTACCGTAGTTTACAGGCTACAAACAACAAGTTTAATACAAATAAAAATGTTTAAAATATTTAAAAATTAATCACTCAGAACTAAACCGAAAACTGAAAAAAAACAACCGTTATTTTTGCCAAAACCGAGCCGATATATATTTTATGAATTGAACCGGAACGAAAAATGTAACGGTTTTCAAGCATGTGCAGTTTTTTCGTTTTGACGTGTATCTAATGATAAGTACTAACGAGTGGCTTACGCAAGGGGGAATTTCGAAAAAATAAAATCAATAAAACACTAACTTTTTAAAGTGAATTTACTTTAAAAATTTCCTGTAAATAATTATTGTGACTTGTTTCTATGTTTCGCTTGTTTATTATATATGTCATTTGTATTATTTTTTTCCTGATGAAGATATACCTAATAGAGTATATCAAAACGTCGATATTTAAATAAAATTTATACAGAACTTAATGCTAGAGCTTTATTATTTTATTAAGCAAAATTCTTTATTTTTTTCGTAATGATATTCTATAATAATGAGAGTTATTTTATTTAATGCAAAGTTCAAATACACAGGAATATTAACTGCGTGTTTAGGCTTTCAGTGGATTAAATAAACAGAAAGGAAACGGAAACATCAAAGATATTATTTAATATTTTTCTGCCCACATAGAAAATATCATGTGCATATAATACAATAAAGGAAATTTTAAAAGAAAATTATTTTTAAATTTCTACACACGATGAGTTATATTTGAACATAAAATTGTCACCCGAAAGTCACGAAAAGGTTAAAGTTAGAGGAAAAAATTAGTATCTATCGATTTGACATTTAAATTTAACTACTTCGTTTATAATTTTGAACAAAAAAATATCATACACGTGACATACATTATTTGCATACAACGAAAAAAAAAAACAAAAATGCGTCATTTTATTCTCCACATATTTGAAAATGAATAAGGTGTATATTTATTATAGATACAATCTATTTTGTGACTTCATTCATTATAGATTTATTATTATTACTTCTTAAATAATTTATATTCACTAAAAAAATATTTTGTTTTACTTTTACAATACATACTATAACATTACTTTTTATTTAAATTTATTTATTACATTACTTGTATGTTAGCGCGGTACTACCGAATATAATACTGAAATCGCTGGATTGATCCCGCTAGCCGGCGTTTCTGTTTGTAGTAAAATTTTAAAAAAATTACACAAGGTTAGGAAAAAATTAAACAGAATTGTACTATTATACACAACAGTTTCATCAATATTTGTCTTAAAGAATATTAGTAATTTAAATTAGTGACCGGAACTTATCGCTGCAGTATGCGCCCGACTTGCAGTTTCGAAAGTTGTCTAAATGAATGATCACGAGACAAGTACTTAGTATTTGCGGTCAAAGTTCTTGTAGCACTAAATACCAAATATATATGATGATAATACTTGTATAGAAATTCAGTGGTCAAAATTTGAACAAAACAAATTGTAGAGAAATAAATCTTTTGATAAAGAGTTGGCATTGAACGGAACAGAAAATTGCACTCTGAAGCGAGCAGAGTTATAATTTATTACTTTGAAATTTTATAAAACTGACAAATTTTATATAAGGTTGTTAAAAAAATACCAAATTACATTTACACCAGTAAACGGTAAGTATTTTTGTCGTTTACCGGTATTAATGATAAATACCGATAAAAGGAACAATTACATCTAAAATGTAGAAATTCTATTAGTTTTAATTTTTTACTGCACTCTTAGAATCTATGAATATAAATTCTAATATTTGTGCATTTTTAAATTTATTTTATCGTTATTTAGAAAAAATGTCCTTAAGAACACAGTGCGTCGAATATTATATTGTAATTTAAGTGTGTGCCTCATTTTAGTACAAAAGAGTCCTGCAGCAAAAAAAGCTCTTTCAGAGGAGCCCTTTTAGAGAAATTATCATCATAGCCTTATAAAGCGCTGCTAAATATTTTCCTCTTTTGTTCATAAAATATATTTAATTTGGATTTAATCATGGCTTTAAATGTCGATAATTGGCATAATTGTTTAGCATCATTTGATTGAGATGAAATTCTTTGTTTGATCATTAAATCAAGCTTTCGCTAAATCGACATGTTCGTATGAACCTTCGATTATATAGAACTGGATGTCACGAAGTATGTACCGTGTATGAAGAACAGAGATAGAGAAAAAAATGTAAAAACGAATTGGGCAAGCGCAACTGTATATGACAACTGTATATGATGAAGTTTGCGCAGCACAGTTTTACATTTTATATTCTCTGTAACTTTTACACTATTTGATTTTATATATCTGTCTTCGTCTGGCGTACGAGTACAAAACCTTGTACATTATATTATAGGCTTCAGAGTATCCAGTTCTATATAATCAAAGGTATGAACACACTAAAAACAGAGCTTGTACATATTTTGATTCCACATAAAATGTAAAAGTCACGCCGAAGGAAATTCTTTTATTGAAAATTATTTTACCAGTTATATAAGTATAAGTACCGGTAAATATTTTTTAATTTATTGGTAAATACCGAAGACATTTTTCACTCGGTTAGCGGTATTGATATTTCAGTGTGTTGTCGGTCGTTCATTATCTTACAACCCTTGTCATTTTAATTACATATTTTTTATGATAATTTTTATAAACTTGTTAATTTAGAGTTCTGCCTATATATACTATGTATGTCAAATTTTCAATTTATAAGTTTTTGGGTCAGTTGCATAAAACATTGTTATCTTCATTAAAGAATTAACTGTTGTCAAACGGTACCGCGACTAGTGCAAAGTGCAAACTCTGTCACTGTATCGTCAAACATGACATAATAAAGTCATCTTGAATAGGCCCATTTAGTAAATTTGGATTTTTGTTTACTTGTTAAACTTGTAAAAATTAGAAATTTGTATTTTTTACTTTTGAATAATGTGAGCAAATATAGAAAAGAAAATGCATATTGTGCGTCATACGTCCAAACTTATTTCAGGTCTTTCGTGGATTAAGTTTCGACCAACGAACTAGATGTAGATATAGCAATTGATACAATATAGAAAGAAATATGTAATTGTATGAAAACTAAAAAAATCTATCAAACTACAATTTGTTAATTTGACGTTTATAAATTTTATTGAGATTATATAATTATTGGATATATGAATAGCATATATAACATTAGATATTCGTAAAATATGAATAAAAATTGAGTGACTGGATGTTAAAACAGGCTGAGCGCTCGGATTAAGGCCCAATACACACGTAGCTACTCAAAAGAAACGGAACTAGTTTGTTACTGAAATTACTAGCTGGTTACTAACTCATTGGTGATGCAGCTCCACACACGCTTCTACTCAGAAGTGATCGAAATCAATAGTTTCTGTGTAGTCAATGGTGAAACATCACAATCATTTTGCACTATGGATAATAATTCGAGTGATAATCTTATGTTGTTGCATATTAAATTGTAGCTAAATGCACCCTCTAAACGATGAATAATAAAATTTTACTGCAAAATTACTGTACATAAAGTATTTTCATCATTTTTATATCTCAATTTGACATATGTTTTTCACTAGTTTCAATAAAACATTTTTTTCAAAGCTAACTGTGTTTATATTTTAAAAAGAGTGCGATTCTTTTATGCCATTATAGTATATGTATAAAAAACAACTTATTGTAATGTAAAGTTTCTAATCAATAATATAGAAATGTTAAATTTATAGAAATGAGAAAAATATGATTTATTTCTTTATTTTATATTTCTAGTTACACATTATGTTAGTTCTAATAAGTTTTGTTCTAACATTATGTTCTATAAGATTCTATAATACGTTTGTTCTATTGCCCCAAAATGAGCTTCAAGAATCAGGCATACCCTGTTTGCAGAAGACGAACAGAGATTAATTCGATGAAATATTGATTACATTTCGTTCAAATCATCTAGTCGTACAATATTATGTCATAGTTTAATAATCCGAATCAGTTCTAATAGATTCCAAACCCAGTAATTAAATCCTTTGTTGAGTAGTCTGGAAGCTTTAAGTTGTATAAAACGGGATATTTTTCTACTTCTTCCACTAATTTTACATTAACTTATTGGTCGTTCATAATTGAACGATCAGTCAACATTGAACACAAATAAAATTATTTTGTAAAAAAAAAAACAAAATCAAAAATAATTATAAATTATTTACTTATATAAATAATCAGACACAACGAGTTATCATAGAATCGGACAAGAAACTGAGTGATTCAAGTCGCAAACGAGTCGCCAGGTCGAGTTTCTTACAACTGATTACTAACGCGTTACTAACCGGTTAGTGACAAGTAGCTCTGTGTGCAGCGTCCCATTGATTAACCAAAGTTATAACTCACTGCGGACTAGTTGGTAATTTGCGTCAGTGATCAGTTTCTTTTGAGTAGCTACGTGTGTATACGGCCTAAGGGTCAATACGAGTACAGTTCCGGCGGAAATAATGGTCATGAAAAAATTTTTTGCGTAAAATTGAAAGAAAAAAATATATTCTGATAGACCATTATAAAGCGCATATTTTTTGTTATTACAGTTTTTATTTTCAACACATTACTTTTCGCAATAAAAAATAAAAACTAAAAATATTTTACTGCGGAAAATCAGTGTTTTTAAAAACTAATCTCGTCCTATTTCATCGAAATATGTACAAATCGCCATCAAACTGCCAAAATATATAAATCAATTACTAGTAAAGACTGTGGGTCAACTAAAGTTGTTTAATGAATTAATTTGTTATAAATATTTATTAACAAAGTCGATCGCGCCCCAAACCACGTTTTTCGTAATTTGCGCGTAGAAAGTGTGTTACGTACTTTTTCGTAGAAATACATTCCTGTTACAAAGTTGTTCCTTAATGTTTAAGGAAGTTTTTTGTAAAGTTTCAAATAAATTGGTTAACAATTGTAGGACATATGAATTTTTATGACAAAGCGCTCGACTGCCGCGGCGGCCGTGCGCTCTAAGATCCACGGGCGTCAACGTATCGCGATAGGTTTGCACTTGTTTAACGCGTTTTTGCAACGTGAGATTTGCTTATTTGCAAATAAATAATACTATTGCATCAGAAAATATTTTTAATATTATAGCTATTGCATAAAATATTATTACATACATGTAATTACATAGAAGTTTGCTGCTTTTTTCGTGACAGTTTCTTTTTCGGATTATTTTCGAAATCATCTTGCTTATTCTTATCACCTATTGTTATAAAAATTCATATGTCCTATAATTGTTCACCAATTTATTTGAAACTTCACAAAAAACTTCCTTAAACATTAAGGAACAACTATGTAACAGGAATGTTTTTCTACGAAAAAGTTCGTAACACACTTTCTACGCGCAAATTACGAAAAACGTGGTTTGGGGCGCGATCGACTTTGTTAATAAATATTTATAACAAATTAATTCATTAAGCAACTTTAGTTGACCCACAGTCTTCACTAGTAATTGATTTATATATTTTGGAAGTTTGAAGGCGATTCGTACATATTTCGATGAAATAGAACGAGATTAGTTTTTAAAAACACTGATTTTCCGCAGTAAAATATTTTTAGTTTTTATTTTTATTTCGAAAAGTAATGTGTTGAAAATAAAAACTGTAATAACAAAAAATATGCGTCTTATAATGGTCTATCAGAATATATTTTTTTCTTTCAGTTTTATGCAAAAAAATTTTCATGACCATTATTTCCGCCGAACTGTACTCGTATTGACCATAAATCCGAGCGCTCGGCCAGTTTTAACATCCAGCCACTCAATTATTGTCTTATAACAACATCGTATAAATTGTTTATGTTCTTTCTTATTTTGCCATTTCAATATTTCTACTGCGCCTGTGCTATCTCCAGCTAATTGTAATCAATGCTTATCTGACCTCACAATTTTAATGAGTTTCCTTTTTAACTACAATTTATTAATTATTGGCATCAAATATAAACATTAAAAAGCATAAAGTTTCGAGTTACATTAAAAAATATCATAAACTCTAAAAATTACATATATTCTTTATATAAATCAAATATTTACTTGGGAAAAAATTAGTTTACAAAATTATATATTTGTAATTTTTACACACACGTATACATTCTTTTATATTTGATTTAACATTTTCACTTCTATTAAACACGAGTACATATTGTTCGAAAAAAAGGGATAAAAATATAAAATTCTAATAATATTAAACTAACAAAAACTATTTTTCTATTTTACTAGATAGTCGAATCTCCAATCCTACCCATATTACAACCTGGTGATCTTTTACCAATTCTATCTTTCTAAAGTTTTAATCATACAAATTCGCAGTTATCAACCGTTGTCTGCTTCTTTTAAAAATAAATTAAGTCAAGAAATCGACGGCTGTGAAACGTTTATCAAAACAAAATGCCAAAAAAAAAAAATTATAATTCATTCTTTTCTATTATATTTAGTAAACATTTTTACCAGTTTGAATTTAATTAGAAAACAGTGTATACAATTTTGCATGATATTTTTTTATACAATAACGAGTTGATATGATCATATTATTGACCAAATCTAATATAATTTTTATAAATTTTTAGTTTATCGCATTGAAAATACCTGAATATTCAGGTTATAGGTAATTTAAATTATTCAGATTAATTGTTAAGATTTGATTTGATTTTATATCACTTAAAATAAGACGTAATATTATCTCGATTAAATTTATTTTATTATACTTAATAATCAAATTAATTTATTTGTTTAAATATGTTTTGGCATCTGGGATCTTAAATAATATTTTTTCACTATTTGATATATTTTTTATTGAGACGTTTCGGTCATAATTTGACCATTATCAGTCAATCGACGTATATAATAAAAACATAATTATTTATATAATTTAAAATTGTTACATTTTAACATCGTAAATTTTTGTTGTATAAATTAAAATCTGGAAACGAAAAATGTTGCTAAATTTCTTATCATACTGTGACATAAGCAGATGACATAAATTATAATAAAAATAAATGTATTACAATACTAATATTATTATATTATTTTACAAACTAACCTTAATGTGTAGCATGTGGTTATAAAATTATTAACATTTCAAGTTTTTTAACTATTATTATTAAGATTGTGTGTCATTTTTAGCTATTTTAATTCTTTTTAAATGTTGAAACAAAACAAATAAATTTAGTACCAGGATCAACCTAAATTCAACATTATAAAATAAAATTAATTGCAAATTATATTTTCTAGTTTCACGTGTATTGCCTCTAGTAAAAATGTAACATTTTATAATAATTTCAATAGAATAAACAAACTTTTAAATGCTCCGATATTCAAATTGTGTGATTATTCTAATAGTTTATCATGTTCCTGATTTGTTCAATTCAATTTATTAAGAACTGCGCATTAATTAATTTATGTTGTATAATATTCTTCTTTAACAATACAAATAAAATATTGTAGATTATGTGTACTTAATGTTTGTTATGTATCATTTTACTATGAATTAATTAGTCCAAAAACAAAATGTAATATTATTTTATTTTGGGATAAAGTCACATATTCTTTCTTCTAAAATCCAAAATTGTACATTTAAATCTACATACTTTAGTATATGACATGCTGAAAATGATAATTTTTCTTTTTCTTGCTGAAAAGAATGTTTGTTAGTTTTCTTAATTATTGTCAAAATTTAGATATCCTGAGCAGCTAGCAATAAAGTGCTAGCAATCAATTTTTTATCTCGCCATACCAATGTTTTGCTTAATAACTGAAAAACTAATTAGTAAATTTTAATTCGGTTTACAACATTCGATAACTTACATCTTTCTCTACTTTTGTACTGGTTTTGTTTCTCGAAATATTTATTAGAAAATATGAAAAAAAAAATATTTTGAACAAAGCGCTCTAAAAATTTTACAATTTCAACTGATTATTTATAATACTACTCAATATTTTCCAAATATGTATTATTACAAAATTAGTATTCAATAAAAGCTCTCGATTGATATATTATTACGTTTTTAATTAATTACAATTTTAACGATTTAAATTCTTCGAAAATTACACATTTAATGAAATTCTTTAAATTAACCTACTAATTTTTCAAATTTTGTCCAAACAAAAGTTATGTTAATACTAAATTATATTATCTAGTTATGCTAAAAAGAATTATCAAAAAATATTAATTAGATAAGAAGTTATACTTCGATAGATAGAACGTAATATTATCTAATTGTGGCAAAAAGAATTTTTAGGTTATCTTAATTAGAAAAATGCGCTTAGAAATATACCGTCGTTTCGCCAACCGTATCAGGTCAGCAATAAAGTGTTTTACCTAATAACTCAAAAACGAATTAATATTTTTTTTTGTGGTTCATAGTAGTGAATAGCTTACATATTTCTCTAGTTTTGTACTAGTTTTGTTTCACTAAATATTTATTAAAAACATTTAAAAAATGACTTTAAACAATACACTGTGAAAATTTGATATTTTTACTAATTTTTTATATTAGTATTCTATATTTTTCAAATTTCTAGTAGTACAAAATTCGTACTCAATAAAAGCTATCAATTAATTGATTTATTACTTATTATAATTACGTTATTAATTATATTGATTAATTATCATTATATTAAATAAAACCGTGTTTTTGGCAAATTTTGTAGAATATATTTAAATAATCTACGTTTCGACTTACTAAATATAAGTCTTCGGCAAGAAAAAAAAATATACAGTACAGTTTTTTTTTTTGTAAAAGAACATGTAATTGTGAAAACTAAATAATTATTATTTTGTGAAAAAAAAATATTTAAAATTGTCCAATGAATAAATAAAATTTTTGCAATTAAAAATTTAAATAATTTGAATTGCATTAAAGTGGACTACAGATTACTACATATGAATTAAGTAAATTCTAAGAAAATGCTTTTTTTTAATAAAATAAAAATACAAGTACAGACATAGAATTTAATTTATTTGGTTGAGTAAATAAATATTTTTTTATTACTTTTATTTTTTTATTAAATTTATTTAATATATAAATATATTAAATAGATGAATTCAATATTTCTGTTAATGAATATCAACGAATCCTATATTTTAATATTGAAATTTAGATAATTTATTAGTGGTATTTTGTTTTGTAATTAAAGATTGCTATTAATCACGACAAAATTGGTATAATTCGCGACACACATAAATAATGCACGACAACTATTTTTTTATAGGATAATTTTTTTTTACGACAATAAATAATGTGAGTGCGCAACAAAAAAAATGTAAGTGTACGATAAAAATGTAAGTCTGACTAAAATTTGTAGGTGTATTGATTTTTAAACAAAAATAAAATGGCTTCAGTTCTCTATTAATATTTATTAATAATCGACGTTTCGACGTACTAAACGTAGATTTTCATAAGGAAAAATGATCCAAATGACATTCATTGTAACCTGTTACTATGTTCTGTCTATTAACTGTAAATATCATTAGTATCATTTTTTCTCATTATATTAAAATTACACGGCTTTAGGCTATAATTCTGTATTAATATTTATTAATAATCGACGTTTCGACGTACTCAACGTGCATCTTTATCAGGAAAAAAAAAAATACAAATAATATTTACAGTAAATAAACACAAGATAGAAACAAGTTACTATAAATGTTATTTGAATCAAAAATGTACGTTGAGTACGCCGAAACGTCAGATTATTAATAAATATTAATAAAAACCTAAAGCCGTTTTATTTTACAATTTTTTTAATTTGTTTAGAGAAGGTACCCTTGGATATTTTGGTTGCGCTCATTGCTTGATAAGTTTGGATTAAAAGTTCAATGCAATGACTTATATTTTATAATATAGGTACATAACTCTTTTTCTAATCAAGACAATTTGATAATTTTTTTGTCATAGTTAGATAATATTTCATTATATCTATACAGTGGCGTAGCCAGAAACTTGTCCTGGGGGGAGGTTACTAATATTAATAAATAAAGATAATACTAAAATATAATTTGTATAAAAAATAAGGATCAATAAAAATTATTTTTATATAAATGAAAGTAAAATTACATATTTCATATTTCACATACGAATGTTTTCGGTCGTTCAGGTTATTGAGGGTAGGGGGGTGGGTCAACCCCCCCTCCTAACACCCGCCTGGCTACTCCACTGTATCTATACCAGTTTTATTTATACAAAATTTCACCAAAAAATATATTAATTTGACGGAGTTTAATGCAAATTTTTGAGAAACATAAATATAATTTTGTTAAATAACTTCCTATCTAATTAAGATTTTTTGATAATTATTTTTAGCAAAACTAGACAAAATTTAAGAAATTAGTAGGTTAGTTTTAAGTATTTCATTAAATATGTAATTTGCGAAAAAATTAAATCGTTAAAATTGTAATTAATTAAGAACGTAATTATAATGAATAATATATCAATTATTGATAGCTTTTATTGAGTACCAGTTTTGTACTATTAGAGATTTGAAAAATATTAAATGGTAATATGAATAATTAGTAGAAATAATGAATCACTAAATAATATGATTTAATATTAACATAATTTTTGTCTGGACAAAGTTTGAGAAATTAGTAGGTTAATTTGAAGTATTTTATTAAATGTTTAATTTTCGAAAAAATTAAATCGTTAAAATTGTAATTAATTAAAAACGTAATGATATACCAATTGATAGCTTTTATTGAGCACGAATTTTGTACTACTAGAAATTTGAAAATTATTGAATGGTTATATGAATGATTAGTAGAAATTGTAAAATTTTTAAAGCGCTTTATTCAATATATTTTTTTTTATTTCTAATAAATATTTCGTGAAACAATACAGTAAAAAACTAGAAAAAGATGTAAACCATCGAATGCTAAAAACCGAATTAAAATTTGCTAATTAGTTTTTTAGTTATTAAGCAAAACATTAGTATGGCGAGGTATAGGATTTATTACTAGAATTTTATTGTTAACTTCTCAGGGGTAATTGAGATAACTATGTAATAATTTTGCAGACAAAGTTATGTAACATCAGTGTTTTCTCAAAATAGGTTAAAATCACTAAAATGTAACAAAACTTTTGTCCAAATCTATACATTTTTACATTGTGATTTAATAGCTCTTGTGACATGGTCACTGTAGTGTATCTTTTTTGCGAAGTATGTATTCGTAAAACACATAAAAGTGATATTAGTAAATTACTACTTCCGGTTGTCAATTCCTTACCAAAAGTTGACTAAATTGAGATATTCACCTCTGAAGCTTAACGTTAGTTCCCACGGTACTAATTGCTATATTCAGACACGTAGCTCAAATACAAAACATGTTGAAGTTAGTATTGAATTTATTTGTTTAATACAACTTATTTATTGTAACTGATGACTGTTCTGAAAATTACATAATCAAAGTTGAATTAATAATTCAATAATAAATTTAATATTATTAATAATTGATTTATATAAAATTAAAAATAGTATATTATTTAACTGGCTCTATTTTCTATCGAGCCGATCTTAAAGGTACCGAAAAAATAGTTGAGATATAATATCCTATGTAGAATAATATATATTTTTTTGAATTTTTTCGTATTTATAATTTGGCCAAAAAAAAACCAAAAAATATGTTTTTTGTAGAAAAAACATTTTTTTCCCTATTTTCCAAAATACAACATGTTTTGTATTTGAGCTACGTGTCTGAACATAGCAATTACAACCATGTGAATTGACGTTAAATACGAAAATTTATAAGAATCCTTTCAAGAAATAGTCATCATCCTAAAAACAATTGATTCGTGCTTATCTGTACATCTGTACATCTGTATCTGTACATCTGATTACATTACTTCCTTTATCATATTTAATATGACAGTCGGTAAAAACTGTACGATGAATGATGAATGATTTTGAAGGTATACAATTGCTTGTGCGTCCGATGAGTAATTGGAGTGGTATGTTTGAGAGTGTTTTGCGTGAGCAGAACTGTCCAAGTAGTAAGAATAGAAGAGCATGTATGAGAGAAAATAGGAATGTTTGGAGGAGGCTGATTTCGGGATAATGGAAAGAGTTTGTGCCACAACCTTTTGGGTACATGGGGTGATTGTCTGTGTATGTATATATGTATGTATGCACATAACCTACATTATAAATACTAAATAGTTTAAAATTTTCAATATTATTGCATATCAGTTTTGCATCGAATCTGTAAATGAAAGATCTAATTCAAACATTTTTCTATATACTCGTATACCTGTAAACTGTCACAAACAAACTGAGTATGTTCGTATATACAATATCCTATACAAATTACTGTATAGGATCGGATCGTGTAATTAAAAAAAAAATGTTTGTTCAGAAAATTATAAATTTTTGTATAGAAAAGTTCATCGTGTAAAGTCAGCATTAGAATTAAATCAGCTTTTGTCATAAAGCTAATAAACTTAAAAACTTAATGAATAAAACAGAATACCAAAACGGGTACCAATAAACCGCTATATATGCAAATTCCAAACGCTATAATAAGAATTACGAACGCTATATATATAATATATAAAATCGCTATATAAGAAATTTACAAATACTATATTATGAAATGATAAACACTATAAAAATTAAAACAATTTGCTATAAATCTTCAATAATAAATTGAAATACATATTCCTATATATGTAAAACAATTCTGCTATATATACAATTTTATTAAACTTATAGATTTCTGCTATATTCATATAAACATTCGATTCTCTGAATCGAAGCACCTGCGTCTGAAATATTTGTTTTCAATTGCAATTGCTTCAAAATTCGTGTTGCAATCAATATAAAGTTGTATTAAATACAGAAAGGAGGTAGCAGGATAAACATAGGGAATCGGCCCCAGACGAATTTTGACTTGTCGTAGCTTTTCACCGCTTAAAAACTAGTAAAAAACAATATTCGGATGGTTTTTAAATTTCTAATCCGTAACGGTAATTTCAAAACGGTAAAAATCGTTTTTTTTTGCTATAATTGTAAAAAAAAATTTTTTTTATGTAGTTCATTTGTTTTAACCGAATTATTAGTAACAGTATAATATTCTACAGACTTTAGAGTATACATACAATTTTTTTCAAGAGTTTTTTACCGGTTTTGACCGTTACAGAATTTTTTAAAACGAAAAAAAACTTTTAAAATACCATATTTTTCGTATAAATGTCGTGTTTTCTAAGGTTGTATTTGATGTAGAAAAAAGTCGCAAATACAAAATGTAGCCCTTTTCTTGGGGAACACGATTGTCTAAACCGCGGTTAAATATCTTGATCCTATAAGGCGATAAATGAATTTTAGTAAAGGATTGCATATACAGAATGAACCAAAAGTCCTGGAACGGTCAAATATCTCTAAAAATATATTTCCGATCAACAAAATAAAAAACACGTGTTTAATCTTTTTCAAAAAGCTATCCAATGATATCCCACCTGACCCCCTACACCCACCCCCAGGCGGTGGCGGGGTGGTCAACTTTGAAATTTTAAATAGGAACCCCTATTTTTTATTACATATTTGGATTCTATGGCTAAAAATACGTATTATTTGTCTATAACATTTTTTTCTATTTATGATAGATAGCGCTGTAATTAATAGAAATATAGAAATATAGAAAATATAGAAATAGAAATATACAGTGTGTTGACCGCGACCCCAGATCATAGGACTTGAACATGTAATTTCAATAAATTGCAAAATACTACTTTCACGAGTAAAATTCGAAGAAATACTTAGAATACTTTTCGATAGGGCATAATAAGTTCTATAATTTGGTTTTAGTTTTAATTTGCTAGCATGTGCCGTGTGGGCTCTAGAATTTTCTTTTGATTTTTTTGTTTTTATTTTTTTTCTCAAAAACTATGAAGTGTAGGAAAATAAGCATGATATGAAAAAATGCGGAATAATGAGTACTATAATTTGGTAAATAAACCATTATTCTAGGATGCATCGTTTAGTAGAAAAAAACTGAATTTTTGAAAATTTCTCAAGGGGGTATCACTGGGATTTTTTCAAAATAAGACTTTTTTCAAAATTTGCTGAAAACAATCTGAAAAAATTCAGTAAAATAGAGAAAAAAATTAGCTACATAATAGCAAAGTAACTTTTTTCTCAAACTCATGCTGGTTTGGCAGGAAAAATTATTAAAAATTCTAAATAAAATTTCAAAGTTGACCACCCCGCCACCGCCTGGGGGTGGGTGTAGGGGGTCAGGTGGGATATCAGTGGATAGCTTTTTGAAAAAGATTAAACACGTGTTTTTTATTTTGTTGATCGGAAATATATTTTTAGAGATATTTGACCGTTCCGGGACTTTTGGTTCATTCTGTATATGCAATCCTTTGCTAAAATTCATTTATCGCTTTATACGATCAAGATATTTAACCGCGGTTTAGACAATCGTGTTCCCCAAGAAAAGGGCTACATTTTGTGTTTGCGACTTTTTTCTACATCAAATACAACCTTAGAAAACACGACATTTATACGAAAAATATGGTATTTTAAAAGTTTTTTTTCGTTTTAAAAAATTCTGTAACGGTCAAAACCGGTAAAAAACTCTTGAAAAAAATTGTATGTATACTCTAAAGTCTGTAGAATATTATACTGTTACTAATAATTCGGTTAAAACAAATTAACTACATAAAAAAAATTTTTTTTTACAATTATAGCAAAAAAAAAACGATTTTTACCGTTTTGAAATTACCGTTACGGATTAGAAATTTAAAAACCATCCGAATCTTGTTTTTTACTAGTTTTTAAGCGGTCAAAAGCTATGACAAGTCAAAATTCGTCTGGGGCCGATTCCCTATGCTTATCCTGCTACCTCCTTTTTTTTAAAAATACTTGTGGTTGTGATTGTCCAGCATTTCTTAAAAACTATATGTGCAAGCATATTTTGGGGCTGGCAATCAGGTTGGAATTAATTGTTCCTCCAATTGAGGCTAAAAATATTCCAATAGGGAAAAAAAATGTGGGTCGCCCATCCAAGGCGAAGAAGGCTTTAATTGTTCAATAAATTTTATCTTATTATTGTTTTATCTTATTCATATTTGGTTATAAAGTTAAAATACAGAATGTTTATTTGTATCCGCTTGATTATTGCCCATTTCCCCTATAATTTTAAATCGGTCTTTTTAAACTTTTTTATTGATGTTGAGGTTATTTTGCAAATCTAAGTAATATTTAATGTAGCATTTGTAATTTTAATATAGCATATGTTACTTATATATAGCGTTTGTTAATTCTGTATAACATATGTTACTTATATATAGCGATTGTTAATTCTGTATAGCATATGTCATTTATATATAGCGTGTGTTACTTAATATAGCATTTGTTATTTATATATAGCGTTGGTTGCTTATTTATAGCGCTTGTATTTTTATTATAGCAACGACATTTTTCAATATAACTTATCTATATAGTCTTTGTTTTTTCAATATAGCGTTTAATTTATTCTGATACCAAAACGTTGTAAAATGAAGGCCATGACCGTGTGGGAAACCAGGGTGAATGGTCGTACGTTAGTGAAAGTGGTTGCCGGGCATGGCACTGCTGCTTCCACGGCAAATGCGGCCGAGACAGAAGTACAATGAAGCGAAGCGCTCTAGAACGCAGGCGCTGAGCGTTTATTGCACGATGTTCTGTACGTTATATACCGCGCCACGGTCTGCGGCTATAGGCCAAGGTCGCTGGTCTCATTTTTTTATCTGCCGTTGTTCGGAAATACTTGGCTATTAGGTTTTCAAGCGATGAATTTTACACTTGTATTGTTTGGCGTACAGTTACGAAAATTATTCGGAGAGATTTTCTCATTGTGAATTAAATGGTATTCTATTTCTAAGATTGTTCTGAAATTGACAAAATTACTAAGTTACTTCATTATACATGAAATAATTTTATTATTATTATTATTATGTTTGTTTTTTCACGCCGATTAATCGTTACGGTTTTTTTTCCTTTTATTATTATTAATATTATTATTATTATTATTATTATTACTATTATTATTATTATTATTATTATATATATATATATATATATATATATATATATATATATATATATATATATATATATATATAATATTTTTGCTTGTTTCTACGAAAGTAACAAGTTTCTGTACACAATGATATATACGATATATTTATTAAGCAATGTTTCTTTTGAATCTGGCTGCACCTTGAATTTGTGAGTTCAATAGTGAAATGGGCACATTTATTTAATTATTATTATTATTTATTTATTATTATTATTTATTATTATTATTTATTATTATTATTTATTACAATTACTAAAATAAAATTTTCTTTACCTATAATTAAAATTTATTTGAAAATAAATAATATTTACCACTAGAAAATCCAACAAAAATAAGTTTCCGGCATATTAAAAATTATTTGCGAATGATATGTCTTCATCTTGAGCAATCTGTAATTAATTTTGTAAAATTTAGTCCTAAATCATTTAATAAAAATGAATTTGAAATAAAATTGCTTTAGGTTCAATTTCTGTATTAAAATTTATTTATAATCGACATTTCGACGAAATTCAACATCCGCCTTCATCAGAATAAATGATAAAAATTTGTATCATTTGTCCTGCATTTTAGTTTAGTTTTTTTTTCATTAATTACAATATCATTAACAGATTGAAATTTAGTGGAGTATATATAAAGTCACGCAGAATTTTAGTTGTTACATTCACAGTTGAGTTGTCAAGTTGAAAGTATTAATTTAAATAATTTTAAAAATCAAATTCGTATTTACATTTCTTGCTGCAGTATGTTATTTAGTTTAGATAACCATACATATACAATATATTTACTATTTTCAATAATATTTTTGATTATAATAAATTTCATAAATATATTTGTAGAATGCTCAAGATGATAAAATATCACTAGCAAATAATTTTCAATATGCAGGAAATTTGTGTTTTCTTAGATTTTAAAGTGGCAATTTTTATTTATTTTAAATTAAATTCTTATTATAATGTAAAGATAATATTACTTTAACACAGTAAAAATTCTTTCAAAACTCATTACATAAAAATAGTAAATGCTTTAAAATAAAATAGGTACAGAACTTAATCCTAATTTTTTTTTATGTTTATAATATTACTTAGTAAATCCTAATACAAATTCAAATTGAACATTTTACTATTGAACACAAAAATTCAAGGTGTGGCCAGATATAAAAGACACATTGAAAATGAACAAGTAGATCATGTTAATAATCATAAACAAACAAATGAAATTAGATAGTTTATACAATATTATTAATATTTATTGCAATATCATGTATTTTTGATTTTAGATCTGCCATTACAAGTTGAAGATGCAGTCAGATTGAAAAGAGACACACAACAAATCCTCGAGACTTCTACTGACACACCAAAAAAATTGAATAATATTAAAATAATTTAAATATGTTAATGTAATGTTATTGTTTTTATATTTTCAAATTTTGATGGAATTGTAAGAATTTAATGTATACTGTGTACATCTTTTTAAATAAATATGTATTTAAAATATATTTTTAAAATATGCAATAATATTTCTCTTTGTTCATTTAAATTTTTAATAAAGTTTAAAAAACTTTTAAAACTGCGTAATAAACAGTTTATATAGTCAACTGTCTTGTTAATTGACTGAGGCGCTTCAAAAACAGTTGACAATCTACTTATCTAGTTAACTTATTGATTAAGTTAATAACGTTTTATACATCTGACCCTAAAATTTATTTGGAATTATAAAAGTCAATGAAAAGATTATAATGTCAACATATTAAAAAAATCTTACACAACTGATTATATTAAAATGAAAAGGCTTTAGGATATAGTTCTGTATTGCAGCTTTTTACCACTTTAACTATCAATTATTATTTACTTGACTATCTCACATTATCTCACACTATCTGATAACAAAAATAATTAGGTTAGAAATATAAAATTTGTCGTCAGAGTATTATCGTACCCTGCTATTTTATATGGTACAAAGAGTATGCTCCTAGAGCTTACTCTCAGAATATTGAAACAGATTAGAGTTTATACAGGAGTACTACTCAAAATATTTTGAACGAATTAGAGTATACTCTGTACATTACAGTATGGTTTTGGAATGCACCCCCAAAGTCAATGAAACATTTCTTTAAATGAAATTTGAAATTACTTTCAAATTTTATGCTGCTAATATGCTTTGGTAAATTCAGTGAAATAATTGAATTAAAAAATTGTATTGAAACTAATTAAAATATTTTGCAATCGATTATTAATAAAAATAAATATTAATAGAGAACTTAAACCTAAAGCCGTTTTATTTTAATATAATAAGTTCCGAAAGATTTTTTACTACATTATTAATTATAAATTTTTTTTTCAATATTTATGTACACATATAAAAAATAAATAAAATTTAAAAACACAAACTCAATGATAAAACAGAGCATTGTTAACATACTATAAGTAAATTGTAAAAAGAATTTACCGGATAAAGCTGGATCATATGGGTTTGTCAGCTAAGTGCTAAGAAAACGCAGAGAATTTTTACGTAGGTATGTGTTATACAATTAAGTACATTTATTCTTGCATAATGCCATATTCTCGTGGCTTAGAATAGAGTAATTTATAATCTAAGAAAATCGGCATATTTTGTTCTGAATTTCCAAACATAAAAATATTTGCAAAATTTTCACGATAAACTGCATTATTCATTATGATAAGTAAATAATAGCTACTCGGTATATTGTTTCAAAACATATTTTATTTCGGTGACTAGTTTCGCAATGCAATAGCTTCGTCAGACCAACATTAACTTAAACTAGATATTTACAATATTTATATATTATTTCAGATATTTGTTGTTGGGTGGGGTGGTTGTTTACAAATTTTCTAAAAAGGTAAAGAGGGGTGAGGTATATAGGTTGGTTTGGTTATTTAGTGTCTGCAATAAAAACCAGCAGACACTAAATGACCAAACCTACCTATATACCTCACCCCTCTTAACCTTCTTAGAAAATTTGTAAACACCCACTCCAACCAACAACAAATACATCATATATATATATATATATATATATATATATATATATATATATATATATTTGCATTTTTTTTGAGTTAAATATCTACAAATTATTCAAATTAATAAAATATATTAATTTAAAATTATATTAAAATAAAACTGCTTTAGGATAAAATTTCGTATAAAAATTTATTTTTAATTAATGGTAGCCAAATTTTATTTAACTAAGTGCTTTTACAGTGATTGATTTCATTTTTTTTTTTAAATTCCTGTTGCTTTTCTTATCAATTTGCTCTTAATATTAATTGGTCTTGCAATTATTATAGTATCTTTGAATTTTACATCATGAAGATATTCTAACGCGCATGTTGAGCAATTTATTCAGATATGTCTGCTATTGCTCAACATGCGTTAGAATATCTTCATTATGCCAAATTCCGAAATACTGTAATTATTGCAAAACCAATCAATATTAACAACAGATCTGTACCAACTAGGTACTGATTTAAATAAAATTTGGCTTCTATTAGTTAAATATTTATAAATTTTATGATCTAGTTACTGTTGTATTTTGTTACCTAGTAGCTGGTTTCTATATGTTCCGTTTATTTACTATAAACGTTATTTGTATCATTTTTCCTGATGAAGACTTACGTTAAGTTTCATCGAAGCGTTAATTTTAAATAAATACTAATATAAAACTTTAACCTAAAGCAGTTGTATTGAAAATTTGTTTACAATATAACTGCACAATACGTATATGTACTTGGGTGGATTATAGTTGAAGAATAGCTGCGATCACCGGACAGCCGAATAAATGCCAAAATACACGTTGTTTTGTTAGAAATCTAAACATAGGCATAACTGGCTAAGCTAGAATTTAATAATGTATTTTCTGATCCTTTAAGTATATAATTGAAAAAAAATATGCATCATATGGAAAAAATTTAAATATGTGTTAATTAAAAATTATTATTGCGTTTGAGTATATACAATGCTATTTTGATGAATATATGGTACCTAGTAAATATTGGGTTTGGCTGCAAAATCACGAAAGAAAATTGACTGATGCGCAAATTAGATTTTTGCATGTGATATGTTTTGTGATTAGGTTGAATCGAATACGAAATATGATGAGTGTCAAATTGAAAAAATTATGTTAATTAAAAAATTAATTAATTAATATTGGGTGTTTGTTTAAAAATTAAAAATGCAGTAGCCGGAAGTTAATGCCATTTCTAGTACTTATAGGTCAAATTAAAGAATTATAAAAATTAATTTTGTAAAAATTTAAAAAAATTCAAACTGCTATTTTTGGATTCAACACAAATTTTAGGTTAAAATTTTTTAAAATATTTTTTTAAATATAATTTCTAATTTCTTTGAGAAATGTATGTTTTTCAACAATACGATTAAAATTCTGTATTAATATTTATTAATAATTGACGTACTCAACCTAAGTTTTCATGAGGAAAATGGATGCAAATGATATTTACAGTATATGTTAAGATTTAAACACTCGGTGACGACGTTATAAAGATTTAATGAATTAAATTAAATTAAATTAAATTAAATTAAATGAATTAAAGAATACAAAAACAAGGTACTAGATAACAAAATAAGTAACTATATTATAAAAATTTATAAATTCGTTTAATAAAAGAAAGCCAAATTTTATTTAAATCAGTTTCTTTATAAATTTCTATTGTTTCTCTTATCAATCTACTGTTTGTATTGATCGATCTTGCAATTATTACAGTATCTTCGAGTTTTACATCATGAATATATTGTAACACACGTTGTGCAATAGCAAATTTATCTGGATGGATTCAACGTGGTGATTTCTTATATTATTAATTTGTTTATTAATTTATAAAGAAAAAGATAACATCAATAAGTGACAATTATGCATGGACTGAAATAAAATTTGGCTTCTATTAATTAAAAATTTATAAATATTATCTAGTTACATATTTTGTTAACCTAATAACTTTTTCTCT
The DNA here is from genome assembly GCA_963966155.1 of Clivina fossor. Classification (NCBI taxonomy): domain Eukaryota; kingdom Metazoa; phylum Arthropoda; class Insecta; order Coleoptera; family Carabidae; genus Clivina; species Clivina fossor. Next base: position 246,399 of record CAWYQG010000030.1, read on the forward strand.
GATCTGTTTATTTACTGTAAATATCAATTGTATCTGTTTTCTTAATGAAGATGTACGTTAAATACGTAGAGTATGTCGATTATTAATAAATATTAATACAGAACTTAAACCTAAAGCCGTTCCAATTTAATAAAATAAATTATTACTATTTTTGTTGATCACATAACCATTTTTGGCACTAGATATATTTATCCTAAAAATTTCATTAAAATTGGTTGCATCATCTAGGAGGAGTTGCGATCACAAAATTTTGACTGACGACCGAGCGAGCTGACGACTCACATACATACACCCACATAAACTAAGTTCGGATTTGTCATCTAGGAATTACATGAATGATTTCTATATAATTTTTTTTTAATGTTACAGGTATTGAACCAAACACTATACCACTTTTCCAGTCAAAGTGGTTAAAAACATATTTTATTAAAATTTTTTTAGATACATTGCATATATTTAATTTTTAAAAAAACACATTGTATAGAATAATTTTTTAAAACACATTGCACATAATTTTCTTTGACACATCGTATATAATTGCTTCGTATACTCCGTAAAATAATACGTAAAAATATGTTACTTGAATATAAATAGATTGCCGAAAATTATCTCATTAAATAAAGATATAAATAGTAATAAATAAATAAATAATGTTTTTTCGCCGAAATATTAGATTCTGTCTTCTGAAAAATGCAATATCAATAAATGATGAAAATACGCCTCTCTACATCATATGCCCGCAGTAAAATCGATTTATCCAATAGTGATTAGGGGTGGGGGAGATACGTTAAGCTACAGTTTAGTGATACGCCAATATAATTTATTTGCCATTTTCTACCTTAAGAAATACTGCCTAATTCAATTTTGAATGGCAAAAGGTCGTAACGATAGAAGACAAATATCGGCACAGCCAATAATTAAAAAAATTCTTAAAAAGAAACGCTTAATATTTACAAGAAATTAACTTTCCCCCGCAGATTTTTAATTGCACAGATATTGTTAATTTAAAATTGGAGATTTCGGACTTAGGCATAATGCAATATGCTCAAACTCGAATAATTATGCTCAAACCCGAAAATTAATTTTATTATCAGAAACATATTAAATTATAATATTATAATAATTGTGTTCCATTTTTATTACACATTATTAAATTAGTATTAGATTATGCAGACGGGCAACTTTTATTTCATCCATATTTATGCTACCTCTCATACACATTTATTTATTTTTACAGTTTGGAAACATTCGCTCACAAAAAATACTATTAATAATATCTATCACTCTAAAACAATTATGTAATTTTACCTAGTAACCATGAGACACTATGTGTGATGCCCAATATTTCTAGGTATACGTATATAATTACTCAACTGTTGTTAATTTTAAACATAATTGGTTAATAATACAATAACATTAGAACTATATTACAAACATTATGTATAGGTAATATAATATTAACAACAAGATGAAAAAAGCATATATGTAATATTATAGGGTTTTAGTAAAGTTTCTCTAATAAATTTACAAAACTTCAATAACTTTATTGTTTGGAATTTTCCATAAATAGATAAAATTTGTTTAGATATATAATACTGTTGTTAGTATAATTACATACATTTCCAAATTTACATAAAGGATGTGTTTTGAAATAAATAAATTACATTTAAAATATTTTACTAGTATTATTATACAAAATATGTACTTATCGTTAGTCTTATTATTTTTAACAAATTATTGCAGATATTAATATGCGAGCTGTAATTTTAGATAATTTAAGAAGTCATACCAACAATATGTAATTTTTCATTAAATATATATGTCATGCAATTTTCGAAAGTAATCAATTTTATATACTTATTAATTCATTTTTATTTTCTTTATATTGAATTTATTATGAATTATTTAAAAATTACAGAATTTTGAAGTAAAAATAAAAAATATTTATAGTAAAATAAAATTATAGAATATTTATAGTAAAATGTTACTATTATTTTTCTGTAATTTCGCTATTTGTTTTACAGTTCTTCATCCATCAAATTGACTTGCATCTGATCCCATCTAGTTACTAGTGATGAGAGCATAATCGAATGATTTTATTAATTGAATGATGATATCCTAATCGAATAATCATTCGAATGACACGCTAGGAATGAATATATGTAGTAGTACATTTAGAACGAATGATATTTCACGTGATATTTGATTTGTAATCGCTCGATATTATATCACAATATGCAAAATATTTTTATGCATTTTTTTATAAATAACAAAAATATTTTAAATTTCTGTTTTATGTTAAATAAATAATTTCATTGTATTTATTACATAAAATAAAATGTATTAATATAACTGGGCTACAACAAAAAATAACCTTACTAAAAATTACAGGTCTTTAACACTAAATACACATTTACTTTTACTATTACTTCTCAAATTATATAAGAAATTAAAATTAAATCTAATTAAAATATTATTAATAAGTTAGATATGCTGGAGCATTTTTCTTCTCTCCCCCACTTTAAGTGCATCTGTCAGAGTCAAACATGATTATTTGCTACTTGATTAGGTTGACTGACACTGATTCCGAGTAATTAAAAAAATTTTAGCCATAAAGTTGTTTTTCAATTTTATAATCTATTAATTTTCGTATATTTTTATATAACTCTACCACTTTTCTGTTTCTTCATCAATCGAGTGATTTCAATTTTAATTCGAATGATTTGTAATTTAAATTAGATGTGTATCTCGAATGATTTTCATAATCAAATGATCGATTATTTTTTATTGGAATTATTTTATCACTAATTCAGACATTCTAGCTTTTATGCATCTGTTCCGGACAGAAAATGATATTTTGGTATGAGAAAACAAGGAAAAAACCCATATAACATTTTCTAATCAATATTTACTGATGCCTCAAGGACATTTTCATTATTTTTCAAAAATAGGCAGAAAACAACAAAAAATTACGTTTTTTAAAAACTTTATTGCGTTTGAGTCATCTGTAAATAGTGATTAAAAATTGTCATATGTGTTTGTTTCTCTTATTTTCTCATACCAAAAAATCATATTCTGTCCGGTAATACATATATACTGGGTGTCCCATTTTAATCCGCCACTTGCAATAACTTTAAAATCGTGCATTGGACAAAAAAATATTCCGAATAAAAAGTAAATGGTTTTGAGGGGGACATCTGATGCAGAGACCCTTGCTCCTTTTGGACTCCCTGGAGGGCGGGAACGGGGGGCAACTTTGAAATCTTAAATGGAATTCCCTATTATTTATTGCAGATTCGGATAGACCATTAAAAAGGGGGATAACTATAAGTTAATGGTTTCGAGGGGATATTTGATTCAGTGACCTTTGCCCCCCCCCCTTTTCCAAAGAACTAAAAAGAACTTGAATATCGTACTTAGTTACAACTTTTTTTTCAAATTGAAGACTGATAAACTGAGAAAAAAAATGCTGTTTGCAGCGCCATCTATCAAAAATAAAAAAAGTCTCAAAATAAAATTTACATACTTTTTAATGGTCTATCCGAACCTGCAATAAAAAATAGGGGGTTCCGTTTAAGATTTCAAAGTTGCCCCCCGTTCCCGCCCTCCAGGGGGCCCAAAAGGAGCAAGGGTCTCTGCATCAGATGTCCCCCTCGAAACCATTTACTTTTTATCTGGAACATTTTTTGTCCGATGCACGATTTTAAAGTTATTGCAAGAGGCGGATTAAAATGGGACACCCAGTATATATATATACACATTGTCACCTTGAATTTCGTATATTATTTAATAAAATTTACCTGTCGACTATTTTCTAAATTTATGAAAATATTTAATTTTAATAATTTATTATTTTCCTTAAAAAAAATGTAATTGCCATTTGTAAAAAATAACCTTGAATAGCAGTTCTCCTTCTATGCGTAAAAAATAATAATCAAAAAATATAATAATTTATTCTCGAATTTTCACAGTTAGTTTAAAACTTCTTCTCTGTGCAGAACGTAGTACGTATAGTTGTTTCTACATTTTATTTGTTTATTATTAAAGTTATTGTGTAAATATGGCAAATTTATCAAATTAGTAAGTACATATTTTTACTCATATATAGATATATATATATATATATATATATATATATATATATATATATATACCGGCTGTTCGTTCGTCAAGTTCGTATGGGCGTTTAACATGTAATTTCGATAAATTGCGATATACTACTTTCTCAAGTAAAATTCGAAGAAATACTTAGAATACTTTTCGATAGGACATAAAAGGTTCTATTAGTTGGTTTTAGTTTTAATTTGCTAGCATGTGCCGTTTAAGCGCTAGAATTTTTTTTAGATTTTTGGTTTTTATTTTTTTCTCAAAAACTATGAGGTGTAGGAAAATAAGCATGACATGGAAAAATGCGAAATATTGAGTACGATAATTGAGTGAAAAAACCATTATTCTACGATGCAACGTTTAGTAGAAAAAAAATTAAAAACTGAATTTTTGAAAATTTGACAAGGGATTTGGATTTTTTCAAAATAAGTTTTTTTTTTCAAAATTTGCTCAAAAAAATCTGAAAAAATTTAGTAAAATAGAGAAAAAAATTAGCTACATAATAGCTAAGTAACTTTCTTCTCTACCTCATTCTGGTTTGGCAGGAAAAATTATTGAATATTCTAAAATGTTTTTTAGAATTTTCAATAATTTTTCCTGCAAAATCAGTATGAATTAGAGAAAAAAGTTACTTAGCTATTATGTAGCTAATTTTTTTCTCTATTTTATTAAATTTTTTCAGATTTTTTGAAAAATTTTTGAAAAAGTCTTATTTTGAGAAAATCCCGTCAAATTTTCAAAAATTCAGTTTTTAATTTTTTTTCTACTAAACGATGTTATTGAGTGATGTTATTCTTTTTTTACAAATATTTGTTGCTTGTCTTATCAATCTGCTGCTAATATTGATTGGTCTAACAATTATTAAAATATTCTATTTTTCAAATAATTTTTTTGCTACTGAAATAGTTTCTTGAACAATAAATATTAGCAGTAGATTGATATAAAAAAAGCAATAAATAAATAAATCATTTTAGGTTCATGGCGTAATTGTGTATGTAGGTATATATGTATGATTATATAAGTGTACATCTGCCGACAATATTTATAGTAAACCTGGTTTAAGTGGTATTAAGCTAATGTGTTAAATTATTCTTATAAAAAATTCGATAAATGACGTTTTTTTTGTGCGCCACGAGTTTTGCTTGCTGTGACTGACGTCATGTTGTTTTTCGAACAGTGTGGTAGTGATATGTGTTTTTGTGCCGTCAATAACAATAGTAAATTTATCGACGTATGCAACGTTGCCGTATGTTATGTTTACATTTTGATATTGAATTGAATCGGAAATTTCGAAACGAATTTATCTGTGAAAAATATATTAATGAAGGAAATGCAAAACAAAAACTGATTCTAAACCATTGTATAGTAAAAATTATTTTCCTTAGACTATAATTGGTTGTCACAATAGTCAGTAAAACATAAAACTAACAAGATTATGGGTAAAACCATATATAGACCACTTTGACATTTTTCAGAAAGTTGGAAACACTGTATTTTAATAAAATTATAATTTATATGGGCACCAGGAAAAATTGATTGAAACTTGAAAATTTGATCAAAATCGAATAAATAATGTAGCCACAAAAAATTTCAAAAAATTTTTGTCATTTGTTTCTTAAAAAGTTGGCAACACTGTATTTTGTTAAAATTACATAATGGATGTAGGCACTAAAAGAATCTTCTATGAAAATTTTATTAAAATCGGTTTAATAACGTGGTTATAATAAATTTTTAAAAATTTTAGTAATTTTTTTCTCGGAAAGTCGGCAACACTGAATTTTGTTAAAATTATGTAAATTATATGAATACTAGGAGAATCTTTTGTAAAAATTTGAGTAAAATCGGTTGAACAACATGGACATATATAATAAATTTTTAAAAATTTTAGTCATTTTTTCTCGGAAAATTGGCAACACTAAATATTAGTAAAATTATATAATTAATGGGAGCATTAGGGAAATATTTTTTGAAAATTTGATCAAAATCGGAGAGAACTTTAAAAAAAAAAATTAAAAAAAAGGTTAACCGGGGGCTAAATAATAAGAATAAATAATATAAATTACATTACAGTAAATAACAGATCATAGAAACAAGTTACTAGATAACAAATAAGTAACTAAATCATAAAATTTATAGATTTTTAATTAATGGAAGCTAAATTTCATTTAAGTCAGTTCCCCTTTGCAGTGATTTATGTTATCTTTTTCTTTATAAATTTCTATTGCTTTTTTATATCAATCTGCTGCTCATATTTATTGTTCTAGAAATTATTACAGTAGCAAAAAAATTATTTGAAAAATTGAATATTTTAATAATTGTTAGACCAATCAATATTAGCAGCAGATTGATAAGACAAGCAACAAATATTTGTAAAAAAAGAATAACATCAATCATTGAGTGAAGGTACTGATTTAAATAAAATTTGGCTTCCATTAATTAAATATCTATAAATCGCATGATCTAGTTACTTGTTTATTGTTACCTAGTAACTTGTTTCTATGTTTTGTTTATTTACTGTAATGTCGTTTTGTATCATTTATTCTGATGAAGACGAACGTTGAGTTTTATCGAAACGTCAATTTTAAATGAATATTAACACAGATAAATATTTATTTAACCAATAGCAATTTATTTTACCACATTACATTGTTCAATATATTTGTAACAATGCAATGTAATAGATTTTATATCTCTGGATTGTTGTGTACAATATAACTAGAGTTAGATACAGCAACAGACGTATGAACAAATTATATTTACTTAAGTTAATTTCTTTAGTTAAAAATATATTTATATTTGCATTATTCTATTTTTATTACAACTTATTCATCATTAACACATATTATAATTACAATTTTACGTATGTACTGCATGTATATATATATACTTTCGTTTTTGATTTTGAATTTTTATAACTTTCATAATATTTTAAAGTATCTAAAGAGATATACACAATTTGTCCGGAGGCGAAAATAATATTTTACGAAATAAAATTGGAATTCTTCTTTAATATTATAATCAGTATGACACCAAGTTTATATTTTTATAAAGAGTAAACAACCTTGATTCAGCATCTTTTTTGTAATATTAAAATTATTACTATAGAATAGAAAATAAATGAAGAGGAAAAGAAAAACCTGTTAATAATTTATGCATAACATTTTACCATCAGTTTAGAATTTGAGTTTGACTAATTTGTGAATTAATTTTTTTACTCGTGTAATAACTAATTTATTTTATCAACATGGATTTTTCTAATTTTCTAGTAAGGTAGGAATATAACATACATACTTACTTACTTTAACATCTTTAAACATAAGTGATGATATTTATTAGTCAAAATTATTGCATAGAAAAATTACAAATAGAATAAAATATTATATTTACTAGATTAAATAAATATATAGAAATATATAGATCACTTTGAGATTATTACATAAATGCTAAGAAATAGGAATTAAATTTTTATGTTTTTCCAGAATTTCAAAAATTTGTTTTAAATCATATAAACAGTATGCTTAAAATAAATATAGAATATTTTTCTTGGAAAATCGACAACATTATGTAATAATTAAATTGTTAATTTTTTCAAGCATATATATATATATATATATATATATATATATATATATATATATATATATATGTATACTGTAACAATAGTAAACGCTTTGGGTATCTTTCGTGCAAATTTGATTAAAATCAGATAAATAATGTAGCCAAGCAATAATGAATTTTATTCTTGAAAAGTTGGCAACACTGTATTTTAATAAAATTATAATTTATGTGGGCACTAGGAGAAACTTTAAAAATTTTATCAAACGCGGATAAATAATGTAGCCTCAAAATTTTTTAAAACTATTACTAATTTTTTTCTCGGAAATTTGGCAACACTGTATTTTGTTAAATCGCATAATTTTTGTAGGCACTAGACAAATTTATCCTAAAAATGTCATTAAAAGCAGTTGACCTGTCTAGGAAGAGTTGCGATTACAAAATTTTGATTGACGACCGAGCGAGCGCGCTGAGGACGCACATCCATACGCCCACATAAACTAAGTTTAGTTTCGTCTGAACTAGAGTTCTAAAATATCGGTTATTAATTAATATTAATACAGAAACACAAACTAAAGTCCTTTTGTTTTAATATAACAAGTTTTAAAAGATTTTTTATTATATTAACATTAGTATAAAAATACAGATTTGCGCAATAATTGCACGTTTACATTGTATTGTTCTGCAAAATAAAACGTAATAAATTTTAAATTATTTAGCTAATGGAAAGGTGATACAGTCATTCCTAAGTCTAATATTAATTACGAAAATAAAACGACTTTAGGTTGCAGTTCTGTATTAATATTTATTAATAGTCGACGTATTTTACGTACTCAGCGTACGTCTTCATTCTGAAAAAAACAACATATAAACAACATTTACAGTAAATAAACAGAATATAAGAACAACTTACTATTTAACAAAATAAATAACTAGATAGTGTAATAATTGCAAGACCCATCAATATTAACAGCAAATTGATAAAAGAAGCACTAAAAATTTATAAAGAAAAGATAACATCAACCAGTGCAAAGACACTAATTTAAATAAAATGCCATTTGTAGCTTTTTTTCTGATGAAAACGTACGTCGAGATTTTTTACTATTTCATTAATTATTAAATTTATTTCTAAATATTTATGGCTACTAAATACGATTTAAAAACATAAACTCAATGATAAAATAGAGCAATTTAAATATATGCTATGAGTAAATTGTAAAACGAATTTACCGGATAAAACTGGAACATACTTCATATGAAAGTTTGTCAGCTGAGTGTTACAAAAAAAAAGTCAGAGAATAGTTACCTACGTATGTGTTATACAAATAATTAATAACACTTACTTCTGCATAATGCCATATTCTAGTGGAGTAGACTGTAGTAATATATAATTTAAGAAATTCAGCATATTTTATTCTTTATTTCCAAGAATGAAAATATATGTGCAAAATTTCAACGATAAACTACACAGTATAAGTTATAGTACCATATGAACGAACACGGTCTTATTTTTGATTACCTATACTATATCTATATAAAATTTATACCAAATTATATTATTTTATATTAAATTCGTATCGTATTAAAATTGTAATAATTATATTTTATTGTATTAATTGTGAAATTGTGTGTAAGTGAACATACGATTAATCAACTAATACATAGCTCTGACGCATCTTTATGGTTTTGTCATTACCAAATATTACAAACTATAGATTACATATTCTAAAACAATTGAGATTTATAAGTAAATATTCATAAGCTATCATCAGATACGATCTTTTGTATATCAACTAAGTAATTCTGTGTATTTTTTGAAATAAAGTTATTTTTCTTTTATAAAGTTGCTAATAGGGTCATTTCACAAAATTTATTTTTAAAAAAAATACATCACAATCGAAAGTCCAATATGAAACATAATTTTTCATAACAAAAAAAGCAACAAAAGTTTTATAGTTCATTTTTAATTAATAATTGAAAATCAGTTTACATTTTCAAATCATTTTAAAAACGATGACGTACTTTAAGAACAAAAGAGCTATAGTATGACGCCTTACAACCTGATTGGCTGACAATATTTAGCAAATACAAGCTAAAAAATTCAGAACGTTTTTTATATATTTTAACTAATAATATACATTTAAAAATATACAAGTTCTAATATAATACTTTTTTTATATATTTATAAAGTTAATTCTAAGTATAATTAAATTAACAGAATAAATCTTGAAGCAATTTTGAAAAAGTTTATTTTCGTAGAAAATTATGAATCTTGCAAAACAAACGCACCTAGTTAGATGGCTACTGTCACTTGAATTTAAAATTATTTGTCATATGTCACACAACCTGTTGATCGTTCTTATAAAGTTTCTATTTATATATTTTACAAATGAGTTTAAAAAAGCACTGCATAGTTTTGTCATGCGATAGGTACCAGTCAAATGATAGTAGCAAATTATTTATTACTGTACCACTTAATTATGATAGAAGAAAACTTTGGTTAGAAGCAGTAGGACGCAATATTTCAGATTATAGTCTTTCAAGTACTATGTTTGTTTGCGAAGATCATTTTAATGTAAATATATCTGTACTAAAAGCAATATTTTCTTTTAATTGATATTTTGTAAATAAATGAAGAAGAAACGCTGGTGTATATATATATATATATATATATATATATATATATATATATAAAGAAAAAAGTACCCCCTCTGCTCCCCAGCACCATGGACCTAGCACCGTTATGCATAGCACGTGTGTCAACGGTGACGTTGCAATGACGACAAACATCTCTATTGTTCTTAGAAAACGTCATAACATGGCCGACGTCGATTTTTCAGAACCCGTTTGGCGGGCAAATCTTTTTGTTAATTACGGCTATAATAATGCGAAAAAAAAAATTGTTGTTGCTGTTTATGTCTATAAATACATAAAATCTTTCGATTGAAGTAATAAAAAAAAAATGTGAAATGACCCTATTACGTGAAATTAAATTTACATAATAACATGTACTTACTAACTAACACAAAACAACGAGACAAATAATATATTATTAAAGATATTACAATAGTGATAACAATTGTACCGAGTATTAGATTTATTTCCATTTTTTTAGGTTAAATATCTGCAAATTATACAAATTGATTATTAGTATAATAAACAATTGAATATAAAGCTGGTTTAGGTTAAAAAAAAATCTGAAAAAATTTAGTAAAAAATTCATAATAACTAAGTAACTTTTATCTCAAACTCATGCTAGTTTAGCAGGAAAAATTATTAAAAATTCTAAAAAACATTTTAGAATTTTCAATAATTTTTAGTGCCAAACCAGAATGAGGTAGAGAAAAAAGTTACTTAGCTATTACGTAGCTCATTTTTTTCTCTATTTTACTAAATTTTTTCAGATTTTTTTGAGCAAATTTTGAAAAAAGTCGTAGTTTGAGAATTTTTCAAAAATTCAGTTTTTTATTTTTTTTACTAAATGATACATCCTAGAATAATAGTTTCTTTACTCCATTTTAGTACTCATTATTCCGCATTTTTTCATACTACGCATATTTTCCTACATCTCATAGTTTTTGAGAAAAAAATAAAAACCAGAAAAATAAAAATAAAAATTCTGGCGCCCAAACGGTATATGCTAGTATATTAGAACTAAAACCAAATTATAGAACTTTTGAAGCCCTATCGAAAAGTACTCTAAGTATTTTTACGAATTTTACTCGAGAAAAAAGTATATCGCAAATAATCGAAACTGCATGTTAAACGCCCGTACGAACTTAACGAACGAATACCCGGTATACTCGTATATATAATTTTAAAAAAATACATTGTATAGAATAATTTTTTAAAACATATTTTAAATAATTTTTTTTGACACATCGCATATAATTGCCTCGTACACTCTGTAAAATAATACGTAAAAATACATTACATGTATAATAGAATGACTAAAAATATCACATTGAAAAATATATAAATATCAGTTAGCTTTGAAAAAAATGAATAATGCTTTTACCGCCGAAAATTTATCCAATAGCGATTAGTTTTAATTAGCTACAGTTTATTGATTCGCAAAACATAATATATATATGCTACTTTCTAACTTAAAAGAAATACTGCCTAATTCAATTTCAAATGACGAAAGTTTGTAACGAAAAAATACGAATAACGGCACAGCTAATAATTAAGAAGTTTTTAAATAAAGATACACTTAATATTTACAAGGAAATTCGTTCTTTGCCAGAGCAGATTTTTAACTGCACTGATATTGTTAATTTGAAAGTAAAGATTTCGGACTTAGGCATAATGCAAACTTAAATATGACACATTTTCAAATAGTTTTTCTAATTAATCTTATTATCAAAAACATGTTAAATTATAATTCTAACAATTATGTTACATTTTTATTACACATTTTTTTAATTAATATTAGATCTTTGCAAATTATTTAAACAAAGAAAATTAACTCTGTAATAATATTAATTTGATTTGTTTTATAATTACGAAAATACTTTTCTTACTTAATACTGCAAAAAAATGATAAATATAAATAGCTTATATTCCAAATATAAGTATATTATTTTGATATAACGATTTAAAATTTAATGACAATATTTAATGTATTTTGATAAAAAGAATGTTAAAATAAAACTGCTTTAAGCTAAAGTTCTGTAATATTTATTTATAATCGACGTTTCGACCAAACTCAAAGTCTGTCTTCAACATGATGTAAAATTCGAAGATATAGTAATAATTGTTAGACCAATCAATATTAATAAAGCAGATGGATAAGAAGAAGTATTGGAAATTTATAAAGTAACAAAGAACATCAATCACTGTAAAGTGGCACTGATTTATATAAAATGTGGTTCCATTTAATTAAACGAATTTATAAATTTTTATGATCTATTTTTTTACCTAGTAACTAGTAACTTGACGTTGAGTGTGTCGAAAGGTTTATTATAAATTAATATTAATATAGAAATTTATCATAAAGCAGTTTTTAGTTTCTACTGTTTCAAATATATCATATACGTTTGCTTGTTACTCGTAGACTATTTTATATCAATATCCAGTAACGCATTGCACTCTTGCGAAAGAAATAATAGATATTTAGTTGCGCATATAATAATAAAGTCTCTAAAATAAAAATGGACTAAATCATTTTATTTAAAATTTTACATTTTCTAAATTATACATAAGATTGTGGCAAAGATTGTGTCGCAAACTGTCATTTCATCCATATTTATACTACCTTTTATATACATTTACTAATTTTTACAATCTGGAAACATTCGCTCTCGCAAAATACTCTCAATCGTATTTATCACTGTAAAAAAAATAACTAATTTTACATAGAAACAATGAGATATTACGATGCCTAGCATTTCTAGGTATAAAATTAATCAAATATTGTTAATTTTAAACATAATTGATAAAACATACAATAACATTAGAACTATATTACAAAAATTATATAATATGATATTAACAACGAGATGAAAAAGTACATATGTAATATTACAAGTTTTTAGTAAAGTTTCTGTTAGTAAATTTACAGAACGTCAATAAATTTGTTGTCAAGAATTTTCCATAAATAGAAAAAATTTGTTTAAATATATAATATTGTTGTTGGTATAATTACATACATTTCCAAATTTTCATAAAGGATGTATTTTGAAGTAAATAAATTACATTTAAAATATTTTATTAGTATTATTATACAAAATATGTACTTATCGTTAGTCTTATTATTTTTAATAAATTATTGCAGATATTAATATGTAGGCTGTAATTTTACATAATTTAAAAAGTCATACCAACCATATGAAATTTTACATTAAGTATGTGATGCAATTTGCAGAAAGTAATCAATTTTAACAGTACAATAGCCCATTAGGCCTCAATGCTCTGGGACTCAATGACACCAACCTTTCGAATAGAATCAAGTTTACATACTTATTATTTCATTTTTATTTACTTTATATTATATTATTATATTGTGTATGTATATACCGTGTGTTGACTTGGACCGTCGTCATAGAGATTTATCATGTAAAATCAGACATGTGCGGTTTCCTGCTTCCCAAATTATTTTACAAAAAAAACTTTGGAATAAATATTTTAGGATACACTTTTTTACATGTAAATCAATCAACAAAATTTTTTTTGGAACCATCCCAACGTTAGGAATTAGAATTAAAAATTGTCAAGAAATTGATTGAAAATGGCATTAGCCGTGATATTGGAACAAAAATAAAACAAATGCTAAATGCTATATGCTATTTCATGGCTACTGCCATTTTCCATACAATTTCTTAACAACTTTAGACCTAATTCTTGACGTTAGGAAAGTTCCAAAAAAAAAATTAGTAATTGATTTACATGCATAAAAGTATGCCCTAAAACATTTATCATAAGGTTTTTTTTTGTGAAATAATTTGGAAAGCAGGAAATCGCACATGTCTGATTTTACATTCTAAATCTCTATGTACAACGGTCCAAGTCAACAGACGGTATATATATATATATATATATATATATATATATATATATATATATTATTATGAATTATATAAAAATTACAGAATTTTGAGTTGAAATTAAAAAATATTTATAGTAAAATAAAATTACAGAATATTTAGAGTAAAATTTCCCTATTATTTTTCTGTAATTTCGCTATTATTATTTTTTACAGTGCACTACTTCTTTATACATCAAAATAACTTGCATCTGATTTTAATAATTAAATGATCGGTATTTGAATAATGATATAATAAGCGAAAGACACGATAGGAATGAATATAATGGTACATCTAGAACGATCCATTTTATTAATCTGCCATATGATATTATTTCGGTAATCGCTCGATAGTATATCACAATATACAAAATATTTTTATGCATTTTTTTAAATTTCTATTATATGTTAAATAAATTAATATTTTACTTATATTTCTTAAATAAAATAAAAAGTATTAATGTAACTCAGCTACAACAAAATAATCTTACTGAAAAGTACAGGTATTTAACTTTTATACTTTTAGTATTACTTTTTTGTCTTATATAAGAATGTACAGTTAAATCTAATTATTAATAAGTTAGCAATGTTGTTGCATCTTTTTTTTCTTCTCTCTCCCACTTTAAGTGCTTTTATCAAAGTCAAACATAGTTATTTGCTACTTGATTAGGTTGATTGGCTTTGATTTAGAGTAATTAAACAAATTTTAGCCATAAAGTTTGTCTTTCAATTTTATGATATATTTTCGTATATTTTTATGGAAATCTGCCACTTTTCTGTTTGTTCATCATTCTAATGATTTCAATTTTAATTCGAATGATTTGCAATTTATTTCGAGATATCTCGAATGATTTTCATAATCGATTGATCAATTGTTTTCTTTTCGAATTATCCCATCGCTTAATTCAGACATTCTAGTTTTTATGCATCTGTTTAGAGCAGAAAATGAGTTTTTGGTATGAGAAAACAAGAAAAAAATCGCATATAACATTTTTTGATCAATATTTACTGGTACCTCAAAAATATTGTCATTATTTTTCCAAAATAGACAAAAAGTAGCAAAAAATTACGTGTTTTAAAAAATTTATTGCGTTTGAGGCACCAGTAAATAGTGAATAAAATATGTCATATGTGTTTTTTCTTATTTTCTTATACCAAAAGATTATTTTTTTCTCGGTTATATATATATATATATATATATATATATATATATATATATATATATATATATATACATATATTGCCACCTTGAATTCCGTCTATTATTTATTAAATTTTACCAATCGACTATTTTCTAAATTTACGAAAATATTTATTTTTAATAATTTATTATTTTCCTTAAACAAAATGTAGTTAACATTTGAAAAAAATACCCTTGAATAGCAGTTCTCCTTCTATGCGTAAAAAATAATAATCAAAAAATATAATAATTTATTCTCGAATTTTCACAGTTAGTTTAAAACTTCTTCTCAGTGCAGAACGTAGTACGTATAGTTGTTTCTACATTCTATTTGTTTATTATTAAAGTTATTGTGTGAAAATGGCAATTTTATTAAACAAGTAAGTACATATTTTTACTCATATATATATATATGCATATACCGGGTGTTCGTTCGTTAAGTTCGTATGGGCGTTTAACATGCAATTTCGATAATTTGCGATATACTACTTACTCGAGTTAAATTCGGAGAAATACTTAGAATACTTTTTGATAGACAATAAAAAGTTCTATAATTTGGTTTTACTTTTAATTTGCTAGCATGTGCTGATGGATGCTAGAATTTTTTTTTGATTTTTGGTTTTTATTTTATTTTCAAAAACTGTGTGGTGTAGGAAAATAAGCATGATATGGAAAAATGCGGAATAATGAGTACTATAATTTAGTGAATAAACCATTATTCTAGGATGCATAGTTTAGTAAAAAAAAACTGAATTTTTGAAAATCTTTCAGGTACCCTTCAAAATAAGACTTTTTTCAAAATTTGCTGAAAAAATCTGAAAAAATTCAGTAAAATAGAGAAAAAAATTAGCTACATAATAGCTAAGTGATTTTTTTCTCAAACTCATGCTGGTTTGGCAGGAAAAATTATTAAAAATTCTAAAAAACATTTTAGAATTTTCCCCCTTGAGAGATTTTCAAAAATTCAGTTTTTAATTTTTTCCTACTAAACGATGTTTCCTAAAATAATGGTTTATTTACTAAATTATAGTACTCATTATTCCGCATTTTTCCATATTATGCCTATTCTCCTACACCTCATAGTTTTTGAGAAAAAAAAATAAAAACTAAAAAATCAAAAAAAAATTCTAGCGCCCAAACGGCACATGCTAGCAAATTAAAACTAAAACCAAATTATAAAGCTTTTTATGCCCTATCAAAAAGTATTCTAAGTATTTCTCCAAATTTAACTCGAGAAAGTAGCATATAGCAATTTATCGAAATTACATGTTAAACGTTCATACGAACTTGACGAACGAACACCCGTTGTATATTTTGTCAGTCAATTTCCAGTTTGATCCATATCATAAAATCTTACTGATTGATATGGAAACAATTAGAATTTATATATTACCGAAACAATTAAAATTATAACATCCATGACAATTATTAAAATAAATAGAAAACAAACACAAATATTGCCAAAATTTAGAAATAACTCAATTTGACCTAAAATGGTCTTATGAATCAAGCAACAAATCGACTTACGATTTGTCAATTATATTATGTAAGTATGTGATTCTTTTTTGTTTCAATAATAAAAATTAGTGATGGGAAATAATTCGTATGAAAAATAATTAATCATTCGATTATAAAAATTATTTGAGATATCTTTCAAATTAAATTGCGTATCATTTGATTTAAAATTGAAATTATTCGAGCTGATGAACAAATAGAATAATGGCAGAGTTACATAAAAAAAAAAAACGAAAATAGATGATAAAATTGAAAGACAATATTATGGCTATTTCTTTTTTAATTATTCGGCATCACAGTCAGTCAAGCAAATCGAGTAGGAAATAACCATGTTTGACTGATAGATGCACTTAAAGTAAGGAGAAAAAAAAAACAGATGGCAACATATACCATATAAATAATTTGATTTTAATTTATTTTCCAATATAACTAAGAAAATAATAACAAAAGAATATGTACATAGTTAAATACATGTAAATTTAGTAAAGTTATTTTTGTTGTTCCCCAGTATCATATCATGATATCATTTAGACGTATTTATGGTAATGTAACTGATATATAGTCTGTATTTTGTATGATGCGACTTATGTCACAAACGAGACTGTATGAATCAAATCAAATTTTCTGCGGTTAAATTAGGCCCATCACTGACCTTTGCCACAGCGATTGCCTTATAAAATATTTAATCGCAAAAAATACAACGGCGGTACCTATAAATTTTCATTATGTACTGTAGTAACTTTTATATAAAATACATTTATTTTCCGTAATTTTTTTCGTGATTTTCTACAATTACGTATTTCGAAAATTAAAAACTTAAAAATAAATCATTTTTTGCAAAAATAAATATCATATGAATTTGAAATAATAAAAAACTCATAAAATTAGTTTTAAATCACAATATTTGGTTGATCAGTAAATAAATAAATAAATATTTATAAAATAAGTGTATAAGTAAAATATATAAAAAAATCTAGTTACTAATATTATTAATATATTGTCACATATTTAAATACCTATAACAATACATTTATGTAGATATTAAATTATAATATAATAAAATTAGGCTCGGAGCATGCAAGGAATTAAAATGAATAAACAGGTATATTAATACTATTTAAAAATTGACATCAATATTATATAATTATTTAATATTTCAATCAAAATATGCAAAACACTGCAAATAAAATATATTTTTATTTGTCGTCACTATCACTTTCATCATTTAAATTTATAATAATTTCTTGCCGATTTTCTCAATATCATATAATTAGTGATATAAATATTATGATAAAAATTAAACTTGAATAAAAATAATAAAAAAATAAAATAATAAATAATAAATAATTAAAATTTTTTTAAAAAAATCAAAGTTAGTTATGTTAAAAAAGTAAAAAGCCACAATTATATACTTTTTTAACATAACTAACTTTAATTTTTTTAAAATTTTTTTAATTATTTATTATTTATTATTTTATTTATTTATTATTTTTATTCAAGTTTAATAGATTATTTTAATTATTGACAGTCTGTGAAATTACATATTTTATTTAAATTTTGACTATTACTTGTGCTTCATGTTTATCTTTAAGTATACAACTTTTCAATTATATATACCAACCACGAATGTTAGAATATAATTTTTCGCTAACTATCAATTCATACGTGTGTTTACACAAAACTTTATTTGATAATGTCCTGAAGAAAATGGGATATTGCCATCGAAAGCTAGACAGTTAAGCATATATGAGTTTTTGGTTTTACACCTACCCGTTTTCTGACTACTTTCCCAAAAATTTATTATTATTTAAAATACTATTAGTCAAAATCCGAAATCTTGATATATATATATATATATATATATATATATATATATATAAAATTTTTTGAAATTGACAAACCTTTTTTGCTCTTGATTTTGAATTTTTATGACTTTCAAAATTTTCTAAAGTAACTTAAGTTATATGTACACATTTTTCTGGAGGCCAAAATAATTTTCAAAGAAATAAAATTGGAATTCTTTTTTTTTTTAATATTGTAATTAGTATGACACCAAGTTTATATTTACATAAACAGTAAACAACCTTGATTAAAAATTTATCATCTTCTTTGTAATATTTTAATGATTACTATAGAATAGAAGAAGAATAGAAAAAAAAACCTGTTAATAATTTATGCATAATAACAAAACATTTTGTAATCAGTTTAGAATTTGAGTTTGACGAAGAACTTGTGATTTATTTTTTTTACTCGTGTAATAAAATTTATTTTATAAATATGGATATTTTTCTAGTAAGCTAAGAATATATATATATATATATATATATATATATATATATATATATATATATACATACTTACTTACGTTAACATCTATAAACACCAGTGATGAAATTTATTAATTTATAATTATTACATAGACAAATAGAATAAAATATCATATTTACTAGATTAAACAAGATTAGAAATATATGGTAAACCCATAAGATATAGAAATAAAATTTAATATTTTTTTCACCGAGATTTTTATTATCATTATGAATGAAAAAGAATCTATCCTGAAATTTTTTTTAAATCACACAAAGAGTATGCTTCTTAAAATAGAAATAGAATATTTTTTTAAAAAAAATTGACAAGATTGCATAATAATTAAATTGTTTAACTCTTTCAAACAATATATATATATATATATATATATATATATATATATATATATATATATATATACCGGGTGTCTACTTTTTTTTTGTTACATAGGGAATACAATGCTAAAATTTTCATTTGGTGATAAATTTTCCCCTAATTATTATAGAACAAAAGTACAAATACAAAAGTTGTTTAGAATTCAAAAATGCATCAAATGATGCCAAATTTATCAATATAGGATGTTCCGATCAAGAATTAGAAGCAAATTAAAATTTCCATTTTTGCGCTCTTTACATCAAAGTGCCATGGAAATGAAATTATTTGTTTAATTTCCATGGCACTTTGATGTAAAGAGCGCAAAAATGGAAATTTTAATTTGCTTCTAATTCTTGATCGGAACATCCTATATTGATAAATTTGGCATCATTTGATGCATTTTTGAATTCTAAACAACTTTTGTATTTGTACTTTTGTTCTATAATAATTAGGGGAAAATTTATCACCAAATGAAAATTTTAGCATTGTATTCCCTATGTAACAAAAAAAAAGTAGACACCCGGTATATATATAATGAATTTTTACGGGATTACGGTATATGGTATAAATTAGTAAAATGCGAACATAATCATTCGATTAATTTATTGTTGCGACCAATATTTCGCCAAGAGTTTTTTGGCTCCTTCAAGGTTGACACTGAACATAAGAAAAATATACAAAAAATTGAAAATAATACAAAATAAAAATTCGCATTACATATTTTACATCAGATAAATTAATGTGCAACTTACATGTATGACATGTATGTATGTTTTTGTTGATGTAAAAATATAATATTTGGTTGTTTAATACATGACTATTAATAAAAATTTGTCTGTAGATAGAAACTTTAAAATAGAAAGTCGTTTTTTTGTAAATTATTATTATTATTTTACAAGGAAAGGATTTCTATACAAAAAAAAATTGAAAAAGTACCAAGCACCACACTACTTTTTCCTTACAGTCAAAGTGATAAAAGCTATTATATATATATATATATATATATATATATATATATATATATATTATATATATATAGATATATATATATATATATATATATATATATATATATATATATATATATATTATATATATATTATATATATATATAAATTATTTGGTAAAATATTAATTCATAAAGTTAGAGCACTAACTATTTCAAAAATTAGTGACGTTCAGGGTGGATTTTTGCCAGAGAGAGGATGTGTGGATCAATTGTTTGCTCTTCGTATGATTGTCGAAAAGTCACTTGACAAAAATAAAAAAGTGTTTTGTGGCTTTCTCGATTTAAGGAAAGCTTATGACAGTGTTCTTCGGGAAATCTTGTGGGATGTGCTTCGCGAGTACGGTGTTAATGGTAATCTTTTAGGAGCAATTCAAGCTTTGTATGATGGAAGTGAAGCTGCTGTACGAGTTGATGGTTTTTTAAGTGATTGGTTTCGTATAGATGTAGGCGTGAAACAGGGCTGTGTAATGTCTCCTTGGCTATTTAATTTATATATGGATGTCCTTCTTCGGAAAGCTTTCTGTGGTAATGATGGTTTACAAATAGGTGATTGTCGTGTACCTGCTTTAGCGTATGCTGATGACGTGGTAGTTTTGGCTGAATCTGAAGAACAACTGAGAAGGATGATTGATAGAATTAATGTTGTTGGTAAAGATATGAATCTTGTGTTGAATGTAGATAAATGCAAAGTTTTAGTTTTTGAGAAGGGTGACTTGATGACTAAATGTAATGTATATATTGATGGTGCACGTTTAGAGCAGGTAGATGAATTTGTGTATTTGGGTAGTTTGCTAACTAGAGATGGCCGTTTTGATCGTGAAATTGAAAGGAGAGTAAATGCTGGTTGTAAGGTTTTGGGTGCTTTGGGAACTTTTGCTAGGAATGTAAATGTTTCCAAAGAAGCCCGTTTGAGTGTATATAATGCAGTTTTGGTGCCTACATTGATGTATGGTAGTGAATGTTGGGTTTGGTTGCAAAAGCATAAACGGAAAATGACTGCTGTGGAAATGAGATTTTTACGTGGGGTATGTGGTGTTAATAAGAGAGATCGGGTACGAAATAGATTAGTGTATGATGAGTGTGAAATTGAAAAGAATGTTGTAGCAAAAGTTGGTGTTAGTCAGTTAAGATGGTTCGGACATGTTGAGCGAATGTCTAATGAACGTTTGGTTAAAAAGATTTATTTGAATGATTTTGATGGTATACGTTTGCGTGGACGTCCGATGAGTAGTTGGAATGGTATGATTGAGAGTGTTTTGCGTGAGCGAAAGTTTCCAAGTAGTAGGAATAAAAGAGCATGTATGAGAGGAATTATGAATGTGGATGAAGCGAAAGTTGCTTGTTTGGATAGGAATGTTTGGAGGCGACTGATTTCGGGATGTTGAAAAGAGTTTGTGCCACACCCTTTTGGGTACATGGCGTGATTGTGTATGTATGTATGTAAATATATATTATACTGGGTGTCCCATTTTAATCCGCCACCTGCAATAACTTTAAAATCGTGCATCGGACAAAAAAATGTTTCGGATAAAAAGTAAATGGTTTCGAGGGGGACATCTGATGCAAAGATCCTTGCCCCTTCTGGACCCCCTGGGGGGCGGGAAAGAGGGGCAACTTTGAAATCTTAAATGGAACACCCTATTTTTTATTGTAGATTCTGATAGGCCATTAAAAAGTATGTAAATTTTATTTTAAGACTTTTTTTTTATCTTTGATAGATGGCGCTGCAAACAGCATTTTTTTTCTCAGTTTATCAATCTTCAATTTGAAAAAAAAAGTATAACTAAGTACGATATTCAAGATTTTTTCAGTTCTTTGGGAAGAGGGGGGGCAAGGGTCACTGCATCAAATATCTTCCTCGAAACCATTAACTTTAAGTTAATGGTTTCGAGGGGTATAACTTTAAGCTAATGGTTTCGAGGGGATATCTGATTCAGTGACCCTTGCCCCCCCCCTTTTCCCAAAGAACTAAAAAGAACTTGAATATCATACTTAGTTACACCTTTTTTTTTCAAATTAAAAACTGATAAACTGAGAAAAAAAATTCTGTTTGCAGCGCCATCTATCAAAGATAAACAAAAAGTCTTAAAATAAAATTTACATACTTTTTAATGGCCTATCAGAATCTACAATAAAAAATAGGGTGTTCCATTTAAGATTTCAAAATTGCCCCCCTTTCCCGCCCCCCAGGGGGTCCGGAGGGGGCAAGGGTCTCTGCATCAGATGTCCCCCTCGAAACCATTTACTTTTTATCCGTAACATTTTTTTGTCCGATGCTCGATTTTAAAGTTATTGCAGGTGGCGGATTAAAATGGGACACCCAGTATATATATATAATATATATATATATATATATATATATATATATATATATATATATATATATTGTGACATTTAGATGAAGAAAAATATTAGATGTTAAAGTTAAATTTTATCAAAGTGTTCAAATTTTGAAATATTTTATTCATCTGATTTTTATCCTACCTGTCACCCATAATGGGCACGGCGTCAGTTGTTTGGAGGAGAGCGGGGTCGTAGGTGGGGTTGGTAGGAACTTTATTTTGTGATGTTGGTAAATTAGGTGGGCGCCAGTCAAAGCGGAATGTTGACGCAAAATGAGAAGCTTTGACAAATCTCAAAAAGGAACTTAACGGGATAGGGATTTATTTCATTTTTCGAGAATTTGTTTCGGAAATGCGATAATATAATTAAATAAAAAAAGAACTTACATGCTTTTGAAAGATAATTCGTTATATTGCATGATATACCAATTACAGAATAATGAACGTCCTTTGTTTGATGTCTGCTGGTTAGCGGGTGGTCTAGCTAAAGAAGATCTTCTTCTGCGTTTTCGTCAGCGCCGAGGAGATGCAGAATGTACAGCGCAACAAAGCGGCATGATCGTGGATGGAGACATCATGAGAATGATCGCCCTCGTAATCGGAATACGCCCCGCGGGCTTTAGTACGTCATAAAAAATCATCCAGTCAATAATTCCTGCTCGATTTAGAGTATGGTCGATATCTTTCATTTGTTGATCCAAATTCGGTTTCCACAATTAACTGGTGCTACTATACATCTGAATCTCGCTCGGACACCGTTGAAAACGACAGCCTGTTCATCTAAACATGAGGGGGCACAGCAGATTTATCCAACATACAAACATGATAAAATCAAACAAATCGAACTTGAAATAAAAGTCGATACAATCGAAATGACAACGATAAGCAATAGTTTCATACAATATCATCAATATAACAAATTAAGACAGAATCAAAATAATTTACCAGCTACAATTTAAATTACACAAATCATAAATCAACTCAAGCAACGTTAATAAATTTAGCAAACAAAATAAATATCATAATTCAAAATTTAAGCGATAATATCAAAATTCAATTAGCAAACAAAATAGTAACAGCGGTAATTACATAGTTCAAAATCATGCAAGTAAAATTAAAATATTTAACTAGAAACAAAAAATACATAACTCAAAGAAAATTCAACAATAATACGATAAAATGACTTAACGATATTTTCTAGCTAAATAAGTTAAAGTTACGTGCTCAAAAAAATATCTTCAATATCAAAATAGTACAATCAATCAAAAATTTGCTACTTACAGTATACGACAAAATAAAATACGATACAAGAAAATGATTACGAATAATGATCGGAAAGAAGGAACAAGGAACTGGGAACGAATTGGGGTCGCGTGCGCAGGAGAGACAAAACACGAAAGTACCTTAGCCGATCTAGACAGAATGAACGCATTCTGATCTTATAAGCGTAGCCCACGAAAACATAGGGATTTCACCGAGAATTACGACGTGGCCACAAAAAATATACTACAAACAAAATATCATCACAGCCGATATAGCTTCTTCAGCCTAAAATTTAAGCGCTGTGATAATAGCAAAAATATACGGTACGATAAATCAAAAAATCATCGCAACACGAACAATGGCACGTGGCCTCAAAATAACTCGTATTGCAACAATCCCGAACTCTACAAAAGTTCAAACAATAAAACGCCGATACGTTTTAAACGCGAACAAAATTATCAACTCAGTGCT
The DNA here is from genome assembly GCA_963966155.1 of Clivina fossor. Lineage (NCBI taxonomy): Eukaryota > Metazoa > Arthropoda > Insecta > Coleoptera > Carabidae > Clivina > Clivina fossor. The sequence continues at coordinate 271,046 of CAWYQG010000030.1, forward strand.
CGCAGCACTGCACAAAAATCTGAAGATCATAACGCGCTCTAGCAAGGGCTCGAAATTCACAAATACGGACAATGATACGCACTAAAGAACTTTCACAAACGGAAAACGGGAAGGAAAATCTACTAGTATTTACAAAAGAAGGAATTAGGATTTGGAAGGAATCTGTGCTGCTTCAAGGTTAATTTATCATCTCAAAATTACTAATCTTCAAATAAACTATAACGATACAAACTCTAATAAATTGAACTCTACAAATCATAACTCAAAACAAAATAACTAATAAAATTATTCAAGAAAGAAATTGGCTTTACAAAATATACAAAACGTAATCAAATGTAAGTTGACCATCATTGTATTCACGAGAGCAAAATTACGTTACTAAAATAATCCAAATACTAATAAAATCTCATGAATAACAATTCAAACATAATACAAAATAAATAAATTGTCAACTTACATCGTTTCAAATCCAAACGAACAATTTCTGCCTTGAATATATTACTTTTCAATACCGCATGGTAATTAACCTTCAAACTCATCACAGATACAACGACGACATACAAGTAGATATTTGCTCAGAGCGGCTGCTCACGGAAAGAGAGCTGCTTGCTCGGACAGTCGCTCACGGGAGAGAGAGCTATTTCACCGGTACAAGCATATTTATGTGCGTGCTAATTTCACAATCTTAAATCAATGTTGCCATTTCACTAAAAAATAAATACTTTATAAAACACAATTATTTTTTATAAAATTTGACTCGTGACAAAAAGTGTTTTTGTCACAATATATATATATATTATATATATATATTAAATATATTATATATATATAATATATATATATATATATATATATATATATATATCTCGCTTGTAATATCACTTTTTATTTTATTTAACAAAAAACAATTTAAATTTGATAACTCCCTCAAAAAAAATAAATTTAATATTTTATTTTTGCATAAATAAATTACTTCCATAAATTAATACACAAAAAAAATATGAATGATTTCGAAAGTAAACGTTTGCGTAGACGTCCGTTGAGTAGGTAAAGTGATAGGATTGAGAGAGTGGTTTGCATGAGAGGAAGTTTCTAAGTAATAAAAATAAATAGCATGTATGCGAAATATTATGAATGTGGAATAAATGCAAATTTTGCTTGTATGGATATAGTGATGTTTGGAGGAAACGCGACAGTGGAAAGAGTTTGTGCCACATTGTTTTGAGTACATGATGTGATTGTGTTAAAAAATTATTTTATGTTAGTTGAAAATACTAGAACTAAACAATCTCAATTATATCTGAGTGCATGCCTGCTCCTTGTGATATCAGTTTATATTTATTTTATTTATTATTTATTTATAAGATGATTGTTAATTTGATAATTGATTTCTTATATACTAAGACATTTTATAACAATTACTAAAATTAGTAGTTTTGCAATTTTTAGAACTTGTGATATATTCTCATATCTCCAAAATTATTTTATATATTGACCTGAAGCAATATATTTTTAAAATATTTTTAACATTTTGCTACAATTAATTGCTTAACATACGAAATCCGGGTAATTTGTTTCTTCCTTGCAACAAATATTAGATTTAAAACTATTAAAAATTGTGTAATTTTTTTAGGGGTATATATACAGAGTGGCCCACAAATGAATTTACGCAAGTTTTGGCCACTTAATATCATTTTTGCGAAAAACGCTCGAACACATCAATTTTAGTATGAAGGGGGATATCTGAATCGATTAGTACTATTTTCCTGACTTTAGCCCTAAGAGGAGGATGGATTGCACCCCAAAAATTTTAAATAGAAAGGGAGTGTCAAACACGACACAGTTCTAAAGTTCTTTCAATTCGCTTTTTAACAGTCTTTTTATTTTTCAAATCCAATCATTAATTCCCGAGAACAATCGTTTAAAAGAAAGTTAAGTAATACAATCGAAGACTTCAACTATAAGTCAAGCCGAGTATACGAACGAAAGAGGTAGATAAAAATTGAATCAGTTTGAAGTTTGAAGTACGGTTGGAACGCTAATTTTACACTGTACAAAACCTTTAGCACTGTATAAAAGTTAGTGGTAGTCATTTCAAATACTTAATAAACTGATATTTGAGTTTCTGATTGTACTTTTGCGCACTTAATAAATTTTGTTTTAAACGATTTTTCTCTGGAATTAATGATCGGATTTGAAAAATAAAAAGACTGTTAAAAAGCAACTAAAATGGCCTTTAGAACTGTTTCGTGTTTGTCACCATTTTCCATTTAAAATTTTTGGAGTGCAATCCATCCTCCTCTTAGGGTTTACGTTAGTAAAATAGTACTAATCGATTCATATATCTCCCTTTATACTAAAATTGACGTTTTCGAGCGTTTTTCGCAAAAATGACTATAAGTGGCCAAAACTTGCGTATACTCTTTCCAGTGAGCCACTCTGTATATATATATATATATATATACATAAACATTTAATGTCAATAAAGACCAAATAATAAAAATTGCAATTTAGGCTATTTGCACATCAGGTTATACAAATTAACGCCAGATAAATACACGGTTAGTAAAAGGAATCGTCAAAATACCTATTAATATTAGGTTAAGTCATGTTAGGTTAGGTTTTAATTGTTTCAAATAAATTTGTCCATTATATGTTATTTTAAAGTGCACATCAAATAACGGTTGTAAATTACTATTAATAGTTGTTATATTGTCCTATTCTGGCGTTAATTTAGCATATATAAATATTCCACCTTATTTTCTTATACATTCTTAAGCCAATTTTGTTAAAACTATTACAATTACAACTTTGGTTAATTTTCTATCAAGAGAGGAATGAAATATTTAAAGATTGTATACAAAAATGTTATAACGTATTTTACTTATTTAAAATATATTACAGTAGTTAAAAAAAAAAAATTGGCAAAATAAAGATATTTGCACGTCATGCGTTTTGCTTTCTTTGTGAGTGACGTCATTGTGTTTCCTGAACAGTGCAATGGTACTAGGTGTCACATTATATTGTTTTAACGCAAGAGGCAAGAGGATAACAGTAATTTGTCACGATGAGCAAATTCAAATTTGACATTCAAATTTTCAATTTATTTTCTTATTTATTACAGATAATTTTGCTTTAAAACATACATATATTTACATAGTCATTTTAATGTGTATTTTTGATATAAGCAAGGTCATTTGATATAAGCAATAATATAAATTTTTATTTAAATTTGTAAGAGAATTCAACTTTCACAATATAATGATATTTTTTTATGATAAATATACTGTAACGCGGCCGATTTTAACATTATTTATTTTTACAAATTCTAACGAAGAATTTACATTTAATATTTTACTTTGGCTGTGATCGTCTAATAAGGACCCGACGTTAATTATACTACAAGTACATCCCTGAAGGAGATATAACCCTGGTTCACAGAGTCGTCACGATACTGAGGGATGTAGGATTTAAGTAAATAACAATAAATGTTGACCACTTATATTTATTGCACGTAGATAATACAACAATAAGTCATCTGATTTAAGATATGAATACAAGTCCAAAGGGAAATACAGATACAGTTACAGAGTTTCTAAAGCATATATGGGTTCGGTGGTGGGGGTCAGCTGTTGATTTGTGTGTGGGCTTCGGTAAGGGGGTCCAGGTCGTAAAGTGGTATTTCGGTTAGCCATAGTCGTCTGTGCTAGTTGTCCAACAAGATTGTCGTAGGAATGGTCATATTGCTAATTGACATAGTCGTCCGCGCCATGAATAAATGTAACTACTACATTACTCAGTCGCAGAAACCAACCTGTTCCTAATTAGCATAATCGTCCGCGCCATACCAGTCGCAGAAACCAATATATGCTTCTAATTATCATAGTCGTCCGCGCCATGAATAAATGTAATTACTAAATTACTCAGTCGCAGAAGCCAACTTGTTCCTACTTAACATAATCGTCCGCGCCATACCAGTCGCAGAAGCCAACTTGTTCCTACTTAACATAATCGTCCGCGCCATACCAGTCGCAGAAGCCAATATATGTTTAACATAGTCGTCCGCGCCATACCAGTCGCAGAAGCCAACTTGTTCCTACTTAACATAATCGTCCGCGCCATACCAGTCGCAGAAGCCAATATATGTTTAACATAGTCGTCCGCGCCATACCAGTCGCAGAAGCCAACTTGTTCCTACTTAACATAATCGTCCGCGCCATACCAGTTGCAGAAGCCAATATATGTTTAACATAGTCGTCCGCGCCATACCAGTCGCAGAAGCCAACTTGTTCCTACTTAACATAATCGTCCGCGCCATACCAGTCGCAAAAGCCAATATATGTTTAACATAGTCGTCCGCGCCATACCAGTCGCAGAAGCCAACCTGTTCCTACTTAACATAATCGTCCGCGCCATACCAGTCGCAGAAGCCAATATATGTTTAACATAGTCGTCCGCGCCATACCAGTCGCAGAAGCCAACTTGTTCCTAACCGTGTGTAGAGTATGTGTCTGTCAGTCAAAATTGTAATTGTCTGTATGTTAGCAAGTACGTAGTGCTTTCCTCGGTTCAAGTTACCTCTCGCATCAAATAGGTTTTCTGAATTGTGTCCAGACAGCTCGATCCAGGCTCTTATATGGGGAAGGCCCCTCCACTCTTTCTTTGCTAAACAGAAAACAGAATTTTGTAGTAAACGATACCAAATATGGTAACAAATCAGAATGCCCCCTTCCTATTGGCTGAGCTGCCTGGCCCGGGAACATGACTGTTAGAGAGGGGATGCGGCCCGGGCGAAACACTGCGTGGCTCTTAAATAGTGACAACATGACTTATTAAACACTCGTTAACTTAAAGAAACATTACATCTCAATTTAATTATTATAATTGCATTCCTCATCATTTTCTGATTAATTTGATATTAAACAACATATATCTATTTAATGTATTAACAGAGTTAGCAAAATAATTATATTACAACCTAAAGAATATTCAATAGTAAAATAAAATGAAACCTTTATATAATTAGCATAGTTTCATAGTACACACATCATACAATATACACAAATTACTGTTAGACAAACACATCATTAAAATGGCCACACACAGCGGCGGTCGAACGTCGGTCCCCTCTTTGACTTTGTGTTCCGCCGAATACATTGTATTTTATTACCTAAATTGCAAACAACATACGAAAGAAATTCTACAATCACTTAACTTTACTTATATCGACATTTAGGTATAATACAGAAATAATATAGTAAATACAGTTCAACAATTATAACATAAGTAAATACTACTTGTTGAAAAGACGAAAAAAACAAAAAATTCTCCACCAGGGTTTGTCCCGTTTCAATACAGGAGTCGTCAATTTTTTATTTTTGTACAATTTTCGAGAAATTTATACTAATTTTCAATTTTCATATGGCATCTAATAATAGTTTCAGTATGAATTAGAAAAAGAAATAGTTTTGCTTTTCAGACATTGTAAAACATATGCAATTAATGTATAATTAAAAAATATATATTTAAAATTAGGTTAGATTTTTAATGAGACTGGGGTCGCTGATACATTTTTTTTAAATTAAAAATATAAATTAAAATAACTACGCAAGTATATTGAAACGAGGCAAATATCTGTACCTAATTTTTTAATTTTTTATGTTATTAATTTATCTTACTATTAATATTTTTTAAGAATGTGTTTCGATAATAATTATGTCAACTGTACTTGTTTACGTATTTTAAAAACCACATCTGGAACGCTGAACCTTAATTATATTTTAAAAACTACATCTGGTAGCTTTATGGTGTTGTTTTGCTTATTGAGAAAAATACATTTCTTTAAGGGTCATTTATGGTCTTGTTTGTTTAGGTATAAACGCGGTCTTACATGAAAGGTTGACCCAATTCTTTTGTATTTTGGGGTACTTTATTTTGAAAACAATTTTGTTTTTAAGAATTTGTTTTTCTGATTATGGGCACATCCTACTATCTCCTATCCTAGCCAATGCAAAGCGATTATTTGTAAGATAGGTTTGAAAAGTTAATATTATTGGGTGTAGAAAATTATGATGTCATTTTCAGCCAGTACTCTTTAACAAGGATGTTAGAAGTGTAATTTGATTGGTAAAATATTATATCTTGTTGTTATGTCCTACTCTTACTAATGATTTGGTATATGCGAGCTTTGTTGCAAGTCAACGTGGACTAGGAGTATATGAGGGCTGACCGATCTCAGGGAGAGGCATTCTGGTCTTGAATCAGAATCAGGGAAGCTTGGCCCATGGTATAGTTCATTATACTAGGTAACCTTGTCTTCTCTCAGAAAACATAGTATACTGTACAAAAGTTTCACGAAGATGAGTTCACGTGTAAACTCAAACCATGGCCAGAGCTCACCCAGTCAGCGGGCAATCGTCGTCGCCAGTAACCGGTAAACCAACAGACTCTACGCGCCGGGCCATCGCTGCGACGCCGGGCGACTCGCGTCTGGTTGGGGGTAGCAAGAAGCCATGAGAGACACCGATTCGACCATGATTTCACTAGACGATCACGCACCAATTACGTAATGTATTTACACTCCCATATTCCCCAAATACACTTACACTTACACGTATAAAATTACATATTATTTGGCAAATAACTAATAATTATTGTACATTGGTTTTGGTACCTCGTCGGATTAAAATATAGAATTTTTCGGGCATTTAGATGCGAGTACTTTATACATACTTCTCACATGATTACTAATACACGAGCTCTTGGTCGGCAGTGATCCGTACCCTCATGAGTGACAGCATATCTCTTTGAGTATGTGTCCGACCCGTTCTTTTGAATTGTGGTCACCCACAGAATACACTACACCTTCCGAAGTATAATAAAGGATTCTTTGAGTTACGTTGTTATTAGAGTTTTTATATCGAAGTTATTATTTGCGCACAAGATGCACTGACGAGCCGCCACTAACAATTTATTCAAATCTTTTAATGAAATTGTAAACAAAATACAGACAAACACTAAAAATATTTAAATATTTAAATATTTATATAATTTTACAAATTTCTCATGCACAATAAATCGACATAGTTAAACCAAATGTGACTTTTATTTCAAATCATTTTATGTACTCTCCTGTTTGCAGTTCGGCGACTTTTAAAGTTCACTGGGGTTACTTAAATTTTGTTATTCATTTACATAACGTAGTTGGGTCCTAAAATCACGGAATAATTAAAGTTTTCTAAATTTTAAATCGTTAATTGTTGTTTAATTAATTTGATATTTAATTCTAAATTTCGCCGCGTTACAATTGGCACCGGAGACCAGGATTGAAAGTTTTTTGAAGCCCGAATGCAAACACTTTTGAGTACTAAAGAATGATTTGAAATTTTATTAGGAAATAATTTTATTATTTATAAACTGTTTATTTGTAGACACACGGCCACGTTTGGGTCCAGTAGTTTGAATATATGGGGGCGTAGAACGAACAAACTAATACAACACTAATATTAATTTATATTTTGTTTATTTGACAGACAGGCCAATAGATCAACAAATGTTATAATTTATGTGATTTATTTAGAAAAATTACAGAGATAGGTTCCAACGTACTGGGGGCGTAGATATTTATTTTAATTTAAGAAAAATACGTATTTAATTTTGACTTTAATATTACAGAGATAGTAATATTTATTTTGTGTGTATAAGAAATGAATTTCACTTTCATTTTCAATGGTATGTTGCTATAGAATTTTGTTTCATAGGTCATAGCCCCCATCTACCCTTCTGCGGTTTATTATTTTATGGTTCTTTGCAACTTACAAAAGACAACGCATAGTATAAACCAGGGGATACCAAACTCAAATTACATTTTAACTGAAAATTCTCTGAATTTTACTAGTTTTACTGAATTTTATAATTAATTATATCAAAAAATTTACAATAATGTGTGTATGTGCGTATTATATAGATTTGGTTATATTAGTTACTATTAGGTATTGATAGAAATTTGTAGGAAATTGCAAAAAAAAAAGCAGGCATATATTTTAATGTTATGTATATCATGCTAGAATTTAAATATTTGTAATGGTTTTGCTTATACTAAGTTTAGTGACTGGAGAACGATGACAGAAAGTTATTTTAATTAAATTTTGTTTTTTTTTGTTTTAATTATTGTTCAAATATGGTTACGTGCCACCAATTTGCGACCACTGGCACCGACAATGGTCAGAGGGTTATGATAGCAAGCACGTAAAAATTAATATTTTTTTTCAGATATTTAAACTTGACACATATTTTTGGTAGAAATCGAAAGTGTATTACATGTACTTTATTTATGTTATTTTGCTCTGTTTAGGAATTTGATTACCGATGGTTTGGATTTGTTTGTTTATGTAAATAGTATAAAATATAAAATGTTTAAAGTAAGAGTATTTCTTGTATTTTAATATTGATTATGACTTTATATAAGTTATATCAAAAAACAAAAGGTATCTGCATTTAATATGTGATAGGTAGGCTAGATCTTAGGTTATAAAAGTTTTTTTTATTATGGTTAACATTCTATCGTTAGTTGTTAAGATTTTGGCTATTAATACTTTCGTCTTGTGTGTAGCTCGTTTAGATAATGTAAGAGATATTTTATTTAGACTAAGGGTATTTATGGTATGAATTGAGGATGTAACTGATATAAAAGAAAAAATTTGTTGGTAAATTTTAAAGTTTAATATTTGACAGGCAGGCTAGATTATAAGATATAAAAGGTTTTGTGTTATTATGTTTGACATTCTATTATTAGTTATTAAGAATTTGGTTGTTATTTTCGCCGGTGGTTATTCTATTTAAATATTATAAGAAATATTCTATTTCCGTCAAAGAATATAAGAGGAAAAATGCTAAATGTGATAGGTAGGCTTTGGGCTAGGTTTAATAATATAAAGTTTGGAAAATTTGTGTCTAATGAGTTGGGTTTAATTTAGATATAATTTCAATAATGCGTCTAGTACATATGTGGTTTAGAATTAAGAATACTAATTGTACTTTATAATTTTTTTCCATCTCTATTTTTCAGCTATTTATTTGGTTTTCTTTTCCAGTTAGATTTGTTATTAACATTCAATTTCATTTCAGTGAATAACAAAGGGGGCGAATGAAACGAGGCAAATATCTGTACCTAATTTTTTAATTTTTTATGTTATTAATTTATCTTACTATTAATATTTTTTAAGAATGTGTTTCGATAATAATTATGTCAACTGTACTTGTTTACGTATTTTAAAAACCACATATGGAACGCTGAACCTTAATTATATTTTAAAAACTACATCTGGTAGCTTTATGGTGTTGTTTTGCTTATTGAGAAAAATACATTTCTTTAAGGGTCATTTATGGTCTTGTTTGTTTAGGTATAAACGCGGTCTTACATGAAAGGTTGACCCAATTCTTTTGTATTTTGGGGTACTTTATTTTGAAAACAATTTTGTTTTTAAGAATTTGTTTTTCTGATTATGGGCACATCCTACTATCTCCTATCCTAGCCAATGCAAAGCGATTATTTGTAAGATAGGTTTGAAAAGTTAATATTATTGGGTGTAGAAAATTATGATGTCATTTTCAGCCAGTACTCTTTAACAAGGATGTTAGAAGTGTAATTTGATTGGTAAAATATTATATCTTGTTGTTATGTCCTACTCTTACTAATGATTTGGTATATGCGAGCTTTGTTGCAAGTCAACGTGGACTAGGAGTATATGAGGGCTGACCGATCTCAGGGAGACGCATTCTGGTCTTGAATCAGAATCAGGGAAGCTTGGCCCATGGTATAGTTCATTATACTAGGTAACCTTGTCTTCTCTCAGAAAACATAGTATACTGTACAAAAGTTTCACGAAGATGAGTTCACGTGTAAACTCAAACCATGGCCAGAGCTCACCCAGTCAGCGGGCAATCGTCGTCGCCAGTAACCGGTAAACCAACAGACTCTACGCGCCGGGCCATCGCTGCGACGCCGGGCGACTCGCGTCTGGTTGGGGGTAGCAAGAAGCCATGAGAGACACCGATTCGACCATGATTTCACTAGACGATCACGCACCAATTACGTAATGTATTTACACTCCCATATTCCCCAAATACACTTACACTTACACGTATAAAATTACATATTATTTGGCAAATAACTAATAATTATTGTACATTGGTTTTGGTACCTCGTCGGATTAAAATATAGAATTTTTCGGGCATTTAGATGCGAGTACTTTATACATACTTCTCACATGATTACTAATACACGAGCTCTTGGTCGGCAGTGATCCGTACCCTCATGAGTGACAGCATATCTCTTTGAGTATGTGTCCGACCCGTTCTTTTGAATTGTGGTCACCCACAGAATACACTACACCTTCCGAAGTATAATAAAGGATTCTTTGAGTTACGTTGTTATTAGAGTTTTTATATCGAAGTTATTATTTGCGCACAAGATGCACTGACGAGCCGCCACTAACAATTTATTCAAATCTTTTAATGAAATTGTAAACAAAATACAGACAAACACTAAAAATATTTAAATATTTAAATATTTATATAATTTTACAAATTTCTCATGCACAATAAATCGACATAGTTAAACCAAATGTGACTTTTATTTCAAATCATTTTATGTACTCTCCTGTTTGCAGTTCGGCGACTTTTAAAGTTCACTGGGGTTACTTAAATTTTGTTATTCATTTACATAACGTAGTTGGGTCCTAAAATCACGGAATAATTAAAGTTTTCTAAATTTTAAATCGTTAATTGTTGTTTAATTAATTTGATATTTAATTCTAAATTTCGCCGCGTTACAATATGTTTTAAAGAAAAATTATTTATAATAAGTAAGAAAATAAATTTTAAAGTTGAACGCCAAATATAAATTTGCTTATCGTGAAGTAAAAGTGTTATCTGCGTCTCTTGCGGTAAAAACAAAACAGTGATGTTTATGTAATTGTTATGTAAAAATCAAAACTACGTAATTTATTTTGAAAATTAATTTTTGTCTGCACAATGTGTATTTAAACTATATAATAATAATGAGTGTACAACAATATTTCAAAACTATATAATGTATAATGTTGAACTAAATCGTAAATTTCGAATAGGACTTCTCTCGTTTCTTAACGAGAATTACTCATATTTTATTTTCTTTGTGCTAAAAGAATACGCAAATATTACCTTTGTAAAAAGCCATTTAAATACACAAAAAGTATATTTTCTGCTACAAAATATATGATATTGTGTTAAGAAACAGAAACGGGAATTTCTGATCAAGTAAAATTATGTATTTTCAAAAATTTAAATAAAATATATTAGTTTTGTAATTTTATTTACTTTAGTTGTTTATTTTGTATTATTCTTTTAAAAAACATACATTAATTTCATTATTCACATTGAATATCTTGATTAATTTCGAAAAAGGTATATTTCAGAAAAATGCTATTTTCCTCCTATATTTTTTAATTTTATCTCTTACAGACTATTACAACAATCAATTGTAGTCCAAGGAAAATATTTTTTACTATACAATAGTTTAAATTCAGTTTTTTGCATCGTATTCAAGATTTTATTTTTATTTTATAAATATAATACTTTTGATATTGACAGGTGGTAGTACACACACGCACGCACACACACACACACATACACATCACACTTTTCGAAAAAGACCATTGCATCACTCACAGCAAGCAAAACTCGTGGCTCGCAAAAATCCTTATTTTTCCGAATTTTTTATGAAAATACTGTAGTATATTTCAAATAAATATGCAATCTTGTGTATTCTTTTAATAATTTTGTTTTAAAATAACACATTTTACTGAGTGCAAAAAACACATAAGTTTGATGCTGTGTAAAACAGGATTACTATACAGATAATAGTCGGCAGAAGTCCACTTTCATAATCAGACTTTAGAAACAGTATTATGCCCAATAATCCATAATTACTGTAAGATCCACATGCACATCCAAGCAAAAACGCGAATGAGGCAAGCTGAACACACACGAGCACACGCGAGCATGCAGGTGTGGAAGGCTATGGCAAAGCGCGGCAACTGCCGGGATAAATCGGGTTCACTGTGGACGGCGTTCGGGTGCTTTATTTTAACTCCAAACATACGAACGGAAATAAATATATAGATTTTTTAGGTAAATTTTGTGTTTCCAATTAAATAAGCAGTATTTTTTTTATTGGATATAATAATTTATTAAAATTAAACTAGTTACATAAGTTTATTTTGTAATAGTTTTGTTATTTTAAAATATTTTTATAAATAAATTTGTAATAATATGAATTAATTATCTTTATATTATTTACGCTTTTTAAATTTTATCATCCAATATTGAAATTATCTTGTTTATTATTTGAATTGATTTTTCCAAAAAAAAAAATACATTTCTTTTTAATTAATTTGTAAAATAGTTTATGTTGAGTTGATAATCCCACACTTGGAAAATTTTTTTGTCGGTCATATTTATAATGTTTAACTCCCCGTCCGTACAAGTACAAGTAGGTACGAGTACACTGCGCTTCGTTTGCGACAAAAAATTTGACGAACAAGGTATTCGTTCGGCTTCGGCTTGTCTCGTGTAACTATATGCTCAGATGTTTATGCGGCCTAAGACGTTCTCTATGATGCATACAGACTTGTGTTTTTCCATCCATTTTTATAAAATTTATAAAATAAAGCTGTAGAAAGTTATTTTGCAATATATGCAGTAAATGTTTATTTTTGTCGCCAAAATATTATAATTATTAGGTATAATGTACTTTTCAAAGTTATTTTTTATTTTTGTGTGTGATTATAAAACTTTAAATTAATATATAAAAATAATTTACGCTTATAAATTTTTTGTCGTCAATAATAAAGTAAATTTTTAATTAACTGAAAAATTTCTATTAAAAATGAAAATATAATGTTTATTTTATTTTTAATAATATGTTTTTTCTTTGTTTTATTTAGTTTTCCATGTTGCTGGAAACCAAAAACAAAATTAGCGAAAGACCTAATCCTGACGATATTTTTCCTTTTTTTGATTACTATCTTATTATGTCTGGCTCTATTTACTGTATTCACGTCTAAGGATTTTCAAGGTAAGCATATCATTGACTGATGTATTTTTTTTATATTTTTAACACTTTCACTATAATTATATTTAAATATATAAGTACATAAATGACATTATGTTAATACCAAATTTTAATCAAAACTAAATTGTGATTTCTACCGCAGTTACAGCAATAATTGCAAAACAGAGATATTTCTATGAAATTATCTTGAAGTGGCAAGTGGTTGGCCGCGATATATAGGTAAATCTGTCACTAGGTCAATTCTAACAAATACAAAAATTACTTAGGCCCGGTTTATCAATGCTCGGTTAAAAGTGCTAGCTAAGTAACTGACAGCTAGGCCTAACTGCTAGTTAAAATTAGTTATCTGTTTATCAACGTACAGTCACACTCTCTGTTACTTGACTGGTAGTTAAAACAGAAATTTGAAGGTTATCAATACTGCTTTTTAAAATACTTGAATTCTATTGGCCGTTACAAATGACAGTTTGGCGGTATACAATTTTTATATTGAAATGTTATATTATATTTCATGTTATTGAAAATGAGTCTTTCGGATTTTGATATAAGTGATGAAGACATAGATATGCTGGAGTTTTTAGAATGGAAACGAAGACCATATATTGTTCAAAATCGATCAGCTTATTTTGATGAAATGGACGATATAAATTTTGTTACCAGATTTAGATTAAAAAAAGAAACTGTAATATATATATATTAGAATACATTGAGCACCACATTGAATCAGAAACTGACAGGTAAATACTTAAAAATATAAAATTTACATACTATATTAAAATATTATCTTTATTATTTTAGAAATAATTCCATCAGTCCTATCAATCAGTTATTACTGACACTTAGATTTTATGCAACTGGAAATATGTTGCTATCTGTTGCAGATTTTATGCATGTCAGTAAAAGTTCGGCATCCAAAATCGTTAAAAAAGTTTCGTTTGCATTGGCGTCTTTAGCTCCGATTTTCATAAAAATGCCCGCAACGGAAAATGAAATAAATGAAGCACAAATGCATTTTTTTAATAGAGCTCGCTTCCCGCGAGTAATTGGATCAATAGATTGTACACATGTGAAAATACAGTCACCAGGTACGAAACATCTATATTTGTGCAAGAAGTTCATGTAAATAAAATAAATGGAATTATTTGAATAGGTGGAGAAAATCCGGAAATTTTCAGGAATAGGAAAGGGTTTTTTTCTATAAATGTCCAAACAATATCATCAACTGATTTAAGAATTTTAGACATTGTTGCTCGTTGGCCTGGATCTGCTCATGATCAAACCATATTTAATAATTCGGCTATAAAAAGAAGGTTAGAAAATAATGAATTTAGAAACAGCATAATTGTGGCTGACAGTGGTTATGCTAACACACATTATGTAGCTACTCCATTACTTAACACTAATAACGAAATTCAGGAGCTATACAACGAATCAAGTAAATATATTTTAACTTTTATATGTTAACACATATTAATACTTTATATTTTAGTAATACGAACACGAAATCCAGTAGAACGACAATATGGATTGTGGAAAAGAAGGTTTCCAATACTTTCTCTGGGTCTACGACTTAAATTAAATACGTCACTGGCAGTAATTGTTGCTGCAGCAGTATTACATAACGTTGCTATAAATCAAAAAGAACCACAACCACCGCAAGATCTTGAAATTAATTTTGACCATATCGATTACGATGAAGATATCGAACAAGATGCAGTAAACTTTCATGGAAATGGATTGAAAGCACGGGATATATTATTAATGGAATATTTTCCTGCACTGATCAATTAATTACAAAATAAAATCTTACAGAATTAATAAAAAATGTGTTTTATTATATATATATATATATATATATATATATATATATATATATATTCGGATAATAACAAATAAAATAAAATTAGCATGAAAAAATAAAAGGTAACCTAAATTATAAAAAATAGTAATATATAATTATTGCATATAGGTACATATAGTAAGTAATACATAAAATAAAATAAACACTCAAAAAATAAAAGTTACTCTAACCAAAATTATAAAAAAAAATATATATATAATTAAATAAAAAAAGTTTTAGAAAATAAACAAAAAAAAAATAAAAAAAATATAAGTTTTAAGATCGCAACTCTTGCTTCAGTACTTGTACTTTTAATTGTTGTTCTTCCAACTGTAATTTTAAAATTTCCATTTTTATTATATGTTCTTCGTCCATTTGTTTTAATTGTTTTTCAGCTATTATTTTTTGAACTTGAACAAGTTCTCTTTTACTTTCGGCCAGCAGTTCAAAACTAGCACTTGCAGAAGACATGCTTTTTTTTGGGGGGTAAATATAGGTCGTCGTCTACTCATGTTTATATTACATATTCGTGATGCTGCAAAATTTATTTTGTTAGATAATTGTCAGGCATATTTTTATTTTCACAAGTTACCATTCTTTGTATCATCTACAATATTTTCGGTTTCGTTGTCCGGATTATTGATAATTTGTTGATTGACCGATTCTGATCCATTCACTTTCAGAGCGGAGTGAACCGGTGTTTGTAATTGGATCACATTGCGATCACTCCAGTCTGTATCCACACATTCAATATTATTTTCTTCTATTGGTCTATCTTCATAAGGTATACCATTTGATGATATTCCTAAAACACATGATATGTAATTTGTTTAGTGAAATAAATATATATTTTTTGAACTACCTTCAATTCCATCGCTGTCAAACATGCTTTGCAAACCTTGTATTTTCAAAGCAATGGTTTCAGACAATGTTTTCTCTTCATCATCATTTGGGGTTTCTGGTGGATGTACATACGGGCCCCCTCCAGTACCTTTCACATAAGAATTATGTTGGCTGTGTTTTTTTTTTAATTCTTTTTTTATTGCCTCGTACTTATTTTTTAGTTGTTTTGAAGTGCGGGGCTGTAATAGAATGGTTATGTTTTAAAATAAAAATTCGTTAATATCAATTATTTGCGTTTTACCTGACTAAATACACCAGCATTGAATTCTGTTTCAATTTTTTTCCAGGCCTCGTCTTTTTGTCTCCAGGATACAGCATCGGTTTTTTTATTTTCGATAATTTTTTTATATTTATTGGCTAAGGAAATTAATTTGTGTCGTTCATTAACACTAAAATTTGTGGCACGATTTCGTATATCCATTATAATAAATAAATGACAAAATTTTATGCAGCAGAGAAGTTAAAGCGGGAAATAGCTGATGTTAAATGACAAACACAAAATGAAGACAGATATAAAAAAGAGAGAGATGACGCGCTTGTGATGTCACACACAGTTGTTAACCATCTGTTAAAATTTGTAACTGGCACTTGTAACTCAAGGTTATTTTATCTGAGAATTTAGCTGTCAGTTATCATAAACCAAAGATCGATAAACGAACTAACTGACAGTTAGGTCTTAACCTACAGATAACTTAGCTTAACCGAGCATTGATAAACCGGGCCTTAGTTTCAGAAATATGTATCAGGCCCAACACTGCCCTACTACACTATGTTAAGGGAATGCTATTCTAGATTGTTAATCAATACAATTGTAGATATAGTAATATTTTTTATGTAATAAATAATTATAAAAAATTAAGTAAGTTATTGTAATTAAACATATTTATTTTTTGTACAAATGGAAATTACTCATTTTAATGAACAATGTCACTAGCTTGTGTCTTATGGCGTAAATATCTTTTTATTCTACACGGTCCGAAATTGCAATTTACATAGAATAAGCCTAAAGGGTAGACGGATCCTAAGCATTGAAATATTGTCGAAAGTTATATGGTACATAAGCTTCAAAATAGCCATAGTGTTTAAAGTCAAAATGATGTATTTTTTAGTTCATAAACCATTTTATAAATGTGGTTAACATGGTTGAGCAGACATGCATTGCTTATGTTTTTATTTTATAAATTTCTTTAATGTCTCGTTCACACCAATCATTTGGTCAAAAATATAATGAAAGAAGTTGGCTGCAAATTGTTTGTTATAAAATATGAGCCCCGCTATTTTCGTCAATTAAATATGACAAATGAAATTAGCTGCACACACATAATAAAAACGAGACAACTTAACACATGATAATGTTATGTCATTTTTGTTTTGATTCCGCTTTGATCGTTTTAATTTTGTTGATGTTGTGATATTTGTAGAAATACTTATTAATAATTTTCAATGTTTCCCGTTTTTATTTAATTTTATTTTCTATTAATTTTTGAGTTTTCAAATAGTCATTAGTCAAAAAGTTTTTTGTGTTCGATATTTATAATTTTAATCATTATTGTAGTTGAGGTTTTATTATTTATTTTGTAATTTTAGTTAATAATAATTACTTTATTACTTGATAACGTTTCTTCTTTTAAACCATTTTTTGCTCCATAACCTTTATTTTCTTTTATTTCGTGTTGCTTAAAGAAGAAGAGCTAACCCTTCTAAAATTATTATAATGTTTTATTCTGAACTACTTGTGTCGCTCATGTTTACATATAAACAATAATTCATATACGTACATATTTCGCGCAAAATATTAATAAGTTTAACCAACATATGAAAGCTTATTATAATTATCTAGTTACATTTTTGGGGATTTTGTTATTTTTGCTAAAACAATTTATCATATTTTTATGATGAGTGTGTACGAGAACAAATTTTTTTGAACAAAGCAATTTGTTCAAAAAATTTTGCGCAAATTTTTTTGACCAAATAAATAAAATTTTTCAAAAAATGATGAAACAGGTTTTTTTTTTAAATATAAATTTAAATTATTTCAAAATGGTAACACACCTGTAGAGAGAGAGAGAGACAGAGAGAGAGAGAGAGATCAATATGTTTTATATGTAATTTTTATGAAATTTTGCAACACATACTTATAATTTAATTAATATGTATGAATTAATAGTAATATTATCCTTTGGAATTGTTTTAAATAGCATTTTTCAAAATATTTAGCAGCTGCTTGTAGCTAGGCTTGTGAACAGATAGCAATAGAAACACAATGTTTTAGTAAAATAATGTTAATATTTTTGCAATATTAAGCATATTATTGAATTTATAAATATCAAATAACTTATTTCATTGATATTATTTAGATATTTTATAAATAATATTACGTTCGCTAATTTTGAACAAAATTAAACATCTGGAGGGAGAGAATATGTTTTTATGTGTAATTTTAATTAAATTACCTAAACAGATATTTACTATTTAATTAATATACTGGGTGTCCCATTTTAATCCGCCATTTGCAATAACTTTAAAATCGTGCATCGGACAAAAAAATGTTCGGATAAAAAGTAAATGCTTTCGAGGGGGACATCTGATGCAAATACCCTTGCCACCCCCGGACCCCCTGGAGGGCGAAAACGGGGGGCAACTTTGAAATCTTAAATGAAACCCCCTTTTGTTTATTGCAGATTCGGATAGACCATTAAAAAGTATGTAAATTATATTTTGAAATTTTTTTTTATATTTGATAGATAGCGCTGCAAACAGCATTTTTTTCTCAGTTTATCAGTCTTCAATTTGAAAAAAAAGGTGTAACTCAGTACGATATTGAAGTTTTTTTCAGTTCTGTGGGAGAAGTGGGGGGGGGGGCAAGAATCATTGAATCAGATATCCCCTCAAAACTTAAAGTTAATGGTTTTGAGGGGGATAACTTTAAGTTAATGGTTTCGACCTTTGTGACCTTTGCCCCCCCCCCTTCTCCCAAAGAACTGAAAAGAACTTGAATATCGTACTTAGTTACAACCTTTTTTCAAATTGAAGACTGATAAACTGAGAAAAAAAAAGCTGTTTGCAGCGCCATCTATCAAGGATAAAAAAAAGTCACAAAATAAACTTACATACTTTTTAACCCCACCCAGTATATATATATTAGGGTGGACCTTAAATGGGGTGAAGTCGAATTTTAACCAGGCCGCCCTTCAAAATGATCCCAATTTTAAAAAAAAAATTGTAGTAAAATTTTTTCCGCGTAATATTAAGGTTTAAGGGTGCCGAAATGCATTTTTCTACTTTTTATTTACATTTTTTGGACAAATTTTTTTTTGGTTATTTTTTTATGGTGTGCCATTAAAAAATACATTTAGTCCTAAATTTTTACCCTCCTACCACTAACCCCTACTTTTTAATAGCATTTTATATTTTTTAACCCCGGTCGATAGCTGATCAATGGGGTTCCGTTTAGCCAAACTCAATAAATTAAAAATAAATAAATAAATAAATTGGTAACTTTGGGAAATTGTTGAGTACACTCCCGCAAAGGATTCTAGGGCCCTGGGTGGCGTAGCCCCCCCCCGGAGGGGGGGCCAGGAAAAATATAGAAAAGTGTGAAAGAAATTGATTCCAAATAAATTAAAAATAATTATAATATGAGAAATGTAATTGATTTTTTTTTGTAATACAAAAAAAATTCATAAAAAATTTAATATACACATTAAAATAAAGGCAAGACATCGTTTGCGGGGCCAGCTTTTCAATCTTTTGAGCGATAGTTTGATCATCTTTAAATCTCTTCAGAATAATATCAGAATCATTACCACACATTATCGGGTAATTATAGACTGTATTCCACCGCTGAGTGGATTTTTTAAACCTCCTATTGCCTCGAAAAGAAATAAAGTCCCAAAATGTGTAAAAATCCGATTTTATGTAAATAAAAAGTAGAAAAGTGCATTTCGGCACCCTTAAACCTTAATATTACGCGGAAAAAATTTTACTACAATTTTTTTTTTTTATTTGGGATCATTTTGAGGGGCGGCCCGGTTAAAATTCGACTTCACCCCATTTAAGGTCCACCCTAATATATATATATATATATATATATATATATATATATATTATATATATATAATTATATATGTATTGATAGTATATTATCCTTTGGAAATGTTTCAATAGAAAATTTTCTAAATATTTAGCAGCTGCTTATAGCAATGCTTAAAAAAAGCTCTCAATAGCAAAACAAACAAAGTATTAGTAATATAATTTTTATGTTAATATTTTTGCAATATTTAGCATATTATTAAGATTATAAATATATCGGAACAACTTATTTAATTGATATTATTTAGATATTTTATATATATTATTATTTTTATCTTATGAAATAAATGTATATAAATTAATATAATTAAGTAAAAAAAAACATTTTCTTATTTGTTTTTCTGTAATATATATATATATATATATGTATATGTATACGTAATGCAGATTGTAAAAATGTATGCTTTTCATACATTACACTTCATTCATTCTACATTACGTAAGCAATAAATGTTTGACTAACTATAAAGGAACATTGCTTAACCAGTTGATACCCCAAAAATTATGGATCTTTCAACAATTTATTTCATTGCATTAGTATGAATAACGTGTCTTCCCTATATACTTAATCTGTGGGTTTGTCTGATTTCTAGCGGTAAAGAGGGCCACGATTGGGGCGTAAACGGTTAAAAAAATTAAGTTAGTAACATGATATCAATATGGCTAGTTTTGGGTGTTGCAGTAGGAGGTGCTGCTTCCAGTGGTGTATATAGTAACTAACTACTATATAATAATGTTATTAATATACTAGTACCATAATGACCTCCTTCTGCATAAGTAATATGGTAGCGTAATAATAATATTATGATGCGCTTGAAGAAAAAAATATGTGACAATTGCGATGTATGCGGAATATTCGTTGCTCACAATTCTTCAATGCCACAATTGTTCGCCGCTACAATCTTTCACCGCATATATTTACTGGTATTTTGCAGACTAATTGCTGG
Organism: Clivina fossor; assembly: GCA_963966155.1. Taxonomy (NCBI): domain Eukaryota; kingdom Metazoa; phylum Arthropoda; class Insecta; order Coleoptera; family Carabidae; genus Clivina; species Clivina fossor. The sequence goes on from CAWYQG010000030.1 coordinate 291,942, forward strand.
ATAGATTGGATTAAAAGATTAATTTTCATTTTTTTTTGATAGAAAGTTAATAGACTTAAAGATTTCCGTGGCGCTCATTATTAGATAGGTTAGTTTAAAAGTTATTTTATGATTTTTAAAAAATAAATATACAGGGTGTAACAGAATAACTATTCCTAATTTTAACTGGAGTATCCTGGGCTCAGAATATGAAGATTTAATGCACATCACTGAGATAAAATGTGGCTCCTTACTGAGCTACAGGGTGTTTTATATAAAAATTTAAAAACTATTTTTGCCCAGTACTTTAAAACAATTTGACGTATCCTTATCATACTTGGCAGGAAATGTAGGTACCGTACACTATACTAAATTATGTTAAATAAAAGTTTCTGGCTACTGCCAGTGGCGTACAACAAGGGCAAGTGAGAGGTTGATCCTTCCTAAATTCTACGCCACTGGCGAAATTGTCATTTTAGCACAATTTTTCGATTTTCCATTACTTGCTGTGTAAAAAACATACTCTTTCTTTGTAACGATAAAGTCACTGTTTTTCGAGATATTTAAAGTTAAACATAAGCTGCACCCTGGGGATTTTTTCAAAATTTGCTAAAAAAATCTGAAAAAAATCAGTAAAATAGAAAAAAAAATTAGCTACATAATATCTAAGTAACTTTTTCTCTAACTCATTTTGGTTTGGCTGGAAAAATTATTGAAAATTAATATTTTTTGCATTTTATTTTTTTTATTTTCAATAATTTTTACAGCCAAATTAGAATGAGTTAAAGAAAAAAGTTACTTAGTTATTATGTAGCTAATTTTTTGCTCTATTTTACTGAATTTTTTCAGATTTTTTTGAGCAAATTTTGAAAAAATCTTAAGGGTGCAGCTTATGTTTAACTTTAAATATCTCGAAAAACAGTGACTTTATCGTTACAAAGGAAGAGTGTGTTTTTTACACAACAAGTATTGGAGAATCGAAAAATTGTGCTAAAATGACAATTCCGCCAGTGGCGTAGAATTTAGGAAGGATCAACCTCTCACTTGCCCCCGTTGTACGCCACTGGCAGTAGCCAGAAATTTTTATTTAACATAATTTAGTATGGTGTACGGTACCTACATTTCCTGCCAAGTATGATAAGGATACGTCAAATAGTTTTAAAGTACTGGGCAAAAATCGTTTTTAAATTTTTATATAAAACACCCTGTAGCTCAGTAAGGAGCCACATTTTATCTCAGTGATTTGCATTAAATCTTCATATTCTGAGCCCAGGATACTCCAGTTAAAATTAGGAATAGTTATTCTGTTACACCCTGTATATGGCGAAGAATTGTAGCATTGAAAAATCGTGAGCAAAAAATGAAAACCTATTTAGTCACATAAGAATTCTAGGACTATACAAGGTGTTTACAGTCCTTTTTGTATCCTTTTAGAGAGTGATAGTATATGTCAAAAAGAATTGATAAACCTTAAAACGCCTTTGTAAAAGTCGTTCCTTCTAAGCGAGATAATAATTCTTTAGTTTTCTACATTAAACAATTAATTTTTATTAAACTCTAGTAATCTACTTAGTTAATCAGTATTGTCCACTAGAATATATGTTCGAAATTATCACCAATTTGTTGTATGCAAAGACTCACTTCGGCGTACCCACTTCCTGTGTGCAAGGCGCAAAACTAGCATCATATTGATTAAAGCGATATTAAAATACGTATCGATGGGCCATTGCGATAGGAAATAATAATAATAATAATAATATTTTTACAGATGATACTGGGAAATGCAAAACTAAAGTTTGCATTAGATCCGCTTCAATCATTCTTAATATGATTAATAATTCGGTCAATCCATGCGATAATTTTTACGAATTTGCTTGCGGAAACTATTTCCGGCATACTACTGTACCCGTTTCCGTAGGCGAACTTGGTCAATTTGTATTATTAGAAAATAAAGTTGACATGCAATTAGTTGAATTGCTAGATACCACAAAAGATGGAACTGGTGCCTTCCTAAAAGCCCAAAAATTCTTCTGGTCCTGCTCAAATGAAAGTAAGTAATCTCAATCTTTTTCACGGTACATGACAACTGGGCTCTGGCCAACTGCATGCATAAAAGACAAAAGGAAGAAGCATATGAATCAAAACAATAAGATCGATATTTGTTGTCATAATAACATCTTTATTTACTTTACTTTCAACAAACATTATGTAAATATTGTAACAAAACTGAGATTGCATAAGAGTGATTATGTTTGCATGTGTGTGTGAGTGCACATGTGTGTGTGTGTGTGTATACGTGCAGTGAGGCACGCTATTGGAATGTGTTTACACATTCTGTTTATGTGACGTAATGTCGGTGTGCGCTGTGTATGTATGTATGTGTGCGAAGGTTCCATTAGGCTTCTAGATTGTTGTAGAAGCTTTCGAGAAGGATTGGTTGCAGCATATAAGGCGCTACGAGCAACGGGAGAGATCAGTCATCATAAGATAGTCGATCTGATGAGATCGTGTAATCGGTCAGGTTGGGCCGAACAGTGATGGCTCAGTTAGTTATCGCCAGATAGCCGACCTAGTCAGATCGTAGTAATCAGTCTGATAGTATTATTGGGTCAAGCGGTGATAGCTCGTTGAAATAAATAGTAATAGGTGAATATAAATGTGTAATGATTACACGAGTGATATAAAAAGTAGAGTAGTGAAATATAAATAGTGAGATAAATAATGTAAATATAAATGTGTGCAAGTATAAGTGAATATGGTGTTAGTTTATAAGTTGTGTTAATGTCAGTCCGATAGGTGTAAGATTAATTATAGGTAAATATAAATAGTGTAATTGTTTGTTTAGCTCCGCTCGGCTAACCATTGTTGTTGTACAGTTATTGTTACTTAGTGTTTAAGTATTGTTGTAAATAAATGCTAGTCAAAATACAATCGCAAATATGATGGTAATTATTTAATAATACATTTCCAATACTGTTCGGACTGCCCCGACACGAATTCAAATTCACGTTACACTGGTGTCAGGTGTGAGGGGTGTGTTTTGAGCAGTATTGGAATGAAGGCGAGTATTTGCGATTGTTGAACAATGTAAGCTCGATTTACTGATGGTTGTAATTTCAGTTGAATGATAGTTTGAATATTGTATAAATGATTTTTATCAGTAAGTCGAGTATTTTGTTATATGTGTATATCGTTTTAAGTTAGTATCTATCTACACTGTGATAGGAATGATCGGACTGGCATTGTTGTGTGTGTGCTTGCAACTGGTATTGTTGCAAAAGTGTTAGTGACAGTGATAATTATGCCAAGAAAGATGAAGAATGAAAACATCAGAAAGACAGTGCTACGGTTGAAACAAGTTCCAATGATGGCTGAGTACAGTGGTTCCACAACTTGGAATGAAGTGGGGCTGATGAGCAACGAGGCGATGACATGGTCGTTCATGGAACACAGCGGACTGGATGGATCGGAGTGGAGGATGGTCGATGTATGCTTGGGGCATGCGGTGTAGACATCCTCACTCAAATTCTTCGATCTATACAACGAAAGTGTTCTGGTTATCGGTTATCAGTCGTTGAAGATCTGGATGCTGATCAGATAGTTGTGAAAAATTATGGAAACGATTGGCACTGTAGTCATTGGAAGCAAGTAGATGTTTCGGTTAGAATATCTGAAGGCAGCAGCTGTGATTTCTTGGGCAAGATGCTGTCACTACGCGATCAGAATGTTATGATCGCGGCGTATGGATGAAGATAGTATTCTGGGTTCTTGCCGGCATCTAACATCACGCCGGTCGGCAAGTGGATGTCCGTGGTTGGCTGTCACTAGCCAACGAAGAACTTGGCGGTGAAGATTGCATGCAGTAGAAGATGAGCACTATGAGAGTAGTCAGGACGGATTCTCGAGAAAGGATTGTGTCATGATGCGGCGGGGTCCGAGGCAGGTTACGGGCTGAGAGGACTGAAGTGGAGCAGGTTGAGGGTATGCTGGACGCATGCCGGGTGTAGATCTGCTCAGGAAAATTCTTCAGTCAGTAATTGTTCGTAACGGAAAGGCCAGGGAGTACCACTCTCGATAAAGGACGGCATCATGGTACTGATAGTCCGAGGCAAGGTTGCGGATCGGATTGGTCAACTGGAGAACGTCAAGTACATGCTGGGGCATGTCAGGATTGGCGAGTTGAGATCCGACCGCACGGTTGAAGCCAGAGAAGCCGCTGGACTGGTGGCTGGTTCTGAAGATAGTGCTGCAGGAGAACCAGCATGCGGAGATTTTCGCGGACACCCAAAATATCCTCCTATGGTGGAGCAAGCGTGTTCCGGGACGGAACAGTCTTAAGAAGGAGGAAGTGTAACAAAACTGAGATTGCATAAGAGTGATTATGTTTGCATGTGTGTGTGAGTGCACATGTGTGTGTGTGTGTATACGTGCAGTGAGGCACGCTATTGGAATGTGTTTACACATTCTGTTTATGTGACGTAATGTCGGTGTGCGCTGTGTATGTATGTATGTGTGCGAAGGTTCCATTAGGCTTCTAGATTGTTGTAGAAGCTTTCGAGAAGGATTGGTTGCAGCATATAAGGCGCTACGAGCAACGGGAGAGATCAGTCATCATAAGATAGTCGATCTGATGAGATCGTGTAATCGGTCAGGTTGGGCCGAACAGTGATGGCTCAGTTAGTTATCGCCAGATAGCCGACCTAGTCAGATCGTAGTAATCAGTCTGATAGTATTATTGGGTCAAGCGGTGATAGCTCGTTGAAATAAATAGTAATAGGTGAATATAAATGTGTAATGATTACACGAGTGATATAAAAAGTAGAGTAGTGAAATATAAATAGTGAGATAAATAATGTAAATATAAATGTGTGCAAGTATAAGTGAATATGGTGTTAGTTTATAAGTTGTGTTAATGTCAGTCCGATAGGTGTAAGATTAATTATAGGTAAATATAAATAGTGTAATTGTTTGTTTAGCTCCGCTCGGCTAACCATTGTTGTTGTACAGTTATTGTTACTTAGTGTTTAAGTATTGTTGTAAATAAATGCTAGTCAAAATACAATCGCAAATATGATGGTAATTATTTAATAATACATTTCCAATACTGTTCGGACTGCCCCGACACGAATTCAAATTCACGTTACAATATATATTAAATACTTTTTTAGGTTAGATTAAATTAGGATTAGAATAAGCTAGAAGAAATGTCATTATAAAATCATGCTTTTCAACTCCTAATTTCCACAGTAATATTTTGAATTTATGGAATTTCTTTGATAACAATATTTTGTTTATCTATATGTTTCAATTCAATAGTTCTGTTACTTAACTGTGTATTATTAATTACAAATTTATAATTTTCAAATATTATCTCTTTACCAGTTGTTACATAATTTTCCAGTTTATAATCATTTATTATGCAAAGTTTTGTTTCTTTTAAATTTATATATTTCAAGAATTTGTTTATGTTTTTCATAATCTTTGCATTTAAAATTTAAATTTTGATTAACATTAGTTGCTAGTATAACAATATTTGAATCTTTTATTTTAATTATAACAAAACTTTCGTAAATTTGGTGATATTTACATTTAGTATTGGTTTGTAGGTTAACAATATTATTTAAACAGGGATTTGCTTCTATATAACTAGTCTTACAAAAATAATTATTATTTATTTTAATGCAATTGTCCATTATTATTAGATTATTATTATTTTTTATAACTAATTCTTTACTTATATCTAACATATACATTTTACTGTTATCGTAATAGGTATAGGAGTAATTTGAATGAGTTTGTTATCTTGTTATTTTCATATATTGGTATTTCTAGTAAATATTCTATTATTTCATTTTCTAATTTACAATGGCTGGTAATTTGTGCTGCTATATTCCAAAAATTTATGTTAGTGACTTGATTAACGGTTTGTTTTAAATTGTCTAGAGTAATTATAGATGAATGTATTCCGTTTAGACTGCAAAAAGTAAGGCTAGTTTCGATTTTTGCAATTATTTCTATTAAATTTATTGTTAATAATATTAGTTGATTTATCTACTACATCTTTTACTTGTAAAACATTTTGTGAATTTATTGTTTCTTTTAGTAAAATTTCAGTTTGTTTGATTTTTGATTTCAAAGCGAGCTCATTATGTTTAATATTTTCTAATTGTAAATTAAACTTATTAATCATTTCTTTGTTAACTCTACTCGTTTTAGCTAGTCGAAAAGACTAGCTTATAAAATCGTCAGTACGGCTGGCTTGCTGGTTGGCTGGCTGGCTGGCCGGCCGGCCGGCCTTGTCCAGAAAATACGATAAATTCATTGTGGCTACATTATTTATCCGATTTTGATAAAATTTTCAGGAAAGATTCCCCTAGTGCCCACATAAATTTCGTAATTTTAATAAAATACAGTGTTGCCAAGTTTCCGAGAAAAAAAATACTAAAATTTTAAAAATTTTATTATGACCACTTTATTTAACCAATTTTAATCAAATTTTTACTAAAAATTCTCCTGGTGCCCGCATAAATTATGCAATTTTAACAAAATACAGTGTTGCCAACTTATCGAGAAAAAAATTACTAAAATTTAAAAAAATTCATTGTGGCTACATTATTTATCCGATTTTGATCAAATTTTCAGAAAAGTTTCTCCTAGTGCCCACATAAATTATAATTTTATTAAAATACGATGTTGCCAACTTTCCGAAAAAAAAATTAATAATTTTCTAAAAATTTGTTATGCCCGCGTTATTTATCCGATTTTAATGAAATTTTACAAAAGATACCTTTAGCGCCTATAATATTATATATTAGCAAAATACAATGTTGCCAACTTTCGGTGAAAAATTTTTTTATTCCTATTTCTTATCATTTATGTGATAATGTCAAACTGGTCTATATATGGGTTTACCCATATACTTCTAATTTTGTATTTTAGCTAGTCGAAAAACTAGCTTATAAAATCAAACCACATTCGACTAGCTCCATTCTCGCTTTGCGAGAATATTATCTAAACTTTGTGTCTGCAATATTTGTTGATTTTGTTTAATTTTTTTTTAACAATTCTTCGTATTTTTGAGCATCAGAAGAATCTAAATTTCCGGTTATCGATTTAATTATACTTCCTAATCCAACTATTAATCCTCTTTTATTTTGTTTACTTTCACTAGAGATAATGTTAATTTTGTTATCTAAACGATTACAGTTAAATTCTAAAATATTTATATAAGTTTGTAACTCTCGTTCATATTTATATTTTTTTAAATTAATAAGCAGTTCATTTTTATGCGTTGTAATTTTACTATATTCTACGTTTATACTACTAAGAGTATATTTATTATAACTATAATGCGAGTTTATATATATATATATATATATATATATATATATATATATATATGTAAGCAGTACTTAATTCTAATATATTTATTTCGGGATTTTGATTTATTTTTTCTAACTCTTCCTGACCGTTTGTGCATCTGTAACAAATAATCTGGGTCTTTTAATCTTATCGATTTTGTGTCTTTTATTATTGATGTTTAATTTTACAACGCCTGAATTTGGATTATATGTTTCAACTTTATGAATTTTAAATAGTGGTTTTTTAATTTTTTGAATTCTACGTTTACCTTCTTTAATTAATATTTTACTAGGTAGTTTACTAGGTTTATGTCATATTTTATGTTGCAAAAGAAATCTTTTATTTTTATCGTTTTGTATTTTTTGATTAATTTGATTTTGAATTACTTTAAGTTTGTTTTTATGGTCAACTAAATTATCTTCTAAAGTTAGTTCTGTATCAAAAATATTTTTAGTTTTTTCTTTTCCGAATAGGATTTCTATTGGTGTTAGTTTAGTGATTGAATTAATTGAATTATTGTATCCTATTATGGCAAATTTTATTTTTTCTTGCGCATTAGTATTTTTAAATACTGTTCTTTGGTTAATTATTCTGAGATGTTCTATTAAAGTACAGTGAAATCTTTCGACACACCCATTACTTTTCGGATTGTCTACACAGGTCATATGTATTTTAATTTTATACATATTTAATAATTCTTTAACTACATTATTATTAAATTCAGTGCCGTTAACGTGAATGATTTCGTCAGGGATTTTGTAAGCATTAAAATAGTTAGTTAACTCTTTAACAACTGTTAATGCATTTAAGTTTTTAAGATAATAATATTGTAACGTGTTTAAAGTTCGCACTAGGTGAAATTGGTTAAAAATAAATACAAACACTTAAATTAACTAAAACTAAAAATATATTTAAATATACGAAATAAAATAGTTCACTAAATACTACAAAGATATAATAAGTACAATAATAAATAGTTAAATATATATATAATAATAATGGTTAAATGTTTAATAAAAGAATAGTTAATAAACGAATAAATATTACTTAATAATTATGTCAACGGGCCGAGCGGTAACCTTATAATTTATATTACGATACATTATAATTTATGTCAAACAACACTCGAATGTTTCTTTTATATCACCGATATAAATCTGTATTCACTTGACACTTTACAATACAACATTTGGCTGGCGATTGGCCCTGCTAGCCACGCGTGGCCCTTTATATGCGTGTTTAAGCTACCAGTCTTTTTCTGGAAATCTCAAAAAAATATTCCAGTAGCTTCTAGGCTAACACAGTTCGCCTCTGAATGCGTAAATAGGCTGTTTACGCATTCCTTACAATTTCTCATATTTTATTTCGCAACAATATATTTGTGCAAATTTTAAAAATTGATCATTTATAGTTTAATATTTTTCTTGTTCTAATGTAAGGGTGTCAATATTAATTATTTGGAAAGGTTGGGTGGGTGTTTTAGTTATATTGTCGTTTAGCTGGAATAGTTTATGTTCATATTTATTTAGTTGACAGAGATCACAATTGTTAATAAATTTTTGAATATCATGATATAAATTTGGCCAATAATAATTTTGTTTTAGTTTTTAGTATTATTATATTTGATTTATTATTGTGATTAACACGCGCTTTATGTTTTAAATAATACACATTGATTTTTATTATTCTATTTATTAACATAATATTAGTACATATATTGTTAGCTTTTTCGAATTGCGTTGTAGGTTATCTGTTTACATTCTGTTGACTACTGTTTTGCCGGTAAAAATATAGTTCATTGCTAGTGGCGCCGCAATGTTGCCAACTTAGGTTATAACAGTTCTCCTACGCTTATTTTTTGTTTTACTAGAAATATATTCATCTAAATAACGCGGGCGTCGATGAGTACGCGAGGACATGCGCGTTGCCGGTTGATTTCTTGGTTGTTGTTCCTGGAATGATGTTGGATTTTCCGATGAAGTTGATGGTGTATTGTCTTCAGCACTTGGCATGGATGTTGTAGATGGCGAAGAATTATTTTCTTCTGTAGGAACCACATACTTTCGAATTGGATTTTAGCCTGAAGGATAAGCGTCGAGATCTGTTGGTGTAAATACTTGCAGTTCCGGGTTGAATGTTACGGATTTTCCTGAGCGTGATGGCGTTTTAAGATTGATTTCCGTTGGTTTTAATTGATCGATATGCCGTTTGATAATGTATCCAGTATCAAAACTGACTTCATAAGTTAGTTTACCTAACTATTTAGAAATTATACCTGGTAGCTATTTTAATTTTCGAAGTAGTTTCTAGATGGTACACGTTCTCCCACGCTTAATGAGCGGAATACTGTAATATCAGTATTTGATTTAGATTTTTCAGATCTTCTTTGTTTGTCTTCTGTTCGATTTTTAGTGGATATTAGCGCATCGAGATTAATTCGCAAACGTCTGCCGAGATAGCGTTCGGCTGGACTAAGCCCTGAATTTAATGGCGTAGCTCGATATTTGATAAGAATATCACGAATTTTTTGTGCTAACGTGCCTGTTTCTGATTCCATAGCCTTGAGTTTTCTTTTGAATATTTGGACAAATCTTTCAGCCTGCCCATTTGTGGCTGGATGTCCTGGTGCCGAGAATCGTTCAATGATTCCGAGTTGATTGCAAAAGTTTGTAAACACTTCGCTTTTAAAGATCATTGCGTTATCAGACACAATAATTTCTGGTAGTCCGTGAAATGCAAAAATTGATTTTAATAATTCGATAGTTGATTCGGTAGTCGGTGCTGTTGTTGATACACAAATTTCTGGCCATTTGCTCTTTGCGTCGACAAGTACTACAAAATGATGCTTTAGAAATGATCCAAAATAGTCGATATTAATACGTTGAAAATTTTGTGCTGGTTCATCCTATGGATGAACTGATATTTTGTAAGGATCAGCTTGAAGAAATTGACAACACGAACAATTTTTAACGTACGACTGAATATCGCGATCGATTCAATTCCAATAAACGTATCTTCAAGCGAGTTATTTCATCTTTGATGTGCCGAGATGAGTATAATGCAGTTCAGTAAGAATTTTATTTTGAAGAGACGTGAGAATTATTATTCGAGATCCTTTATAGATGATACCGTCGTGAAGGTGGAAGATGTCGTCCGAATTTTCTCCTGAGTTTAACATCGATTTTAATTTTGATAAAGTTTCGTCTTTAGATGTTTCTATTTGTATTTGTTTTCGATTAATTTCTATACTTGATATGACATTAATAGTATTTTCGCAAATTGTTTCTGTTTCGTCAATTTCTGCTGATGTGTTCGGGAGCGGAGAACGCGAGAAATAATCAACGTGTTGATGCAGCTCTGCTTTCCGGTGTATTAATGAATATTTATTCTGATAAAAAGGATGCGTACCGTAAGAGTCTCGATGAAGTAATTGATGGTAGATGACTGTCTGGTTTCAAGATGTAACTCAACGGTCGATTATCAGTTACGAGAGTAAAATGTCTTCCGTATAAATAATTGTAGAATATTTTGATTGTCCAGCAGATGGAAACTGCTTTTCTATCTAACTGGCTGTAATTACATTCTGATTTGGTTAGTGAACATGAAACTGGTTTTTTTTGTCCATTAATATCATGTGCTAATATTCCAGCGATGCCAAGAGGACTTGCGTCACATAATACGATGATCGGCAGTGTAGGATCAAATGGAGTTAACACCGTCTCGTTAGCGACTTCTTGTTTTAGATTTCGGAACGCTTTTTCGCATTCTGGTGTCCAGTTAAACCTTTTCCTTTTGAGAAGTAATTGCCGAAGCGGGAAGGTTTTTGTTGATGCATCTGGTATACATTTTGAGTTGTATGTTATTAATCCTAAAAATTGTTGTACTTGTTGTGCTGACTTCGGTTGTGGTGCGTCGATGATTGCTTTGATTTTTTCCTTCGATTTTGCGATTTGGTTTTCCGAAATTTCGTATCCCAAATAATTGATATGTGTAGCTCTGTGATTTTGTATGTGTCTTGTGAAACTGTATAAGTTTGATTATTTCTTTGTGTCTGATTCATACGATAGCTTATCATCAGGTGGAATATTGGCTGAACTACATCTCCATAATGCCATTACCAACTAAATTTTGTGAAGTCTGTGGGTCGTGTTAATTTTTAATATCGTTTATTTTTTGACGAACATTGTTTCGATTCATTTATTATCATTTTTATACATCATAAACTGTACTCTGTAATATTATCTGGGGTTATTATTTAATAATAACTGGTTTAATTAGGTTTAAGATAATATATTTAAGATGATGAAAATGAACATACATGAGAGCTGTTACTAACTGTAACTCACTATGTTGACACTAGATGTCACTACTGATACTACTACATAATAATACTACATCTCCCCTCCCAGAGAGTGTTACACGAAATCAGAATACCTGGGTGGTGGTTTCACAGTTCTACCACTCCTGGTTACAATTATATTTTCTTTTGTTTTATCACCTATAAGAGGAACGATACAAGGAGAATTAGCATTATTTTCTTCAACACCAATATTATTTTCTTCTGCTATATTTTCATTGTTATTTTCTGGTTTTTTTACATACGTATTTAATGATTTTCGCAAATTTAATGAATTTCTCCTTAGTTCCCTTCCTCTTTCATCCCTAATAACATATGATCGAGGAGTGTCTGCTGGTTTAATTATTTTAGCAGGCTCCCAATGTTTACTTTTATTGACCATTGCCTCATCACCAGGTTGAAAACAATCTCTCTGTTTTGTATGTTGATCATAATATTTTTTGTAAGTGTTCTGTTTGTTAACTAACTTTTCATAGACATTATTTTCAACTCTTGGTTCTAACAGTTTTTCACTTGTAGGAACTTTGGTTCGTGTTTTTCTTGACATTAACAGTTGAGTAGGTGATACATTAAGGCCCGTTATTGGTGTGTTTCTAAATTCTAATAAAAACAATTCTAATTCTTTATTTTCCAAGTCACACTTTTTCAACATTTGTTTGGCTGTTTGTACAGCCCGTTCTGCTAACCCATTACTACGCGGATAGTGCGGCGAGCTAGTTATTATTTCAAAATTCCAATTTTTTGCAAAGTTTCGAAATTCAAATGAATTATATGGCATATTATCAGCAATTAATAATTTTGGAATTCCATGTATTGAAAAAATGTGCTTAAATCTCTGTATGAGTTCAGCTGTGTTTTTCTTTTTTAGTGGGATTATTTCAAGCCACTTACTGAAATAATCTTGTATTATTAAGTAATTTTTACTTTTAAATTCTAATATATCTGACGCGATTTTATTAAATGGTAGTTCTGGTATTTTATGCGGTATCAACGGTTCTTTAATATTACTGCATCTAAATTTTTCACAAGTGGAACATTTATTTATCATGCATTCAATATCATTGTTGATACCTGGCCAATAAACTAGCTCTTTTGCTCTTGATCTAGTTTTGGTAATCCCTAAATGAGATTCATGCAATAATTCTAGAATGTACTTTCTTAATGACATCGGAACGACTATTCTGTTTTGAAAAAAGACAAAGCCATCCTCCACAGATACTTCATCTCTTATTATATAATAACGTTTTAAATTATCAGCAACATTTGAAGCATTTTTGGGCCAACCATTGTAATGATATTTTTTAACTTGTTGTAGTACTGAATCCAACTCTGTGGCATTTCGGAACTCAGTTTTCTTTTTATCTGACATATTTAAATTTAAACTTAAGGTATGAACTGTTTCTGATATCCACTTATCCTCAGAGTTGTTTTCATTACAAAGGTACGCTCTCGATAATGCGTCTGCTATATACATATATTTTCCTGGACTATAATTAACTTTAAGGTCGTATTTTAACAATTTAATTTTCATTCTCTGAAGTCTAGATGATGCAACATCAGCTAAATTTTTATTTGTGATTCCAACTAACGGTTTATGATCAGTTATAATATTTACAGTTTGTCCATAAATAAAATTATGAAACTTTTTTGTTGCAAAGACTAATGCCAAATATTCTTTTTCAATCATAGCATAGTTTAGTTCAGCATCATTTAAACTTCGAGAAGCATAGCATACAGGTTTTCCCTCTTGTATTAAACAACAACCTAAACCACTAGACGAGGCGTCTGTTTGAATTGTGATTTGTTTTGTAACATCAAATGTAGCCAGCACAGGCGCATGGCTAATAGCGTATTTTAATTTATTTATTCTATCAGTGTGTATTGGCAGCCACTGGAAGTCAACTTTTTCTTTTAATAGTTCTCTTAACGGTGTTGTTAAGCTTGAAAGATTTGGTATGTACTGTCTCACATAATTAATAATACCCAAAAACCTTTGCAATTCTTTTTTAGATTTTGGATTTTCCATTTCCATTATTGCTTTTACTCTATTATCATCAGGTCTAATACCTTCTTTAGTAAATACATGACCTAAATATCTTACTTCATTAACCCTATATTGTAATTTATTTTTATTAAATTTAACACCTAAATTCCTAGCTTGTTCTATTACTCTTGTTAGATTATTATCATGTTCTTCAGCTGTCTCACCAAATACTAAAATATCGTCAAAGTATACAAATACTCCGGGTAAATTTGAAAAATTCTTTGAATTAATTTTTTGAAAATATTCGGATGCCATATTTAAACCAAAAGGTAATCTGTTAAATTTATAGCAACCAAAAGGACTATTAAATGTACACAGTTTACTAGATTCAGAATCTAGTTCAATTTGCCAAAATCCATCTTTTAGATCAAGGACAGTATAGTACTTTTTATTACATAATTGTGTTGTTAATTCATCTAATGTGGGAATTAAAGTATTTTCCCTTTTTATACATGCATTCAGATCTTGTGGATCTAAACAAATTCTAAGAGTTCCATTTGATTTTTCAACAATTACAAGATTACTAACCCATTCCAAAGGATTATCTACTTTAGTTATTATTTCTTTTTTTTCTAATTCTATTAATGTATTTTTTAACCTATCTTTTAAACTTACAGGTACTCTACGCGGAGGCCTAGCTATTGATTTACTATTCTCTTTTAATCTAATAGTACATTTATCTTTTAACTTTCCAATACCTTCAAACACGTCTTTATTAATATTTATAAATTCAGTTTTATTACTTTCTATACTATTAATTTCACGTCTTTTTATCAAATTTAGCTTAATACATGAATCTAACCCTAAAATTGGTTGTGATTTATTACTAACAATTACAAAGTCATCTTTGAATTCATTATCATTATGTGTACAATGTAATGTAATTATACCTACTGGATTCAACTTAAATCCTCCAAAGGCTTCCAATACCACTGAGGTAGACCTTATTTTATTTGTATAATTAATTTGTTTTAATACATTACTTGGAAGTATGTTTATACTAGCACCTGTGTCTAACTTAAATTTAATTGTTTTGTTTTCAACTTGTATATTTTGTGACCAACAAATTGTATTTATTTTCTTAGCAATAACAGTGTTTATTACAAATTCTTCAGCAGAGCTTTCTTCATCATTCGACTGCTCGATGTTGTTAACCCTTTTCTTCTGTTTCTTCTTATTTTTATTTTTACATCCAACTGCAAAGTGATTAAATCTTCCACAGTTGTTACAGATTTTTCCATATGCAGGACATTTTCCTCTTTGATGCTTGTGATTGCACTTAAAACACAAATATTCACTTTCACTGTTACCATACTTTTGTGAGCTTTTTATTTCACTTTTCACACCACTATTATTTTTGCCTTGTTTGTTTAGTACTACAGCGTCCACATTTAATTTTTCTTGTACTTCTTTTGTTTGTGTCTTTGTTACTTCATAGCTTTTACATGCTAATACTGCTTTGTTTAAATCTAGATCTTTCATTCTCAGCAATCTTTCTTGTAAGTCGGTGTCTCTTATTCCCAAGACAATTCTGTCACGAAGTAGAGATTCTTCTTGTTCTCTAAATTCACAGGATTTTACTAATCTTCTAATATCAGTGTAGAAGTGATCGAAACATTCACCTTCTTTCTGTGATCTACTATAAAACAGATATCTTTCATAAACAATATTTTTCTTCGGAACACAATATTCTTCAAACGCTTTTATCACTGTTTCGTACTCTTTTCTTTCTTCCGTTGTTAGGTTAAATGTGTTATAAACTTCCACTGCATCTTCGCCTATCACATTTAACAGCATTGCAACTTTTATGTCTGAAGTTTTATTTTTAAAATTTGATGCTATCATGAAGATTTCAAAATTTTGTTTAAATCTTCTCCAATTTTCACTGACATTGTCACTTAAACTCAAATTTTTAGGTGGTTTAAACGTTTCCATTGCTCTCACTTTTATTTTCTTTTCACGAGGTTAACCTTACTTTTATTTTTAATCTTCCATCATCCACTGTTGTACTCTATTTTTATTGTACTTTTTTATTGTTTATTAACGACTGCGCCATGTAATATTATCTGGGGTTATTATTTAATAATAACTGGTTTAATTAGGTTTAAGATAATATATTTAAGATGATGAAAATGAACATACATGAGAGCTGTTACTAACTGTAACTCACTATGTTGACACTAGATGTCACTACTGATACTACTACATAATAATACTACATACTCAATTTGTTCAATCTGCTAACCGCATGAACTTGCATTCTACGTTCAACGTTCGTGTATTAATTTGATTTTACAGTGTCACTAAAACATTTAAATTAAACTTTAAAATGAGTTCACATTGTGCAAGTTGTAAACTAAAGCGATAGGAAAAAACTGATTTATATGTTGGATGTGAAGGTTGCAAAAAATGGTTTCACCCTCTCTGTGCTGGTATAAATAATGAAGAATATAAAGTGCTCGACGGATGTAATAACTTATTTTATCTATGTTCGACTTGCAAAATTAACTGTACTGTTACTGATAATCAAAAAATAATTAATACAGAAACCGCTATAAATAATATAAAAGATAATATTTCCAAAACTTCAACACTATTTACATTAGATACTTTAAATGAACTTTTTACCAATTTAAAATCTGAAATAACCGACTTAACTTATACCTTATTAACTGAGGCTTTAACTGAACTACAACATAATTTCAATCAAACACTCTCTAACTTTAAGAAAAGCACAAACTCATAATTACCTCAAACAACAGACAATACTTATTCATTTGTAGCTCAACGTTCTAGTGTTGCTCCACCAATTTTGCTTAAACCTAAAAATATCAAACAAACTACTAGTACAACAAAATCTGACATTCTGAAGTCAATTAATCCGGTCTCATTCAATATATCAGTTAATACAATTAAAAGTTTAAATAATGGTGCTGTGTTGATAAGTTGTCTTAATTCTGATCACACTGATAATTTTGTAAAGCTAGTTGATACAAATTTAAATGGTAAATATGATATCAAACAACTTTCCAGTCTCAATCCCAGACTAAAAATTGTTGGAATATCCGACAAATATTCTAAAGAAGAACTACTTAATTTGTTAGTTCAACAGAATAATTTTATCTTTCATGATGTTTATAAGTGTGAAATTATTGATATATTTTCAACAAAGAATAACAAAAATATTTATCAAGCGCTAATCCAAGTTGATGTAAATATTTACAATACATTAATAAAAAAAAACAAAATTATAGTTGGTTATGACTGTTGCTCCATATATGATGGGATTGATGTAAGACGATGCTTCAAGTGCTGTGGCTTCCACCATCTTGCAAAGTCCTGCAATCTACATGAACAAATATGCTCAAATAGATATGGCCATTACAAATACAAGGATTGTAACAACTCTACACTTAGGTGCATTAATTGTAGCAAATATAATAATGTTCACAAATCAAACTTAGACACAGCACATTCATCTTGGGACCCCAATTGCTATATTTTTAAAGAAACTGTTCAAAAACTTAGATCTACAATATTAGGAACAAAATAGCAACCACAGCATAAAATTCGTCAACGCATGGATATTTTAACTTGTTATTATCAAAATATTCAAGGACTAAATTCCAAACTTAATACACTTTATACTGCCAGTACCATTACGGACTATGATAAATAAATAAATAAAATAAATGATGTAATTGTTTTTTCAGAAACTTGGCTTTCCGACAATGTTTTGAATTCGGAAGTTACATGTGACCAATATTCTATCTATCGTTGTGATAGAAAGTTCGAATTAATTAATTTAAAACGTGGTGGTGGAGTACTTTTACTCGTTAATAATAACATATCTTCAATCATAGTTGATCTTAGTGAGCATTCAGACATACTTCCAACTAACATTGATATTGTTAGATTTGTTTTATCAAATGATTAATAATACTCAACTAATGCTGAATTAAAGAGTTATATTTTTTTTTTAAATACGTATCTGACATATTATCATATATATTAAACAAGTGACATAATAATTGAATAATACATTAAATCAGCTTCTAGAATCCAATAATCCCCCGCTCGGAAGGATCATAAATCTCGATGATCATTTCGCAACTCCACTGACTTGTTTTCCGCTTAAATATCCATTTGCATTTGACGATTATCGCGTCATTTGGTGGCTCAACTAGTACCCAAGTTTTATGTTTATTTAGTGACTCTATTTCTTCGTTCATAGCTTCCAACCACTGAGTTGACTCGATGCTTTTTAACGCCTCAGTGAATGATGTTAGTTCTTCAGTATCACATTGAGCCTTGTGTAAATGTTTTTTAGCATCTTCAGAAGTCTCCGCCTCCGCGGAATGCCTCTCTCGAAGTATCATGCTATGTCTTTCTACATTTGCATAAGGTTTTTCAGTAGATCCCTTTGGCCGTCCTCTATTCTTTTGAAATCCTCGGAATCCTTGTTCACTTGTATCTGACGAATTGTCATCTACTGACAAATTTTCTGTTTCGCTGTTCGAATCGAAGATTACTTTTTCATTTTTTTTAATTTGTGTTTCTGGTTTACTTGGCTCTTGCTCCTTGAAGATACAGTCGCGTGACTCTAAAACTTGTCGAGTTTCTGGCAACCAAATTTTATATCCACGTCCATGGATTGCGTATCCAAGAAGTATACCTTTTTGTGCTCTGACGGCGAGTTTCGAGGACCGCTTTTGTTTAGGGATATGTACAAAAGCTTGACTTCCTATAGATCGCAGGTGGTGAATGTTAGGTTTTCTACCAACCCACAATTCATACGGTGTTTTAACATTGTTGTGACTATTGGTGACTCGATTCCTAATGTACGCTGCAGTGCATATCAGTTCACCCCAAGCCGCCTTTGGTAAACCACTAGCGTTGATTTGTGCTCTTACAAGATTCATCAGAGTTCTATTAAACCTTTCGGCCACTCCATTTTGCTGCGGCGAGTAGATCATTGTCTTTTCATGTACAATACCATTTCTTTCACAAAAAATATCCCAGTTTTTCGAACAAAATTTCAGACCATTATCTGTTCGTACTCTTTTCAAATTTCTACCAGTTTGTTTTCCTACTTCTATCTTCCATGCTTTAAACTCCGCTAGAACTTCACCTTTCGTTTTAAGAAGTTTGATGAAGACATATCGGCTAGCATCGTCTATGATACTAAGCATGTATCTATTTCTTCCGAAACTTTCAATATCAATTGGTCCCATGAGATCTGAATGAACTAGGTTTAAAATTGTGCCATCATTTCTTAAGTCACGTGATGGTTGCGTTGGAAACGGTTGTCGTGTAGCTTTTCCCACGAGGCAATTGTCATATGGCGTTGGAGTTGTTACTTTACAATGTAAACCAATTACAGATTGTGCATGAACCATTTTTAAAATTTGGTGTTTACTCACATGCATTAATCGCCTGTGCCACAAATCCAATTCTAATTTCTTTGGTTCGCCATGCAATGAATTAACTACGTTGTCAGAATCGGGCTTTGTTCTCACAACATATAGACGTCCTTCGTTTTTGGTTTGAATAATTAATTTCCCATTATTGTCTAAAATCCTACACCCATCTTTATCTAAGACGACCTTCTTGTCATTTTCTACTAGTAGCTTAACTGATAAAATGCCATGACCAATACCAGGTACCAAAAGTGTGTTTTTGACTTCCATCTTGTTAAATTCAGTACAATTTCCAACAATTACAGCATTTACTGTTCCTTTTCCTGTTGAAGGAGTCGTTGTACTTTCTGCTGTAGTGATTTTCTCAATTGTTGAGTTTTGGTCAAGCTCAGAAAAGTACTGCTTATTTGGTGTCATATGATGCGTTGCACCAGAATCCACAATCCAAACATTATCACCAGTTATCACTGACCCACATGAAGCGTTCATGGTGACAATATTAGAAGAAACTTTATTTTGTTTTTTAGGACAATCTCTTGCATAATGCCCCATCTCATTGCAACGATAGCACTTCACGTTTTCTCTGTTGCGTATATTTTGTGTACTTTTGTTTAGATTATTATCATTTTTCTTGATTGGTTCCATGGGTTTTCCGTACCATTTAGGTTTTCTGTGGAATGACGTATCATTCTTCTTCAGTAACATGGCTGACTGTTGAACTTCAGTACTTTCGCGTCGTCTTGCGTCCTCTGCAAGGAGACGTCTTTTCACAGTAGTGCAGTTAAATTCGCCTTCCGGTAGATTACATAATGCTGAAACCACATTGTCCCACTCTTCTGATAATCCACACAAGATAGTCATCGCCAAATCGCCATCCTCAATAGCGTTTCCCACACTAGCAAGCTCGGCTACGGTTTTATTTACCTGTCCCAAATATAATTCTATTGAATTGTAGTCATTTAATTTTTGAGAATATAGCTTTCGACGAAGTTGTACGATGCGGAATTTGCTATCACAAGGCGCATAAAGACGTTCTAATTCATCCCATGCTTCCTTGGCTGTGGTTAAATGTCGGATGTGCATTTGCTGTTCATCACATACAGACAGTGCAATTTTCGCGTACGCTTTTCCTTGCTTTGACATGTATCTACGCTTCTCAGCAGTTGATGCACCTTCAGCGGGTTCTTCTTCACCAGGTTCCACGACAGTCCATATGTCACATTCCATCATTACCATTTTCATCTGATAATTCCATGTCGCGTAATTTGTACCGTTTAACTTGTCGATTGTTGTTGCTTTATGTTCAGACATCTTGAATCAATCCTCACACTCTCTATTTTGCAACTTTGAGTATTTTAATAACGCTTCGCGCGATTCTATATATTAATCGATTTGACACTTCCCGATTACGTTTTATTGCGCACCTGGGCCCATAACCATTGTTAGATTTGTTTTATCAAATGATTAATAATACTCAACTAATGCTGAATTAAAGAGTTATATATTTTTTTTAAATACGTATCTGACATATCATCATATATATTAAACAAGTGACATAATAATTGAATAATACATTAAATCAGCTTCTAGATTCCAATAGATATCATATGTGTTAAACTGACTATTAGCTTTAATGTAATCTTTATATTCGCTATATACATTCCACCTTCTCAAACTGCTTTAGATTATAATAATTTGTTTGAATTTTTTGAAAGCCTTACTTTTCTATATAATCATAAATTTATAATTGTTTGTGATTTTAATATTCCGGAATTAATTACTGAAACAAAAACTAAAAAGGTAGACATATTAAATAACTTTTTATCATACTTTGATGCTAAACCATGTAATAAAGTTGAAAATAAATTTAATAAAATATTAGACTTAATGATAACAAATATCCCTTGCTCTATTAATCACTGCACTAGTACACTTCTTAATGTCGAGTATGATCACCATCCAGCATTACTAGCTAAATTCGATATTGTTGGTAATACTAATGCTGATAATGAATATACAAATGCTAAGAACTTTATTAAAAAGTCTAGTAATTTTAAATATAACTTTAAAAAAGCAAATTTTATTGAATTATATAAGCATATATGTAGATGACTGTGATTGGGACGTTTTGAAAATATACGGTGAGGTAGACTTAGCTTGTGATCATTTTTACAATATTTTATATTCACTTTTGAACCAATTTGTTCCACACTCACATCTATTCGAAAGTATCCGCCATGGTTTATAAAGAATATTATTGAAATTGTAAAGGATAAGGAGCATTACAGAAAATTATTTCGAAAAACCCAAAATAAAGAACATTACATTACCTATACGGCATTACGAAATAAATTAAAAAAATTTACTACCACAGCTTACAATAATTATATTTATAAATGTGAATCAACATTTAAAAAAGATCCAAAAAATTTCTGGAATCACATCCATTCTAAACGAAAAACATCATCCTATCTAAAAATTATGAGTTACAATATGTCCACCGTATCCAATCCTACCGATATCGCCAAATCATTTGCCTCTTTTTTTGAATCAGTCTACACGAAACCATCAGATATTTCATGTAACATATCGGAACTTACATTTAGCGATTTTATTACTTTAAATCATATATCTATTGAAGATATTGAACAATCTATTAAAGAATTAAAAAATTCTCAATCAAGTGGCTATGATTCTATACCTAGTTTTTTTAATTAGGGACTGTTCATATCCATTCTCTAAAGCGTTATACTATATCTTTAATCTCAATATAAAAACAAGTTCATTTCCTGAACGGTGGAAGACAGCACGAATAACACCTATACATAAAACTGGGGATGTCTCTTACATCGAAAACTATCGTGCAATTTCCATACTATCTAATGACAGCAAAGTATTTGAAAAAATTATTTATAAAATTATATATAACAAAGTTTCGTCCTCTATCTCGCCATATCAGCATGGCTTCATGCGGAACAAATCTACGGTCAGCAACTTGATGTATTTCACAAATGAAGTTGCATCAGCATTAGATAACAGACTTCAGGTTGATTGTATATATACGGACTTTGCAAAAGCCTTTGACACAGTTAACCACAATATTTTACTCTCCAAACTTGAAACTTTCTCCTTCTCTACTTCTCTCATAAATTTGTTAAACTCCTACTTTAAAAATAGAAAAAACACTATGTCAATTTCCTATCTCATTCTTCAACTTACTTCTCACCCACATCTGGAATTCCTCAGGGTTCTAAACGTGGCCCTATACTTTTTTTACTATTTATAAATGACATTACCAGTGTTCTGCAATGTGATATGCTTATGTTCGCTGATGATTTAAAAATATTTCACATCATAAACAATAAAGCTGATTGCACCTTTTTACAAATAAATTTAAATAACCTTTCTCAATGGTGTACAAAAAATAACTTACTGTTGAATATTAAGAAATGTAATATAGTCAGTTACTCTAAGAAACAGTCACCAATTAAATTCGATTATAAAATAAACGATGCCACTTTAACACGTAAAGATCAGATTACAGACCTTGGTATAATATTTGACAATAAATTAACCTTTGCGAATCATATTAGATATATTTACAAACATGCTATAAAAATGATAGGTTTTGACATTAGAAACACTCGTGAATTCAGAGACATAGATACTAGTTTGGCATTATATAACTCTCTTGTTCGTTCTAAGCTAGAATATGCTTCCATCGTCTGGAATCCAATATACAACACTTACAACGATCTCCTAGAAAATGCAAAAAAAAAAGAATTAAAATATATCTATTTAAAGGAACACGTTAACTACCCTAACAGAGAAATCTCATATATTACATTACTAGACATGTTCAATATTCGTAGTCTAGCAAATCGCAGAAAAATAAGTTCAGTTTTATATCTTTATAAATTAATAAACGGCCTTGTAGATGACTCACTCAGCCTCAGTTACCTACACTTCCACGTTCCTACTACAAATTCCCGTAAAACAAGAACTTTTTATTAACCAATTGCTTGTTTCTCACTGAACTAATTTGTAATATTAAATTTTAATGTATTGTAGCGTGTACCGATTTCACAATCACTCACGGTTAATTACTACCAACACTGGACTATATTATTAAACTCAGTAATATAACCGCCACAGCGCACCAAACACAACACGCGCGTATCCCAGTTCATACCATACTACTGTTCCCCTCAGCGAGAAAACAGCCACCCCTAAACGATAGCGCTGTGGTCGTTTCCCCCTCTCTTTCTACCATCACCGACTCAACAAATTCCATAAACGTGCCTGCTACATTACCCCCTCCTTAAACGCTACTTCCTCCTGGAAGTATTGTAGATTCGACGCAAAGCCGAGTCGGGAGCCGCCCGCGGTGGTAACCTTCGGAAACCTCCGGTCTCGGTGGACCCTCTTGGTGATTTTGGCGGTATTCTTATCTCGCCGGTACTCCTGGTATTTTCCTCTGTATGGATTTTCCCCTCGTATGACGTACCAGGCAACGTAATAGGCATATTTTCGTCTTGCGATACTTCGGTCACATCGCTATTCAGACTGGGATTTTCAGAATCCACGTGCACTTTTGGTACTTCACCACTAGTTTCGAAGTGGACCACCATATCATTATCGGACAGCTCGGTCTCTGGCTCCATTGTTCGGGCGTTGTGGAATTCTTCAATCGCATCGCCATTCCAACTGGAACTCTCCGAGTCCAAGTCCCTTTCCGATGGTCCCTGACCACTCTCGATGTCGATTGGAGCACCATCATTGGGCAGCTCGTCCATGGGCTCAAATACTTGTTGCTGGGACTGCTGAAAATTATAAGACGGCCGTGCTGTTCTGCGATAGGTTGCGCTAGGCAAGACACGTTGGTTCTCCTTCCGCCGGCCTGGTAATCGGTTAGATGGGTTCCGATAGATGCAAACCTCTATGTCGCTGCCCTGAAATACATCGTTCAGGAGGTTTTTAACTCTTTCTTCTCTCAGCTTGTCCAATCCGCATCCTAAAATTGGTATCGCTAATTTTAAGCGACCTAATTCTTCCATTTTGCGACGTAAAATTATTAGGCAACTCCACAACTTAGAATAGGTAGGCGAATGGTAACTACGCTTTTTGGTTACTAAATAGAAGATATTCCGATTATCTCGCTTCAACGTGGCGACCCCACCAGCGTTCACATTTTGACGTCGCAACTCGTCTTCTCTTTTAAACCTTTCGCGAAATTTTACCGCTATGCCGGCTCCCATACAAAAATCACTGGACACGCAATGTGCTAAGTCATAATGGTTAGGAGCTGTAAACAAATCTCCTTGGATCTCTCGTAGCACAAAGCGTCCAGTGTCCAGTGCTGGTGTTTCGTTTTTCTTCGGTCGGCCTGGGCGATTGCACGCCCGCTCTTCCAGCTTTGCTTGCTCGGGACCTGGCAGATTGTGACATGTTTTCATCCTATAGGAATGCACTACTTGGCGCTTATGTGCAAAAGCACAATGTTGTACACGAAAAGTATTCATTCCTAGACACTTAATCACGCGATATGGCCCCGTCCAAAGTCTATGAAATTTAGGATTTTCTCCTGACCTCGGAGTCGGTTGGTGTACCCAAACTAGGTCGCCAATATAGTAATTTACAGGTTTAGCGCCCTGTCATAATATTCTTGCCGAAGTTTATGTGAGGCGTCCAAATGGTTTCGAGCTGACTCATGTGCGCAATCTAACGAATCCCGTAAGTCCTGCAAATACCTTTCTGCAGACGGATAAATGGTACCAAGTGGCAATCCAAACTGAATGTCAGCTGGTAATCTAGTCTCCCGTCCAAACATTAATTTAAATGGGCTATGCTTAGTGCTATCATGTTGGCTAGTTCGGTAAGCCATCATAACGTGCGGCAATTCCAAATCCCAGGTACGCTGACGTTTCCCGACGTAATGTGATAGCATATTGAGCAACGTTCTATTAAATCGTTCCACCATCCCATCAGATTGAGGATGAAATGGTGTCGTCCGAGTTTTATTTATATCAAATAGACGGCACATTTCTTGAAACAACTGTGATTCAAACTCTTTGCCCTGATCAGAATGTAAAGTTTCTGGAGCTCCGTATCGACATACAAACTCATCGACAAAAGTACGAGCCACCGTTTCGGCAGTTTTATTTGGCAACCGATATGCCTCTGTCCATTTGGTGAAATAATCACTTACTACCGCTATATATTTATTTCCACGCTCAGTAGTAGGAAGCGGTCCCAATAAGTCGATGGCTACACGTTCCATCGGTCGCGAAGATACTTTGCCTTGCAGTGGAGCTTTTGGATTAGGTATCACTGACCGTCGTCGGCTACACGATTCACACTCGCGACACCAACGTTCGATATCACGTTGCATCCATCTCCAATAGAAACGTTCCTTAATCTTGGCTAAGGTTCTAGTGACACCCAGATGAGCATCCGTTGTCGCATGGTCGTGGTATGCTTGTAAAAGTTCTGGCACTAAACTACGTGACACAATCATGCGATATTCATCGGCTCTACCACTGCGATCCACTAAGCAAAGTCCGTATTGCTCAAACCATTCGGATTTTAGCGCTAACAAGCGTTGTGCGTTTTTAGAAAGCGTTGAAGCATTTGAAATCTCTGTACACACATATTTAATTACCGGCTCACATATAGAGTCCTCAAGTTGCGCGTCTTTTATTGTCTGAGTTTTAAACGGAAGTGTTTCACCCACTAATGTTTTTGGTTCCACCGCGGTAAGGTTTCCGGCATTTAATACTGGCGTGGTATCAGTTAACAAGTTGTCGTTCAGTCCACACTGACTACAAGGTCTCCGCGACAGCCGTCCGCATTATTATGTTTCTTTCCCGGACGATGACATACCTCCATATCATACTCTGATAACACCTCCAACCAACGAGCTACCTGTCCCTCTGGCTCCCGGAAATTCCTTAACCAACGCAGACAGTTATGATCCGTTCTAGCCAAGAAGTGTGCCCCGAGTAGATACCCTTTAAAGTGCCGACATACTACCACAAGGGCTAATAGCTCTCGTTGCGTAACGCAATATTGCCGTTCAGGTTTCGTGAGCGCCCGACTGAAATATGAAATAACTCGTTCTTGTCCATCTTGCATTTGGCTCAGCACGCCACCTATTCCAACTCCACTAGCATCCACATCTATGATAAATTGAACGCCGGGTTTTGGATAGGCCAATATGGGCGCATCGGTGAAACATTGCTTCTGACAGTCTTCAGTCCACCTGTAACTCTCACCTTTATTCAATAATCGGTGTAGAGGATTTGTAATATTAGCAAAGCCCTCGATAAATCGCCTATAGTACGAGGCTAGTCCCAGAAAGGATCGCAGTTCCGTAATATTTTTAGGCAATGGCCAATCCCGGACGGCTCGTGTCTTGGCCGGGTCTGTAGCCACTCCATGACGACTCACGATATGTCCTAAGAATTCTACTCGTTCTTGAAACAGTCGACATTTCTTAGGATTAACTTTTAAACCAGCTTCTTTCAAACGGAATAACACGGCCTTAAGTCTCTCTAAATGCTCCTGAAAAATCCGGCCCCACACAATAACGTCATCCAAGTAAACTAGGGCGCTCTCCCAATGCATTCCATCCAATACGATATCCATCATCCTCTGGAATGTCGATGGGCCGTTGCACACTCCGAACGGTAAAACATTAAATTCATACAAGCCTGTTCCAATTGAAAAAGCAGTTTTTGGTCGGTCGTCTGGGGCGACCTCGCACTGCCAGTAACCGGATTGAAGGTCAAGGGCAGTGAACTACGTTGTGCCGTCCAACGAATCTAAAATAGTGTCGATTCGAGGCAATGGGTAACTGTCATTTATAGTTCCGTCATTCATTTTACGAAAATCGACGCAAAAACGCGTTGAACCATCCTTCTTGCGAACTAGCACCACCGGAGAACACCAGAGAGATGCCGAAAGGCTAATCACATTTGCACGCAGTATTCTCTGTACCTCCTGTTCAGCTTCCTCCCGTTTTCCCCATGGAAGATTCCTCGGTGCCTGAGGTATAGGGCGCGCCGTCCCTGTATCAATACGATGTTGCAGAATTTTTGTACGTCCTGTGTCACCTTTGCCTTATGACACCGTGCTGCCATACTGATCAATACACCGTTCGGCTTGTGCCAATTCCTCGGAAGTCAAATGTTAAGCTGCCTCACGCCAATCGAACTGTTTTGAAGGTACAAAACAATTGTCATCCTTTTCTATGACATTACAATCATATGCAGTTCCCACTCGTGAATTCCGATGTACAGTGATGGCTTCCACTTCCGGGTTTCGCAGTAGAACTGTACCTTCCATTCCGGCTATCAATCCTCGTCCTAACAAACACCCGAATTTATCAAAACAATGTCCGGAAGGTTCGACTACACGAGGTGTATTTACCGTTTCACCTTAAACTTTTATTTTACAGAGTACTTCAGTTTGCGCGGGAATAACCACTGTTTCACACAATACCGCTGCTTGTGGCGCTAGCTTATGTTCGTGTATACGGATACCGTTAATTTCGATATAGCCGTCTCGGAGGTTACACGCACAATCATGTTCGCGTAAAAGTAACACCCGAGTATTAAGTCACTAATTAAATGTTCGCAAACACTCACCTTCACACAAAATTATTTTTCTGCCAGAGTGACAATGGTTTTACCGATTCCTATTATGTTCACAAAGTCCTGATTAGCTTGAGCTACCCGTTCATGAGACTTCCGTAAAGAAGAATTAATGAGTCCGTGTACACGTACAATCGCGGCATCTTCTTTATACTCCAACGTAGTATAGTTTTGTCCTGCATACGATGAAAGCACTTCCGCGGGCGAGTGAAGTGCTTTCTCTAGTTTCCCGAATCATAGCAACGATTTGGACACTCGCTCCGAAAATGTCCTTTCTGACGGCACGCGTAACACCGACGTTCTCCTGATCGCTCGCGGTAGTTTCGTGGTGAATTTAAAACTTGTCGTTGGCGTGCACGATCCTCTTTACTCTGATCTTTCCCCCTGGGAGGACTTGGCGAACGCCAGCGAACGCGATCTGATTTTTCTACCGATTGTGTACGATGGGCGTCAACTAATAATTCACTTACTGTTTTAGAAAGTTGTTCTACCATTCTTTCCAGCCTTTTCTTTTCCGATGCCTGGTCCATCGCACAGACACTCGCCTGATTTGTGTCTTGTTTTTTTGGTTGATTTCGAATTTCGCCTAAAGTTTGTTTAATTTGCAGTGCCGACTGTGCACTCGTTAGTGCGTCGGCTAATGTCGCAGGGTTTTGTCGAGCAGCTTCTTCTGCCACTTCCCGGTCAATTCCTAAAAGAAATTGTTTTAATAATAGCTTTTCTCGTATCGTAATGCTGCACTCTGCAAATGCTACATTCCCAAGAAATTTGAGTGATGCCGCGAACATGGCTAATGTTTCGCCTGTTTCCTGTTTCCTGTCTTTAAAACGAGTTTCTGCTTCATCGCTGTCACTTTTAAAAATGTTTGCTAGTACACCGCATAAAGTAGCCCAGTTTGCACGTTGAGCTACGTTCAAACTGCGTGACACTTGTTGCGCTGGTCCTTCTAAATAGAATGGCAATATTGCCAACTTTTTGTTATCGTCCCACTCTTTCACTAATGCAAAAGCCTCAAATGCTTCTAGGTAATCTCCCCAGTTTCCCGCTCTAAATTTCGAACACTGTATTTCACTCATTGTTATATATTTTTAGTGCAATAAATTATTGTCTCAACCCAAATTTTGTACGTAATCCTACGATTAAATATTAACAATACACTGGTATTTTAGTCTTTCCCGCAGCCGTAACTCGTTTACTAAGTATGCACTTAATTACTTTGTAATATCTCAACGTTACGGGGCGTACGCCCTGCCCTCGTAATCCTGACGCTAGACGCTGTAGAATTTCCCGCCAAAACAAACCCGTGATACAACTCCGGGGTACAGGGCGCGGCAAGCAGACGCGAACAGACAGGCTGACTAACCGCTAGCTGGCCGTCGTTAACTAACGCAATAACACAGGCGCTACTATGTTTCAATAACATAAAGTTATTTTGTATAACTACTAGTTTTTTTCTCACCGCGTCCACCAATGTAGCGTGTACCGATTTCACAATCACTCACGGTTAATTACTACCAGCACTGGACTATATTATTAAACTCAGTAATATAACCGCCACAGCGCACCAAACACAACACGCGCGTATCCCAGTTCATACCATACTACTGTTCCCCTCAGCGAGAAAACAGCCACCCCTAAACGATAGCGCTGTGGTCGTTTCCCCCCTCTCTTTCTACCATCAACGAATCAACAAATTCCATGAGCGTGCCTGCTACAGTATTATATTATGACGATTATTATTAAAATGTATTTTATAGTATTTTCCAGTTCTGTAATTGGGTGCGAACCTGTAGAACTGTGTAAATTTACATAAATAAATAAATAAATAAATTAGTTCAATTGTTTTTAATGTGTGTCATATTTTTAATTTTTTTTTTAATTGGCAGCATCGTTTATTCAACATGAATAAAGCAATATCTCCATTCACATTCATAATACCTCTTATACACTCTCTTTTATTTCTGCTACTTGGAAATTTTCGCTCACGCAAACCTCTATCTCATTATTTATATCACTTCCATCTACACATTGGACGTCCTCCTGTAGTCATATGCATTCAAAATTAATTATATAAATCTTTTTTTATCCAAACGATCATTAGACATTAGCTCAAGATGTCCGAACTGCATTTTCACTGACTAACACCTACGTTTGCTGCAACATTTTTATCAATTTCACATTTATCATACAGTAATCTATTTCGTACCTAATTCTTCTTAGTTACACCATATACTCCACGTAAAAATCTCATTTCTACAACAGCTATTGTTCTTTTATGCTTTTGCAGCCAAACCTAACATTCACTACCATACATCAACGTAGGCAACAATACATCTTTGCGTATACTCAAACAGGCTTCTTTAGAAACTTTTACATTCCTAGCAAAAATACTCAAGGCACCCAATAACATAATATAAATTTTACAATATGGCGCAGTAATACCGCAGTCACTTTTATCAATAAAATTGGCGACAAAACAAAGCAGGACCGCACAGTTCTAGGAACACTTTCAAAATTGTTTATTTATTACAAAATATGCCAACATATAACTTATATATAAAAATTAAATATCTGTAATTGTAATAAGGTTGTTTTGTTGTACGACAGTTACATTAACTTTTTTTACTTTATTTAATAACATAACGAAAATTAAGAAAATTTTTATTATTATAATATTAAGAAAATGCTTTCAAATATTGTTATTGAAAAATCGTCTAGTATCTAGCGGTATTAATGGTAATATGTATATTTGGCAGATAGAATAAAAATCATTTGTTTTAGTTTTGCTATCTATATTCATTCCTATCGTCATTCGAACGATATTATTCGAATAATCATTCGATTATGCCCATCACTAATGCTTATATACTAACCAGTATGTAAACGCATAATATATATATATATATATATATATATATATATATATATATATGTATATAAAAATATATATATATATATGCAAGAAATATGTAATCTTAATTAAAATAAATCATTTAAATATAAGAGTTTTAACTCTCTATACCAATTTTGATAATTGCACAACTTAACATTTTTCGGCAAGGTGTTACTTTAGAGAATATAGAGTTTTGTGTCCGTTTGTAATTTCTGGATTCTAATATAAAATTTCCAGCTCTTTGTGTTTAATACGTATGCGTTTTCTGAAATTTTTTTATTATACTAGAAAAATATTATGACATTAAACCTAAATTTAATTTAAATGATGCTTTTCATTTTCGTAAATTTATCTATTTCAATGCATTTCAATGTTGTGAACATTATTTTGACATTTCAATATCGATTATAGTCAAGTATAATTCTCATAGCATGTTTTATTTTTTGATAATTTTACAAAAAATATAAATTCTTATAGCAACGCAAGTACTTTTCAAAAAAAAAAAAATGTTTGAGTAATAATGTAAAATAATAAAACAAAATTATTTTGTAAAATATTACAATATTAAAAAAAAAATTGTTAATGCAATTTGAACCATTAGGACATCTTTAGACTAAATGAGTGAGTGACAAAATATTTGTTGGTATATTTGTTGGTATACGTACACATTAAAGTTACTTGTCATCTGATACTAACAGCATTGAACAAAATCCATTCGTAAATGTGAACACCCTATATAATATTTTGTTTTTCCGAGAAAAAATTAATAAAATTTTTGAAAATTTATTGCGGCTACACTATTTATCCGATTCTGATCAAATTTTCAGAAAAGATTTCTCTGGTGCTCAGATAAATTATGTAATTTTAAGAAATAACAATGTGGCCAACTTATACTATATACTTATATTTATAAGATACTTCTAGTGCTACATAAATTTATATAATTTTAATAAAATACAGCGTTATCAACTTTCCAATATAAGAATTAAAAAAAAAATTTATTATGGCCACATTATTTAACCGATTTTAATAAAATTTTCAAAAAAGATTCTCGTGGTGCTCACAAAACTTACATAATTTTAGTTCCGTGGAATGTTAATAATATAATAACTAATAATAAATACTAATAATATTGTAACATGGTGTTCACTTTTATGAATGTTTTTTTTTTCAATAATATTAGTATCAGGCGATATGTAACTTTAGTGTATACATATATATATATATACATATATATACCAACAAATATTTTGTCACTAATTCAATTAGTCTAAAGATGACCTAACGGTTGAAACTGCTCTACCTAATTTTTTCGAAGTAAAGGCTGATCAAATTAAAATGAAAATATGTATTATTTATAGCCCAGATACGAAAACGGGGTTTCGAACCAATTCATAAACTTCTCAATAAAATTGGAGGTTGGCCAATAATAGAAGGTGACAAATGGAATGAGGATGCATATGATTGGATTGATACGTTAAAAAAATTAAAAGAAATTTATAATATAAACAAAGAGTTTTTTATTTTGGTCGACACCTACCCAGAGTTACGTGTAAGTACACAATCTGAAATTTGTTTGTTTGCTTAAAATACCTAATCTGCTTGTAACACAGTTTTGCGCCATAATAGTTTCTTAGCTCGTTCCTAGGTACCACTAGAATGCATTGTTCAGCTGTTATGTTTTCTTATTCTGCAACTAGATGTCGTTTATATCTGCAAAGAAACAAGCAGAGATTTGTGCCTTCTTTTTCGGAAAAAATATAGAAAATTTATTTTAAGCATATACTGTTTGTACGACTTAAAATCAATTTTCAAGATAGTCATTTTTATTCATAATAATTATGAAATTTTATTTTTGAACAATGCTGCTTTTTGGTTAAAAAAAATGTAAAAATTTGTATTCCTATTTCTCAGTATTTATGTGATAATGTTAAAGTGGTCTATATATGGGTTTACCCATATATTTTTGATCTTGTTATTTATATAATTTTCCCATGTTTAATTGTTTTTTTTTGTCTAAATTACATAAGTTAGTTATTTGTAAATTAAAAAAAATAAAAAAAAAATAGCCAAATATCAACAAAAAATTTAAAAAATACGCTTTCATATTTTCCAATCCAACATTAAAAGCCAAGTGTATCCATAGATATTTTTACGAATAAATAAATATGAATCCTGTGTAGGGTTTCTAGATGACGAATCTTAATTTATAAGGGTGTAAGCATGTGCGTAATATACCTTTACAATTTCTTGTAAATGCGGTAAAGTTTACATTGTACAAACTGGATAGAACTATTGCTATAGTTCGTTTTTACATTCCTGTCTTTATAATCCCGTTGTTAAACACAACAATGTCCTAACCCACAAATGCCAGAATAAATAGGACCATACTAAAATATTTAGTAATTTTTTCATTTATCAAGTTAACTTCATTTTCATAGATTTAAAAATAATATCTTACCGCACATTTTTCTTAAAAATAAGTATAAATTGTGACATTTAGATGAAGAAAAATATTAGATGTTAAAGTTAAATTTTATCAAAGTGTTCAAATTTTGAAATATTTTATTCATCTGATTTTTATCCTACCTGTCACCCATAATGGGCACGGCGTCAGTTGTTTGGAGGAGAGCTGGGTCGTAGGTGGGGTTGGTAGGAACTTTATTTTGTGATGTTGGTAAATTAGGTGGGCGCCAGTCAAAGCGGAATGTTGACGCAAAATTGAGAAGCTTTGACAAATCTCAAAAAGGAACTTAACGGGATAGGGATTTATTTCATTTTTCGAGAATTTGTTTCGGAAATGCAATAATAATTAAATAAAAAGAGAACTTACATGCTTTTGAAAGATAATTCGTTATATTGCATGATATACCAATTACAGAATAATGAACGTCCTTTGTTTGATGTCTGCTGGTTAGCGGGTGGTCTAGCTAAAGAAGATCTTCTTCTGCGTTTTCGTCAGCGCCGAGGAGATGCAGAATGTACAGCGCAACAAAGCGGCATGATCGTGGATGGAGACATCATGAGAATGATCGCCCTCGTAATCGGAATACGCCCCGCGGGCTTTAGTACGTCATAAAAAATCATCCAGTCAATAATTCCTGCTCGATTTAGAGTATGGTCGATATCTTTCATTTGTTGATCCAAATTCGGTTTCCACAATTAACTGGTGCTGCTATACATCTGAATCTCGCTCGGACACCGTTGAAAACGACAGCCTGTTCATCTAAACATGAGGGGGCACAGCAGATTTATCCAGAATACAAACATGATAAAATCAAACAAATCGAACTTGAAACAAAAGTCGATACAATCGAAATCACAAGATAGGCAATAGTTTCATACAATATCATCAATATAACAAATAAATGCAAAATCAAAATACTTTACAATTTACAATTTAAAGTACACAAATCATAAATCAGCTCAAGCAACGTTAATAATTTTAGCAATCAAAAGAAATATCATAGTACAAAATTTTAAGCGATAATAACAAAATTCAATCAGCAAACAAAATAGATAATAACAGCATGATCTCATAATACAAAATTTAAACGATAATTACATAGTTCAAAATCATGCAAGTAAAATTAAAATATTTAACTAGAAACAAAAAATACATAACTCAAAGAAAATTCCACAATAATACGATAAAATGACTTAACGATATTTTCTAGCTAAATAAGTTAAAGTTACTTGCTAAAAAAAAATATCTTCAATATCAAAATAGTACAATCAATCAAAAATTTGCTACTTACAGTATACGACAAAATAAAATACGACACAAGAAAATGATTACGAATAATGATCGGAAAGAAGGAACAAGGAACAGGGAGCAAATTGGGGTCGCGTGCATGGGAGAGACAAAACACGAAAGTACTTTAGCCGATCTAGACAGAATGTCTTTCCCGTGATTCGTAAATCCGGAAGCCAATGAACGCATTCTGATCTTATAGGAGTAGCCCACGAAAACATAGGGTATTTCACCGAGAATTACGACGTGGCCACCAAAAAATATACTACAAACAAAATATCATCACAGCCGATATAGCTTCTTCAGCCTAAAATTTAAGCGCTGTGATAATAGCAAAAAATACGATACGATAAATCAAAAAATCATCGCAACACGAACAATGGCACATGGCCTCAAAATAACTCGTATTGCAACAATCCCGAACTCTACAAAAGCTCAAACATTAAAACGTCGGTCGTTTTAATACGCGAATAAAATTATCAACCGCAGCGTCGCACACTGCAACCAAAATCTGAAGATCATAACGCGCTCTAGCTAGGGCTCGAAATTTACAAATACAGACAATGATACGCACTAAAGAACTTTCACAAACGGAAAACGGGAAGGAAATCTACTAGTATTTACAAAAGAAGGAATTAGGATTTGGAAGGAATCTGTGGCTGCTTCAAGGTTAATTTTATCATCACAAAATTACTAATCTTCAAATAAACTATAACGATACAAACTCTAATAAATTGAACTCTACAAATCATAACTCAAAACAAAATAACTAACAAAATTATTCAAGAAAGAAATTGGCTTTACAAAATATCACAAAACGTAATCAAATGTAAGTTGACCATCATTGTATTCATGAGAGCAAAATTACGTTACTAAAATAATCCAAATATCAATAAAATCTCATGAATAACAATTCAAACATAATACAAAATAAATAAATTGTCAACTTACATCGTTTCAAATCCAAACGAAACAATCCCATCTTGAATACATTACTTTTCAATACCGCATGGTAATTAACCTTCAAACT
Source organism: Clivina fossor (assembly GCA_963966155.1). Taxonomy (NCBI): domain Eukaryota; kingdom Metazoa; phylum Arthropoda; class Insecta; order Coleoptera; family Carabidae; genus Clivina; species Clivina fossor. The sequence continues at coordinate 327,435 of CAWYQG010000030.1, forward strand.
CATCACAGATACAACGACGACATACAAGTAGATATTTGCTCAGAGCCGGACTGCTCGTGGAAGAGAGAGCTGCTTGCTCGACAGTCGCTCACGGGAGAGAGAGAGATATTTCACTGGTACAAGCATATTTATGTGCGTGCTAATTTCACACATTTTAAATCAATGTTGCCATTTCACTAAAAAGTAAATACTCTATAAACACAATTATTTTCTATAAAATTTGACTCGTGACAAAAAGTGTTTTTGTCACAAAATACACAGAAACTAAATATATAACGGTTAATTGTTATTACAAATAAAAAACTATATGATCAGCTTCTCGTGCATATAGATCTTGTGTCTAATGAATGTTTGGTTAAAAAGATTTATTTGAATGATTTTGATGGTATACGTTTGCGTGGACGTCCGATGACTAGTTGGAGTGGAGTATGATTGAGAGTGTTTTACGTGAGCAAAAGTTTCCAAGTAGTAGGAATAGAAGTGAGCATGTATGAGAGAAATTATGAATGTGGATGAAGCGAAAATTGCTTGTGCTGGATAGGAATGTTTGGAAGCGACTGATTTCGGGATGATGAAAAGAGTTTGTGCCACACCCTTTTGGGTACATGGCCTGATTGTGTATGTATGTTAAGATATTTAAACGATTTTACTCCAACTTTCTCCAAATTTCTCCTAGTATCCATATAAATTATATAATTTCAACAAAGTAGATTGTTGCCACTTTCCGAACAAAAATTACAAAAATATTTAAAAATTTACTATGACCATGCTATTTAACCGATTAATATCAAATTTTAACAAAATATTTTCTTAGTGCTTATATAAATTCTGTGGCTTGGTACATGTAGGTCCAATGTCAGTTTTTTGCCGAAACGAGTTTGATAGTGCATGTGCATTTACTGACTATATACTTCTAATTGCAAAAACGGCCATTGTCAAAAAAGCTTTAGAAATGCCTGTAACTCCTTACTCTGTATTACCATTGTCGTAGGAAAATTTCGGCTGTTATATGTAAAAGGGGCCGAAGTAGATTTATAAACAAAAACCATTTACACTGAAATGCAAGAAAAGCCAATGTCGACTTTTGCCGTTCTACGCTACAGATTTTAAAACGTTTGCTGGTTGTCAAAGTGTGACATAGGCCGTAGAACGTGAAAGTAGATGTGTGCGGTTTAGTGTTGTTCTTTAAAATAGTGGTGAAATTCGATCAAAATGGGGTCCAGAACTAAAAAAGATATTGGAAATGTGTTCAAATTATAGACACGGTGAATAGATCTGCGTAAATTTACTATTAGAATCCTACGTTTATTAACACGTGCAACTTTGAGGTTATGTTACATTATAATATATTATAAATTCAACAGAAATATTTTTAATTACATATCTTATGTTTGCCAGAGAGGATGAAAGTGTAGTACACAGCTCTCCTGCGCCTAGTATTAGTGAAAGTATAGCATATGCTTTAGAAAACGTTTTAGAAGATTCCTATAATGTAAATAAAAATAATATTATTAAAATCCCAAATCCACACTTAAATTAAATACGTACTTCGGAAGCTAAGCTTCCATCTTCAGTAGCTAAATAAAATCTACAAAATTTTTACCTGTGATCCAAAGTACATAAAAGCACTTGTTGAAGATCACATATATTAAATAAGTAAAACTAAGGTGGAGGGGTTGGCTAAAAGTCAGTGGTCAATTTTGATTGGGTAGTATGTCAAAAAGAATAGATCGTGAAATTGGTCCGTCATCTGCGTTTATAAGATTGCCTTTATTTTTGAAAATATAAAGACTTTCTAAAATATCTAATTGATTAAAATTTGTAACTTGTTTAATTAATTTTAAATTTTTGATAGCTAAACCGTGGCAAGTATCATAAATATGTTGGGCTATACTAGATTTGCTAATTCTATTGTTTTTGAATTGGGCTATATGTTCTTTAAATCTGGTAATGATGGATCTTTTAGTTTGATCAATATATTTCAAACCGCATTGAAATTGAATTTCGTAAATACCTGCTTTATTATACACATACATCTACTTTATCTTTCGGATTTAATTTAGGTTAAAGTTTTTTGGACAACGATTTATTGAAAGGAATTTTAACGTAATATTTCTTAGTATCAATATCTGGTGGACTTAAAGTAGTTTTTGTTTTCAATTTTAATTTAAATTTACGTTTTAGAATGAAGTTGATGATAATTTCTTCTGAAAATCCATTATATTGAACTATTTTTTTAGTTAGGTTTAATTCTTTTTGGTATCTAGATTTTGTAAGTGGAACTGTTAGTAGTCTGTTTACTAGAAAATTGAATGAAGCTAACTTATGTTGTAAGCAATGATTAGAATCAAATGAAATGTATTTGTTAGTATTTGTTGGTTTTCTGTAAATGTCAAACTCTAATAAATTATTATTTTTGATAACTAAAATATCTAAAAATGGAATTGAGTTATTTTCTTCTATTTCATACGTGAATTTAATTTTTGAACAAAGTTTTCTAAATTATCTTTTGAAGTATCAAATATGGCAAAAATATCGTCAACATACCGAAGCCAAGTTCTAGGAGAGTAGAGTAGTTCTGCTTTTGAGTCTGTTTCAAATTTACTCATAAATAAATCAGCTATGAAAGGTGAAAGACTCTTTTCCATACTTGTCCCCTGAACTTGTTTATAGAATTTATTGTTGATTTTAAAAAAGTTTTGATTCATACATAAATTAGTTAGTTTAATATATTCTGAAATTTTGTCTGAATTAAAGTTATTCAATGTCACAAAATTTTGGAAAAAGTTAGTAATTTTAATATTAATTGGTACGCTGGGAAATAATGAAGAAACGTCAAAAGATACCAAAATTTCGTTTTCTTTTTTTTTTATTTCTAATTTTGTCAATAAACTCTAATGAATTTTTAACTGCAAAAAATTTTTGTTTAATATCTAAATTATTGAACTCTTTTGTTAGTCACACTGATAATTTAGATGTTGGGGAATTTATACCTGATACAATGGGACGCATGGTTTAATTTTTTGGCAAACAGTACATTCTCGGTACAATGGGATTGCTACCATTTAATTTCCACTTTAACTTAGGGTCCAAAACACTATTGCAATTTTTAATTGTTGATTTTGTGTTACTAATCATGCTGGGTAAAAGGTTTCTTTTAACTTCTGTATAGGGTCCATCAGAAATCATGCGTTCATCTCGGGATTTGTATTCTACTTTATCTAAAATTACAATATTATTGCCTTTGTCCGCTTTTAAATAATAACAATTTTTTCTTTTTAATTGTTTTATAATACTATGTTCTGAAATTTTTTATTTCAAATTACTTGAGGGAATATTATTTGCCAGTTGTATCTTATATGCATTTCTAACGAATTCTTTGGTGGTATCATTGAAATATTTAATGGAACTTTCAATTCCCGCGATGTTGTCAATTATGCGTAATGTATTGTCTGGTAAACAATAATTGAATATTACTTCTAGGGGTATCTTCTGTAAAAATTTGATTAAAATCAGATAAATAATGCGGCCAAAATATTTTTTTTTCTAAATAGTAATTTGTTTCTTGGAAAGTTGGAAACATTGTATTATATACCTCAATCGACTCACAATTAGGTGTAAAATAAGAGTAATTTAGAAGTACAATTAAAAAATTAGGTGTAACAATTATTTCAAAAATATTACAAAAAAACTAATTGAGGTTGGGAGTCTACATAGACTGACAACTCCGCAAGGTTAAATATTATCAGAAAAAAGTAAAAAAGTACCTGGCTATGGTAAAATTAGGTGTAAATTAAGTGTAACACATCTGTTAAGACAAAAATTGAAATACATTATCGAGTAGTTCCCCAAAATTTGAAAAAGGGTCATATCCGAATTGTCCCCAGCACTGAAAACCGCTCATGACCGAGTTGTCCCCCAAACTTTCTAATTTTGCCTGAGGTGGATACCTATCTTTTACGCCGATGACATAAGCGCCTATATTATGAATGAATAATAATAACATAACCAAACAAACTAAACCTCACCTAACCTACCCTAAGCCAACAGTGGCGCAGATGATAGGATTTCCCTTTTTCACTCATTTTGACTAATTAATAATGGTATTTTAACTTTTGTTGTAATAGATGTGTTACACTTAATTAATTTACAACTAATTTTACCATAGCCAAGAACTTTTTTACTTTTTTCTGACAATTTTTAACCTTACAGGGTTTTTAATATTTTTGAAATTATTGTTACACCTAATTTTTTAATTGTACACCTAAATTACACTTATTTTACACCTAATTTTCAAATATATTTTTTTAATAGTTGGCATCAGTGGGATTGTGAGTCGATAGAGGTGTATTATATTCAAACTATGTAATTTTAGTGAGCACTATGACAATCTTTTGTGAAAATTTAATCAAAATCGAATAAATAATGTAGCCAAATAGGTTAAAAAAATTTTGTTACTTTTTCTCGGAAAGTTGGCATCATTGAAAAAAAAAACAACGGGATCATCTTGGGCAATAAACAAACCTATCTTGTAAATTTCATTAATATCGGTTGAACGATCTGGAAAAATTTGCGATATTTTAACTGAGAACCGAGCGAGTGAGTGTACGAGCTGACGACGCATACATACTCACCCTTATAAACTAAGTTTTGATTTGTCATCTAGATGCTATATGAAGGATTTCTATATAATTTTCTGTTTTTTTTTTTAAATTTTACAGTCACTGTAACAGTTTCCTTGCGGTTAAAGTGGTAAAAATGTAAATGTATACAATTAGTAATTTTTTTTGTAAATATAACAGAATATCACTGATAAATAAACATACCACATTAAATTTTGATTTCAAACTATCCAAATACAGCACTATATAGAATTATATGCAAATATATTTACAAAATATATTCAGTACAGATACTTTTGTGTTATTAGGGTTGTCACCAATATAATAACGTGCAACGGAACTTACGATATTACTTACGATTATATATAAGGTTATTTTGTTATACCCCAGTTACATTAACACTTTTTACTTTACTTAATAAATATAATTGAAATATTTAATTTATTTAACATAACATAAATTTAAAATATTTTTATTATTCACTTATTAAGAAAATACATTCACAAATATTTGCATGTAAAATGACGTTACGATTGTGATACCATTTAGCGGTTTTAATATAATATAACTGACAGACAGATATAATCGTTCGTTCTAGTTGTACTATATATTCATTTTTATCATGTCACTCGAATGACATCATTCGAATAATCATTCGATTATGATATTCATTCGAATAACAATCATTCGATTATCAAAATAATTTAATAATTTGTTTCAGATTCATGTGAACACTTTTCAAAATTATGATGAATTATTTAGTTATGATGGTCTAAATAGATACGCTGAAATAATGGCGGAATGTGTTGAAATATTAAATGGGAGCAAAAATTCGCAATCAGTACAGGAAGACATATATGATCATTTAAATTTCACAGAAAAATTACATGAGGTATGTAGGTAGTTAATATAGTAAAAAAAATCAGAAACAATTATATTAAAATGAAATCGCTTTAAGATATAATTTTTGTATTAATATTTATTTATAATCGACATTTTGAGGAACTCAACGTCTGTAGTCATCAAGAAAATTTTATATAAAAAACGTGCATGCTGATTTCGTAGATTATAAATAAATATTAATAAATAACTAGAACATAAAGCTGTTTTATTTTAATATTGCTAGTTATATATATATATATATATATATATATATATATATATATATATAAATAAATTATAGAATCGTAACCATAATAATTAAAAACATAAGTCACTATAAAAATGTAAACAATATAGAGACCACAAAATATGAGCTGGTTTAATTACGATAACCTAAACAACTAGCACTCGAACTTCGGTCCCATTAGTTGTATAATTAAACACCTACAAATATAAATAAACAAACTGAATAATAAAGCTGTTCAATCTTTGTTCCGCAAGAAGTTATAAAAGCCCTGTTAAACTAAAATAACTTGTTCTGTTACTTGTGTGGCACTGTCTGTAACGCATTAGTCGCTCATATACTGTAAAGCGCTAATGCTTGCTAATAAATAAAAATATTTTTTTTAAATTTCAAATAACTGAAATTATAATATATATATATATATATATATATATATATATATATATATACAGTGTGTCCCCGGATTGAGTTCACTATAGGTGCAATCGGCAAAAAATTTAAGAATTTCATTTTCATATTTAGGGATTCCGCCCTGCTTTGTCTGAAAACAATTTTAGGCATATTTTTATTGTTTTAAAAATTAAAGCGGCTATGAGAAATGTAAAAAAACTATTTATTTATTCTACATTCTATATTCTATATTCAGTTAAAGTGCCTTTTTGGTCAATAATACGACATAATGTTATTGAGAAAAGTTGTTCAGAATATGAAATTATGGCTCTGTGCAAAATTTCAAAAAGATCAGTTTAAAAAAAATGTGTCTGGACAAAACGCTAACTGGACACAACGCCGACCGAGGACACAACGCCGACCGGGGACATAATTCCGACCGCCTACCAGGGACACTACGCCGACCGTGAGTTGAGTAAAATCTGTCAATACATCAATCTCATGCAAAATATCTATCAATAACAACGATTAGCTTGAGCAAATGCGAATGTACGGTCGGCGTTGTGTATTCGGTCGGCGTTGTGTCCAGTCGGCGTTTTGTCCAGGTACATTTTTTTTTTAACTGGTCTTTTTGAAATTTTACACAGAGCCATAATTTCTTATTATGAGCAACTTTTCTCAAAAACATTATTATTAAAAATATGTATATTATATATATATATATATATATATATATATATATATATATATATATATATATATATATATATATATATATGTTAGCATACATTCGATAAAGCCACCAAACCTATGCCGACGGGTTATGTTTTTCACACAGAAACTCACACTTCAGTTCAGAACACTTTACTTTAATGTTTATTACACAGTTAGCTATGTTAATAATAATAGTTAAGAATAAGTATCGAGATATAACAATATTATAAAGATAATCGTATATATAATATAAAGCGCGTCTTCTCTTGGCTAGGTCTCTCGCCCAACTGCTGTATCGTTCCCACCAACCGCTAGCCCTCGGTTCGGGTGGGGATGCGGCCGGTTCGGACTCTCACATATTACATACCGGCTGTTCGTTCGTCAAGTTCGTATGGGCGTTTAACATGTAATTTCGATAAATTGCGATATACTACTTTCTCGAGTAAAATTCGAAGAAATACTTAAAATACTTTTCGATAGGGCATAAAAGGTTCTATTATTTGGTTTTAGTTTTAATTTGCTAGCATGTGCCGCCTGAGCGCTAGAATTTTTTTTTTGTTTTTATTTTTTTTTCTCAAAAACTATGAGGTGTAGGAAAATAAGCATGACATGAAAAAATGCGGAATAATGAGTACGATAATGGACTGAAGAAACCATTATTCTACGATGCATCGTTTAGTAGAAAAAAAATTAAAAACTGAATTTTTGAAAATCTCTCGAGGGGGGTACCCTTGGGATTTTTTCAAAATAAAACTTTTTTCAAAATTAGCTCAGAGATTTGCTTGAGAGATTTTCAAAAATTCAGTTTTTAATTTTTTTCTACTAAATGATGCATCGTAGAATAATGATTTCTCCACTCCATAATTGTACTCATTATTCCGCATTTTTCCATGTCATGCTTATTTTCTTACACCTCATAGTTTTTGAGGAAAAAAATAAAAACAAAAAAATCAAAAAAAAATTCTAGCGCCCAAACGGCACATGCTAGCAAATTAAAACTAAAACCAAGTAATAGAACCTTTTATGCCCTATCGAAAAGTATTCTAAGTATTTCTTCGAATTTTACTCGAGAAAGTAGTATATCGCAATTTATCGAAATTACATGTTAAACGCCCATACGAACTTAACAAACGAACACCCGGTATATATACATACATACATACATACATACACATATATACAGAATGTCCAAGATATCTCTGTATGCATGGGGATCTGCGGAACTGTTATAGATACGAGTTCGATTAAATTAGATAAAAGTTACCTCATTAGTAGGCGGGTTTAATCATCTTTTATTTTTTCCAAAAAATTCCTTAGGGTACTAGATATAGACAAAAATGCAAATTTTGCTGTTTTATATTTTCGCTTATAACTCTCGTATGCAAAACGATACATTATTTTAGTTTGCACTTTTTTACACAGAATTTCGAGGAGTAACCAAAATTTTTGTGCCTTGTACCGTTTTCGAGATTTATGATGCAACTTTCATTTTTCTTATGTAACTAGTATTTTAATGTAGTGTCGTTAAAAAGAATTTTTTTTTCTCTTTCCAGTGATATAACTTAGTCCTACTTTATTTTAAATAATAACATAAAAAATTAAAAAATATCTATTTATCAAAGTAATAATTTATCTTTTTAGTTGAAAACTGAGTAAACCATGTTAAAACAAATGAAACATGAGCCCTGCTTCATTTTAAACAATTATATAGAATTAAAATAAAAAAAAAATAATTTATTAAATACTAATGCCATATTTTACATTCGTAATAACTAATAACTATAACAGTAAAATTACATTAAGTGTTAAAACCACCGTTTTCTTGAATGAACATACGTGTTCTCTTAAGCATAGCTAGCGTTACCTTTAATAATGTGGCACGCGGTATTCTATTAAAGGTATTTAATACCGTACTCAATCAAATTCATGTTTAATATCCTTTACATCCCCAGACTGGGTTGCCTTCTTTAAGGATATAAATTTAAATACATTTCCGCGGCTAATACTGCGTTATTTTGACAACGAATGTAACAATAAAGCATTTCAAACTTCTCTAAATTTTCAAACCGCTCCATGAGTTAAAATTCTTTCAATAAGCACTCCAATAAAACTAACTAACTAACACAATAATCAGAAGAAAAGCAAAACCAAAAATCTAATAATAACGAAAACAATGTCTACTTCTCATGTTTCATTTGTTTTGACATGGCCTACTCAGTTTTCAACTAAAAAATGAATTATTACTTTGCAAAATAGATTTTTTCAATTTTCCATGTTATTATTTAAAATAAAGTAGGATTATGTTATGTCACTGGAAAGAGAAAAAAAAATCTTTTTAATGACACTACATTGAAATACTAGTTACATAAGAAAAATAAAAGCTGCATCATAAATCTCGAAAACGATACATGGCACAAAAATTTTGGTTACTCCTGGAAATTCTGTGTAAAAAAGTGTCTTAAGAAAGTGCAAATCAAAATAATGTACTGTTTTGCATGCGAAAGTTATAAGCGAAAATATGAAACAACAAAATTTGCATTTTTGTGCATATCTAGTAACCTAAGGAATTTTTTGGAAAAAACAAAAGATGACTAGACGCGACTAGTAATGAGGCAACTTTTATCTAATTTAACCGAAGACGAATCTCTTAACAGTTCCGGAGATCCCCATGCATACAGAGTTATCTTGGACACTATGTATATAAAGTATTACTAAAGGGCTATCGACGACTCCTTTTAGGTGTGTGTACAAAAATTCAGAAACTGACAACTTGGTTTACTATTGTTTAGACATATTTTAGATAATTAATCAGCAAATTTTACAAGTCTTTATAAGTTTATGGTTTATTACCGTCCCCCACAAAATTTCTAAACATTTTTTGCTTATTACAATTTCTTTAGTATATATTCATTTACATGTATGCAAAAAATTAGTAACCGATAAGTAAATTTGTAAGAGTTATTGCAATTAAACAGTTGTAAAATTATGTGTTGTTCTCATATCGGTGTATATACTTACGTACTATACGTACGGCTAACATGTTAAGAATTCGTATCTTTTGCAATTGATGAATTAAGTTTACAAGTAAATAACTCGAAAATAATACAAAATATGAAAAAAAATTGCAAATAAAACACTTCTTTGGAAATTGCTCTAAAACTTTGTCGCTTATGTACTCACTTATTTCTTAAGGCCGAAAAGTTTGTAATTGTGAGAAAAATTCGCTTTCAAATTGAAAAAAGTCTTGCTCAGTAATTTGTTTATTTATTTTTTATGTTAATTAATAACTATATTAATAAAATAAATTCAAGAAGCATACACAGAAATAGTTAGTAAATAAAATAAAAAAAAAATTATGCTAATAACTTGTCTAGTAACCGAGATATGATCGGTTCAATTTAAAAAATAATTAAATTTAAATTTTTCAATTTTTTTGGAAAAAGTGGATTTTTGAAATTTTGCAAAAAAATAAAAATGCGTCTACCCACCACCAGATCGGGCATAAAATTTCTTATAGGATGATGTTTTCAAAAACTATATACCAAAAAGTTACATTTTGCTCGTTAAATAAGCGTTATTTGAGCAGTTGGAGCTTCTACTAATATGCAAGATTTGTTAAAGGATATCGGCAAAGGTTTAATTGAGTTACAATAACATTAATGTATACATCAATTTATTATTAATTTCCAAATTTTCGCTTAACAATTGTAGGCTTCTTCAGGAAAAAATACTAGAAAATAAACCAATAACACATAGAAAAATATATAAAGTCAGTTAACAACCATTACATAATGCTATTTAAAATAATGTAGAACTTACAAGTATGATGAATGACAATAATGTAGTTGATCAGTTTAAAATTACTGTAACTACTTCTGGCATATTATATGTATTGTAAATATTATTAAATGAAAAAATTAATTTGTATGTGTATAAAATGCAGTGGTCATAATGTTAAATAATAAATAGTTGATAATAAATAAAATAAAATATTAATAAATATTGTAAATAATCAAAAGCTTATCAGAATATAAAATAATTTTAACGCCACAAATATAACACTAAACTAAAACTACAGTAAACAATTGTAAAAAAAATTAACTGAAAAAGGCATTAGTCGGCCTGGCATTAGCATTTATTTGATTTTTTGTTCCAATTTCACGGCTACTGTCATTTTCCAGTCAATTTCTTAACAATTTTAGACCTAATTCTTGACGTTAGGAAGGTTCCAAAAAATTTTTAGTAATTGATTTACATGCAGAAAAGTATGCCCTAAAACATTTATCATAAGATTTTTTTTGTAAAATAATTTGGGAAGCAGGAAATCGCACGTCTGATTTTACATGCTAAATCCCTATGTACGACGGTCCAAGTCAACACACTATAAGTATACAGGCTGATTTATTAGTAATTGGAAATATTTTAACTGGAGTGTCCTGGGCTCAGAATATGAAGATTTAACGCAAATCACTTAGATAAAATGTGGCTCCTTACTGAGCTACAGGGTGTTTTATTTAAAAATTTAAAAACGATTTTTGCCCAGTACCTACTTAAAAACTATTTGACGTATCCTTATCATACTTGGCAGGAAGTGTAGGTATTGTACACCATATTAAATTATGTTAAATAAAAGTTTTTGGCTACTGCCAGTGGCGTACAACAGTGGCAAGTGAGAGGTTGATCCTTCCTAAATTCTACGACACTGGTGGAATTTTTCATTTTAGCACAATTTTTCGATTTTCCAATACTTTTTTTGTAAAAAACATACTCTTCCTTCGTAACGATAAAGTCACTATTTTTCGAGATATTTAAAGTTAAACATAAGCTGCACCCTTGGGATTTTTTCAAAATTTGCTCAAAAAAATATGAAAAAATTCAGTAAAAAGATAAAAAAATTAGCTACGTAATAACAAAGTAACTTTTTTCTCTAACTTATTCTGGTTTGGCAGTAAAAATTATTGCAAATTAATTCTTTTTGCATTTTAATTTTTTATTTTCAATATTTTTTCCTGCCAAACAAAATGAGTTAGAGAAAGACGTTACTTATTTATTATGTAGCTAATTTTTTTCTCTATTTTACTGAATTTTTGCAGAATTTTTTGAGCAATTTTGAAAAAATCCCAAAGGTGCAGCTTATGTTTAACTTTAAATATCTCGAAAAATAGTGACTTTATCGTTACGAAAAAAAGAGTATGTTTTTTACACAAAAGAATTGGAATATCGAAAAATTGTGCTAAAATGACAATTTCACCAGTGGCGTAGAATTTAGGAAGGATCAACCTTTTACTTGCCCCTGTTGTACGCCACTGGCAGTAGCCAGAAACTTTTATTTAACATAATTTAGTATGGTGTACGGTACCTACACTTCCTGCCAAGTATGATAAGGATACGTCAAATATTTTAAAAGAACTGTGCAAAAATCGTTTTTAAATTTTTAAATAAAACACCCTGTAGCTCTGTAAGGAGCTACATTTTATTTAAGTGATTTACGTTAAATCTTCATATTCCGAACCCAGGATACTCCATTTAAAATATTTCCAATTACTAATAAATCACCCTATATATATATATATATATATATATATATATATATATATATATATATATACAGGGTGTTCGTTCGCTTGGTTGATATAGGGCAATAACATGGGATTTCGATAATATGCAGAATACTACTTTCTGAAGTAAAATTCGGAGAAATATTTAGAATACTTTTCGATAAGGAATAAAAAGTTATATAATTGGTTTTAGTTTTAATTTGCTAGCATGTACCGTTTGGGCGCTAGAATTTTTTTTAAATGTTTTTTAGAATTTTTAATAATTTTTCCTGCTAAATCAATATGAGTTAGAGAAAAAAGTTACTTAGCTATTATGTAGCTAATTTTTCTCTCTATTTTAATAAATTTTTTCAGATTTTTTGGAGTAAATTTTGAAGAAAGTCTTATTTCGAAAAAAATTCAAAATACAACTTTTTTCAAAATTTACTCAAAAAAAATCTGAAAAAAATCAGTAAAATTCAGAAAAAAATTAGCTACATAATAGCTAAGTAACTTTTTTCTCTAACTCATATTGATTTAGCAGGAAAAATTATTAAAAATTCTAAAAAACATTTAAAAAAAATTCTAGCGCCCAAACGGTACATGCTAACAAATTAAAACTAAAACCAAATTATATAACTTTTTATTCCTTATCGAAAAGTATTCTAAATATTTCTCCGAATTTTACTTCAGAAAGTAGTATTCTGCATATTATCGAAATCCCATGTTATTGCCCTATATCAACCAAGCGAACGAACACCCTGTATATATAGGTATATATATATATACAAATATATATATATATATATATATATATATATATACAAATATACATATATTTATATATATATATATATATATATATATATATATATATTAGGGCGGGTCTCGCGTTTTCCGCTTATTTAACTCAAAAAATCGATACATTCGGTTGGTAAAAACTAGGCTTATTTACCATCGAAAGATGGTCGCCATGGACTTAAATTATAGATTATGGTCTCAGGAGTAATTTGTGTACGAAAAATTCGCATAATTAATATGACGAGTATGATCAATTAGGCGATATATAAAATAACATTAAAAAGGGCTATTTTTGAGGCCTTTGTGCTAGATAGTGTTAAATCAAAATTCGAAACTACGACTGGTCTATTTCATAGAATCACAAAAACTATCATTTTCTTCACTACCCGTTTCAAATCAAAAAATTTAGACTCGCCCTAATATATATAACGAGTGTCAGCAGAATGATGGTCATAATAAATATTTTTTACCTACTTAATTGTGGCTTAAATTATGAATTAACTAATGTGCCCTACGTCTATTTTCGACGCTATTATGGTCTATTATGGTTGTTACGAGAAGTAGAAAGCGATGTTATTGTATTTAGCCCATATATTTGTGGCCGAGGCCAAGCAACCTGAGTAAAACACAAAAACACCTTAACGTTAGTTAACATGGTTGTAATTGCTATATTCAGACACGTACCTCAAATACAAAACATGTTGAAGTTAATATTGAATTTAATCGTTTAATACAACCTATTTATTATAACTGACTGCTCTGAAAATTACATAATGAATGTTGAATTAATAATTCAATAATAAATTTAATATTGTTAATTGATTTATATAAAATAAAAAATAGTATATTTTTTAACTGGCTCTATTTTCTACGAAAACGATAATTAATGTACCGAAAAAATACCTGAGATATAATATCCTATATAGAATAATATATATTTTTTTGAATTTTTTCGAATTTATAATTTAGCCAAATTTTATAATTTGGAAAAAAAATTGTTTTTCTATTATCCAAAATTCAAAAAAATATATATTATTCTACATAGGATATTATATCTCAGGTATTTTTTCGGTACATTAATTATCGTTTTTGTAGAAAATAGAGCCAGTTAGAAAATATACTATTTTTTATTTTATATAAATCAATTAACAATATTAAATTTATTATTGAATTATTAATTCAACATTCATTATGTAATTTTCAGAACAGTCAGTTACAATAAATAAGTTGTATTAAACGAATAAATTCAATATTAACTTCAACATGTTTTGTATTTGAGCTACCTGTCTGAATATAGCAATTACAACCGTGTGAATTGACGTTAAGGTTTTTATTAATAATTATTTATTTTAGTATCAACATCGTTAAAATTACACTTTTTTATATATACGGACAAGTGAACAACTAACAACTGAATTCTGACATATGGTATTATATATTAAATCATAGATTGCGCTACATAACAATAGCCTAGAATGATCTATTTAAATGTACTATATTCCAATAATGTCATGTAACTTTAACTTTAATAATAGTTGTGTAGAATACTATGTATGTTTATATATTATTTATATTTGTGTTATATGATTTGTAAGAGTTAATACTTCCTTGAGCAAATATAAAATTTATATACAATATGCATTGCATTTCTTGCATTTTTTTGCACATTTTCAATTATCAAATTTATGCAAAAATAAACAATGCAATTGTCAATTAACTTGACTTGACTAATAATTTTTAATGTAGCTGCCGGAGATATCAAATTAAATGCACTTGACAGTGTTTCTTTGATCGAATATGCAGTTTCTGAAAAATCTAACCGTGCACATTGTATTCCCTACACTTTTTCACACCTTTTCAACAATTAAATTAAAATTCAAGCAAAAATAAACAATGCAATTGTCAATTAACCTAACTTAACTTGACGTAATATGATACGCTTGAAGAAATAATTTGGTATTTTGTAAATTATATAATCTCGATGAAAACATTAGTTTTAAAAATTATATTAAATATATCAAATACAAGTTAGAAAGTAGAAGAAAAGGAGAGAAAATTATAAGGAAAATTCTGGAACCAAAATACGAAAATAAAAAATGGAAACTGAGAAGCAACAAAGATATATATATATATATATATATATATATATATATATATATATATATATAGTACAAAAATTTAACGGGATACGGTATTTGGGTTGAAAAAATTTATAAAAATGCAAGCATTTACAATTCTATCAATTTATTGTACATTCCAATATTTCGCCAGCAATTTGTGGCTTCTTCAGGGAGACACTAAAAATAATTTTATAATTTTACAATTTTACAATTATGTATAAAACAAGAAATAATTTAATGTGAACTATAGGTGAGAAATCTTACATGTATGATCAGAACACTATAAATGCTATTGTATAATATTTGAATGTTTAGAGTTTATTAATATTCCATATTTTCATCGTCCAACGTAAAATGTACACATTTAATCACAAAACTTATAAATAATCAAATAAATAATACAGTTATTAAAATATATTGTTGTAAAAGTCAGTAGTTAAAAAAATAAATAAATAAATAAAATAAAATTGTTAAATAAATAAATAATAAAATACAGTCAAATAATAAAAAAATAATACTATGTCTAAAGCTAAGTTAAAATTTTTTTGAATAAAGCCTAGATTTTACAAACACAAAAACTCAATGTTCGGTACTGTAATTAAAAAAAATTTAAATTAATGCGAGAGCGCAAGTCTATTTTTGAATTTTTTTGATCGGCAAGTTATTAGTTCATTGACCTGAGACACAGAATTTGAAGTTAGCGCAATTATTTAAAACAAAACAACCTAAGAAGAAGAAGACATATTTTGTATTGATGTTTTATCCATTTGCATTATGTTGGCATAACTAGCGATTGAATTTCTAATATCAGATTTGTTATTAATTACACATTCTTTATTTTTTGTTATATGATATGATTCCAACCAAAGTCTTTTGAAATAATTATTTTCCACATCCAATATATACGGATTGTCATAATCGGCTTTATGTGCAGTACTACGTAGGTGTATTGCCAATGCACACATCTTATTTGTTTTTGTTTGGTCACTCTTATGTTGTGTTATTCTGTTTTTTAGATTTTGTAGTGACGTTCCGATGTAATATTTATTGCAAGAACATTTGATAGCGTAAATTGTGTTTTTCGTGGCCAGTTTTGAGGTTTTTTCTTTCACTCTAGTGTGTAAGTCCCGTATCATTTTTCCGCTTTTTGTTACAAATTTTATGTTGTCATCTTCTTTTAATGTTGTTATAATTTTTTTAGACACTGGTTCGATGTTTGTAAGCGAAACATAGGTGGTTGTGCTTACACTATTCTCATTATTCTCCCTATTATTATTCATTCTCAAGTGCATTTGAAAGTGAACAAAACTCTAACGTAGACATACTAAAACTTAAAATAGTTTATCTCGAAAAAATTATAGAAAATAAAGATTTCATTATAAATAATCAGCAAGACCTAATAAACTCCTTGAAGAACCAAATTAAATTAATTGAAGTTAAAAACGCAAAAATCACCCATACAGAACCATCTAGTGTTAAAAATTCTAATAATAATAATATAAACCATGAATCAGATGTACGAATCGAAAAAACATTTAAAAATCAGCACGCACCAGCTGATCGACAGGTTACCACAGTAATTAAACAGAAGGTTAACAACCAGAACACTAATTACAAGCAGAAACACAATTCCGTCACAAGCATGCTCGATGCACCAAAAGAAACAGCTGATAAAAATACAAACAACATTAAAACTCACGAAAAAAATAAACAACATATTCGGAAAAACACGCTTATAGGTACCAGCAGTTCGGATGTCAATACTTCAATTAAAGTATCTGAAAACCGTACTTTTCTTCATATCTACAAATTACATCCTGACACTTCCATAGAGGAATTAACAAAATTTCTTCAACAACACTTTCCAGAAGCGGATTGCGAGAAACTTAACTCAAAATATCCAACTTATTATGCTTCCTTCAAAGCCAGTATTTACTCCTATAATTTGAAAACCGCAATGGATCCGTCACTATGGCCAAAGGGAACCCATGTAAACAAGTTTTTTCTCAATCGGCAAAAAAGAAATATCAGCAACCCGCAACAAAAATCAATTTAATAATAAAATTTCCGACAACGAATCTTCTTCGCTTAACATATTGCACCAAAACATACAGTCAATTAGGAACAAAATTGAACAATACGAAGTTTTCCTAGAACATAACCCCTGTGATATTGTGTGCTTCTCGGAGCATTGGTTAAGTGAAGTTGAACAACCGGCATATGCGCTAAATAAATTGAATTTTGTCGACGGTTTCTTTAGACAGTCACATACATGGTGGGGTGGGGTAAGTATTTACTGTAAACAGAATATTAAGTGTCAAAAAATTGATTTTGCTAAAAATCTTAATATCGAATTAAATTTTGAATATTTTGCTGTAAAATTTAGATACAATAACTTGTTACATTATGTGTTTATCATATATATATATTTAGAATTAATTGTGATAACAATGTTCTAGTCTTAGGTGATTTTAATATAAATATCTTGACAGAAAGCCAGGATAAAAAACTATTTTTGGATATTATGAATTCATACAATTTTTTTCATACAGTAAATGAACCTACACGTATTTGTAGAAATAGCAAAACTTGTGTTGATAATATATATGCCAATGTAAACTCTCAAAGCTTTACCACTAAAGTTGTTCATAATAACATTTCAGATCATTCGGCTCAACAAATTAGCTTACATAGTACTTCTCAAGTCAATTCAAAACCTATTAAATTTACTAAAAGATTGTTTTCCGAATCAAATTTAGAAAATCTTCAACAAAAATTATCAAATGAAAAGTGGGAGGACGTCCTTAATTCTACTGACACAAACATTAGCTTTAATAATTTTATGACAACATTTTCTTATCATTTTGAAACAACTCATCCAAAAATAGTTTTTAATAAATGAATTACTATAAATAAAACCTGGGTTACCGACGAAATTAGATGTCACTGAATAAAAATAAAAGACCTGTATGACTTATATAAGTTGGGACTTGTCACTGAGATACAATTCAATACTCAAAGAAATAAATATCGTCAATTAATAACCAAAGCAAAATCTGACTTTAATTATAGTCAGGTAAAAAATTGTAATAATAATACACGTAAAATCTGGAGACTAATTAATAATAACGAATTTAAATAACTTAAATTATAATAAAATCGATAAATTAATACAAAACGAAAAAATTGCTGATAATGCTAGTGATATTGCAAATATGTTAAATGAATACTTTATAAGTATACCGGAAAGGCTTTTATCAGACTTACCGTCAGTCGACAACAAAATATTTGACTCCGACACAATTTATTGTTCAAAGTCAATGTATTTTTACCCAGCAACTGAAGCCGAAGTGCGTACAGCGATATTATCCTTAAGTAATTTTTTTTCTACGGGAACTTATCTAGCATTCTACTAAAAAACTGTTGTGACTTTATAGTTTCGCCATTGACTCATTGTATTAATTTATCTTTAAATACTGATATATTTCCTGATCTTTTGAAACATGTAAAAGTAATAGCTTTACATAATAAAGGAGATAAAGAACTTGTTGAGAATTATAGACCTATATCCTTTATATCCGTATTTCACAAAGTTTTTGAAAAAGTAGTTCTGACTAGAATTTTATCATTTCTGGAAAAAAATAAGATAATTATCGACGAGCAACACGGTTTCAGACAGGGTTATAGTACTTCCTCAGCTCTTGTTAATTTTTTAAATCATGTCTTTAACGCGATTGAAAACAAATCGAATATTTACGGTTTATTCATTGATTTATCAAAGGCGTTCGACTGCGTAAATCATTCGAATTTAATTAAAATTTGGCCGTTAGGAATATATTTTTACTTGGCAAACGACAATCTTGTAAAGACGTTTTTAAGAATGAATATATGCTAAATTTTCCATGTATTTATTTATATTTTGTTATTTTGTTTATTCATAATATAAAAAATAATTTATCAACTCAAAACGATCTGCATCAATATAATAACAGAAATAAATCAAATTTCACTATCCCAATTACACATTTAAATAAAACTAAATTTAACCCAAATCACATTGGTCTAATCTTTTATAATCATTTACCAAAGCATATCAGTAGCATAAAATCAAAAATTAATTTCAAATTTCATTTAAAAAAATTTTTCATTGAAAAAAATTATTATAAGTTTGATGACTATCTCAGTGAAAGGTTCTAATCTTCAAGTATAATGCAAGTTTTTTGGCACTTTATTTTTTTATTTTTTATGTATTTCTTTTTTAAATTGACTTTTCCTATACCATGTGGTTTATATGGAAATGATAACTATATTATTATTATTATTATTATTATTATTATTATTGTATTATTATTATCATGTACACACATATATATATATATATATATATATATATATATATATATACATATTTTTTGGTTGACTTTTTCCTATACCATTTGTATCGGTTTAACGGAAATAAAATTATTATTATTATTATTATTATTATATATATATATATAAATATATATATATATATATATATATATATATATATACAGTGTGTCCCCGGATTGAGTTCACTATAGATGTAATCGGCAAAAAATTTAAGAATTTAATTTTTATGTTTTGGGTTTCCGCCCTGCTTTGTCTGAAAACAATTTTATGCATATTTTTAGTTTTTAAAAATCAAGGCGGCTATGAAAAATGTAAAAAAAACTATTTTATATTCAGGTAAAGTGTCTTTTTGGTCAATAATACGGCATAATGTTCTTCAGAAAAGTTGTTTGGAATATGGCTCTGTGCAAAATTTCAAAAATATGTCTGGACTTAACAGCGACTGAACAAAACGCCGACCGAGGACACTACGCCGACCTTTCATTCGCATTTGCGCAAGCTAAATAAACAAAGGGTTGACGCTTGTACAAGCCAAAACGTTGGTATTGAGTAAAATCTGTCATCTGTCAAAATATCTATCAACAACAATGATTAGCTTGCGCAAATGCGGCACAGTTGGCGTAGTGTCCTCAGTTGGCGTTATGTCCGGACACTTTGTTTTTAAACTGATCTTTTTAAAATTTTGCTACAGAAGAACTTTTCTCAATAACATTATGCCGTATTATTGACGAAAAAAGCACTTTTCCAGAATATAAAATAGTTTTTTACATTTTTCATGACCGCCTTGATTTTTAAAAAACTAAAAATATGCTTAAAATTGTTCTCAGACAAAGCAGGGCGGAATGCCAAAACATGAAAATGAAATTCTCAAATTTTTTGCCGATTACACCTATAGTGAACTCTATCCGGGGACACACTATATATATTCAAAAGGTTTGAAGTAAAATAACTTTGTAAATTTTCACTAGATTTATTTGTACCTTGTTGACATGTTTCGGCTCGCGCCATTTTCAAAACATTGAAATTATATTACAAACAATTCCTTATATATTCTTATTTTGTGAGTATTGGGGTAGTGGGGGTATTTTTACTTTTAAACCAATCAATGGGGAATTCGATAAATCTACTATTTCATTTATAATATTTTTACATTTCTTTATTTCATGAGCTTCTAATAAATTTAATCTTTTTCCTTTGTTTGAAATTTGTAAAATTGTTGGTGTGAAAGACGAACTATGGTTTTCTTCGATCAGGTGTGTCGCAAATGTTGAATCTGTCTTCTGTTTTTCGAAAGATTTGTTGTGTTCTTTTGTTCTTATTTTGAAGGTCCTGCCTGTCTGTCCAACGTAAGAAGCTTGGCAACTGTCACAAGTTAACTGATAAACTCCACAATTGTCCAATATATTTGTTTTTTGTTTGTTGTTAAATAAGCATTTTTTAATGGTATTGCATGTATTGAAGCATATTTGCATGTTTTTATTATTATTTTTTATTTTGTTAGCTAATTTGTAACTAATTTTTCCTAAATATGGTAAACTTACGTATGTTTTTGGTTCTTGTTTTTGTTTCGGGTAAAACTGATTAAGTGCTATTTTGAGTTGTTTTTGGTGTAATAAATTGTCTATTAGTTCTGTTTTGTAACCGTTGCTATGTGCAATTATTTTTATAGTGTCTAGTTCGGTTTTAAAATTTTTATTACTTAAAGGGATTTCCAATAATCTGTTAAGCATACTATGAAATGCGGCATGTTTATGAGCTAATGGATGGACCGATTTGTTTGGTATAATTGTGTCTGTATGTGTCGGTTTTCTGTATATTTTAAACACGTGTTTATTATTTACATTTTGAATTGTAATGTCTAGGTAGTTTATGGATTTGTCACTTTATTTTTCGAAAGTGATTTTAATGTTTTCATATACTGCGTTTATTTTATTAAAAAAATGATTAAATTGTCTTTCTGTTCCTTGCCAACATATTAAAATATCATCTACATACCGGTAATAATAAAGTAATTGATTCTTAAATGTATTAGATTCTAGAAAATTATTTTCAAAGTGATTCATAAAGATTTCTGCTAATAAAGGTGATAGAGGTGATCCCATTGCTAGGCCTGAACATTGTGTGAAAATTTTTTCTTGAAATTTAAAATAATTTTGTTTTATGCATATATCTAACCCTTCTAGAAATTCATTAATCAATTTACAATCGTGTACATTTTCTTTTAAAATATTTTCTGTTAATGTTAGTAAATTCTCTAATGGTATATTTGTGATCAGATCTAAAGAATAAAATTTACAATTTGAATTTAATGTGATATTATTTAGTTCTGTTTTATGTATTTTAGGTAGTCCATACATTATAGGAGCTTGTGGGTTCATTTTTATTGATTTAAATTTTTCATTATCTGGTATTAAGTATACTAATTTTTGGACGTATTCTTTATTGTAAGATTAAATTTGTTTGTTGGATCTTTATTGATATTTCTATAACTGTTATTATTGATGAATTGTTCAACTTTAGTCATATAGTCTGCATTTTCCAAAATAACAATGGTGTTCCCTTTATCAGCTTTGGTAATTATTAAATTTTTATTTTTACATTTTTTCTTTATATTGTTTAAAGTTTTTATATCGGATATATTTTTGTTATCAAATTTATAATTTTTTATTAGATTTGCTGCTGTGTGTTTTGTACATGTATGCTAATTCTGTACTAATTAATAAATTGTCAATATCTTTCTCTGTTCTGTAATTAAAGGGGTTGTACTTAAAACTGTGATTTAATAACGCAACTTCCGTTTCATTAAAATCTACATTACTTAAATTTTTAACCCTTTCATAAAATTTATGATGATTTTGTATTTCATTATTACTATTCAATTTTGTTTTATTGTTGTATTTATTGTTGTTTTTGGTAGATTGATTTTTGATTAAGTGTTGAAGTTTTGATATAAGCTTTTTTCTTTTTTCATACATAATTTCGCTTACCATATTTCTAATTTTATCATCTATTAAATCAAATTGGACATTGTGTAGTTCATAAGTTAAATGTGAGTGTACTAACTTGATGTAATGTGACAGAGAATCTCGAATTCGGTACCATTTCTTCATTTCTTCGGTTTTCCATTTTTCTTTTGCTATGTTGATTGCTTTAGCCGCCTCTTGTGTTTTTGTCTTGGTCTTCATGTGTATGTATTTCGGAAAGACGTTATGGTATTGGCACATTTTGTTGAACCACAGATTGTGTGATGCCGTGCGATATTTGAGGTGTAATTTGTAATATAATATAATATAATATAATATTATATATATATATATATATATATATAATATAATATAATATATATTTATATATATATACTGGGTGTCCCATTTTAATGTTCCCAGAGCAATTTCTCGAAATGAGTACATCTGACAAAAAAAGTTTCCAAATAAAAGTTTAATTGTATCGCGGGGGACGTCCGATGCTATAACAATTTTCAACCCCCGAGCCCCCAGGGGGTGGATAATGGGGGTAACTTTGTAATCTTAAATGGAACCCCTATTTTTTATTGCAGATTCGGATAGACCATTAAAAAATATGTAAATTTTATTTTGAGACTTTTTTTTTATCTTTGATAGATGGCGCTGCAAACAACATTTTTTCCCTCAGTTTATCAGTCTTTAATATGAAAAATAAAGTGTAACTAAGTACGAATTTCAAGTTCTTTTCAGTTCTTTGGGAGGTGGGGCAGCAAAGGGTCACTGAATCAGATATTCCCTTCAAACCATTAACTTAAAGTTATCCCCCTCGAAACCATTAACTTAAAGTTAATGGTTTCGAGGGGGATATCTGATGCACTGATCCTTGCCCCTCCCCTCCTCCAAAAAACTTGAATATCGTACTTAGTTACACCTTTTTTTCAAATTGAAAACTGATATACTGAGAAAAAAATGCTGTTTGCAGCGCCATCTATCAAAATAAAAAAAGTCTTAAAATAAAATTTACCACCCCCTAGGGGCTCGGGGATTAAAAATTGTTATTGCAACGGACGTCCCCCTCGAAACAATTAAACTTATATTTGTAAACTTTTTTTGTCAGATGTACTTATTTCGAGAAATTGCCCTGGGTACATTAAAATGGGACACCCAGTATATATATATATATATATATATATATATATATTTATATATATATATATATATGTATATATATATATATATATATATATATGTATATATATATATATATATATATATATATATATATATATATATATATACTGGATGTCACATTTTAATCCGCCACCTGCAATAACTTTAAAATCGTGCATCGGACAAAAAAATGTTACGAATAAAAAGTAAATGGTTTCGAGAGGGACATCTGATGCAGAGACCCTTGCCCCCTCCGGACCCCCTGGGGGGCGGGAAAAAGGGGCAACTTTGAAATCTTAAATGGAACACCCTATTTTTTATTGTAGATTCTGATAGGCCATTAAAAAGTATGTAAATTTTATTTTAAGACTTTTTGTTTATCTTTGATAGATGGCGCTGCAAACAGCATTTTTTTTCTCAGTTTATCAGTTTTCAATTTGAAAAAAAATGTGTAACTAAGTACGATATTCAAGATTTTCTCAATTCTTTGGGAAGAGGGGGGGCAAGGGTCACTGAATCAGATATCCCCTCGAAGCCATTAACTTAAAGTTATACCCCTCGAAACCATTAACTTAAAGTTAATGGTTTTGAGGAAGATATTTGATGCAGTGACCCTCGCCCCCCCCTCTTCCCAAAGAACTGAAAAAATCTTGAATATCGTACTTAGTTACACTTTTTTTTTCAAATTGAAGATTGATAAACTGAGAAAAAAAATGCTGTTTGCAGCGCCATCTATCAAAGATAAAAAAAAAGTCTTAAAGTAAAATTTACATACTTTTTAATGGCCTATCAGAATCTACAATAAAAAATAGGGTGTTCCATTTAAGATTTTAAAGTTGCCCCCCTTTCCCGCCCCTCAGGGGGTCCAGAGGGGGCAAGGGTCTCCGCATCAGATGTCCCCCACGAAACCATTTACTTTTTATACGAAACATTTTTTGTCCAATGCACGATTTTAAAGTTATTGCAGGTGGCGGATTAAAATGGGACACCCAGTATATATATATATATATGTGTATATATATATATATATATATATATATATATAAGTTGAGGAGCACAGGTTTCAGGATCACTGATTAATGGCTGGGATAAATATCGCTGGCAGGTTTGCCTAAAAATTCGCACCGATGATAATGGCGATAGAACATTCAAGAATCTCCATTTTAGTGGACGCCATAAAAACGAAACGGTTTGACGTGGGAACTGACGTCAGTCGCACCGAAAGTGCGTTTGCCGGCAAAGCAGGTTCCTACCAAAAATACCGACACACAAATTCAAGTAGTTACAACAGTTCGTCAATAGGTGGCAGTACCGGTAGTGCGAACAGTGCAAATTCTAACTTCCAGAATGTCAAATGTTTTAAATGGGACATTTTAAAAATAAATGCCCAAATAAATCCACAGAAAGTAAATCGTCAAATGCTTTTAGTGCTGTGTTTTTGAGTGGAAAATTCAAAAAAGTTGATTGGTACATCGATTCAGGAGCAAGTGTACATTTAACAGCAAATCAAGATTGGATTAAGGTTAGAAAAGAAGCTACCAATAAAGAAGATTTAAAATAAATTATGGTGGCAAATAAAACAAAAATTCCAGTGACTTGTTGTGGAGATGTGGACATTAAAAAAAGTGAATAATAAGATGTTTGATATCACTAACAAAGATGTATCATGTGCGCCAGAGCCAACAACAAATTTATTATCAGTAAGTAAATTGTTAGAAAATGGAAATAAAGTTGTTTTTGAGACAAATTGTTGTGAGATATACAACAAGATTGGTGAACTGGTTGCAACAGCTGATCAGGTTGATGGTGTATATAAACTAAATTTAAACAAATCGGAAGCATGTTTATTTACAGTTCCAGTAACCGGAGAACTGTGGCACCGCCGCTTGAGTCATTTAAACTGGAGAGACCTAACAAAAATGAAAAACGGAATAGTAAATGGTTTTTCTTACCCAGAAGAAATCAAAATAGAAAAACAAAATTTTCAAATATCGGAACAAGAGCCAACAACTTACTTGAAATCATACACAGTGATGTTTGTGGACCAATGGAGATAAAGTCTATTGGTGGTTCCACATATTTCTTAATTTTAGAAAATAATTATAGTAAAATGGCTTTGGTGTATTTTCTCAAATCGAAAAGTGAAGTTTTTGAGCGTTTTAAAGGATTTAAAAACGTGGTAGAAAACCAGACAAATAAAAAACTAAAAGCATTGAGAACAGACAACGGCGGTGAGTTTTGTAATGGAAGAATTTACCAAAAAACTAATCAGTACACACCAGAACAAAATGGTTTCTCTGAGAGGCTTAACAGAACAATATTAGAAAATGCGAGGTGTATGCTCTTTGATACAAAACTTGAAAAAAAGTTCTGGGCAGAGGCAGTAAATACTGCTGTATATTTCAGAAACAGATCCATAATTTCTGGGTTAAATAATAAAATTCCTTATGAATTATGGACAAGCCAAAAACCAGATGTCAGTAAACTAAGAGTTTTTGGAAGTACTGCCATGGTGCACATTTCCAAAGAAAAAATATTAAAATGGGACAAAAAAATCACACAAAATGATTTTAGTTGGGTACAGTGAAAACATCAAAGGATACCGAATGTACAATCCAGACAAAAACAGTATTATAACAAGATTAAAAGTATATGGGTAAACCCATATTGACATAATCACATAAATGATAAGAAATAAAAATAAAAATTTTTTTTACCGAAAGTTGGCAACATTGCATTTTGATAATATATAATATTATAGGCGTTAAAGGTATCTTCTGTAAAAATTTGATTAAAATCGGATAAATAATGCGGGCATAACAAATTTTTAGAAAATTATTAATTTTTTTTTCGGAAAGTTGGCAACACCGTATTTTAATAAAATTATAATTTATGTGAGCACTAGGAGAAACTTTTCTGAAAATTTGATCAAATCGGATAAATAATGTAGCCACAATGAATTTTTTTAAATATTAGTAATTTTTTCTCGATAAGTTAGCAACACTGTATTTTGTTAAAATTGCATAATTTATGCGGGCACCAGGAGAATCTTTATTGAAAATTTAATTAAAATTGGTTAAATAACGTGGTCATAATAAATTTTAAAAATTTTAGTAATTTTTTTCTCAGAAAGTTGGCAATACTGTTTTTTGTTGTAATTATCTAATTTATATGGATAGCAGGAAAATCTTTTGTGAAAATTTGAACAAAATCGGTTAAACAGCATGGCCGTAAAAATTTTTTAAAAATTTTAGTAATTTTTTTTTCAGAACAACACTGTATTTTATTAAAATTACGATATATATATATATATATATATATATATATATATATATATATATATATATATATATGTGCACTAAAGAAATTTTTTCTGAAAATTTGATCAAGATCGGATAAATAATGTAGCCACAATAAATTTTTAAAAATTTTAGTAATTTTTTTCTCGGAAAGTTGGCATCACTGGAAAAAACCAGAACTACATGACCATCTTGGGCACTGGACAAATTTATCCTGAAAATTTCATTAAAATCGGTTGAACCGTCTAGGAGGAGTTGCGATCAGAAAATTTTGTCTGACGACCGAGCTGACGACGCACATCCATACACCCACATAAACTAAGTTCAGATTCGTCATCTAGAGGCTATATGAAGGATTTCTAGATACAAATTTTTTTTTTGAAAATGTTACAGACACCGTACCAAACGCTATACCACTTTTTCCTTGCAGTCAAAGTGGTAACAAGCAGAGATAGTGTTATATTTGTGGCGTTAAAATTTTTTATATTCTGACAAGCTTTTAATTTATTTATACTATTTATTAATATTTTATTTTATTTATTATCAACTATTTATTATTTTATCTTTATGACCATTGCATTTTATACATATACAATTAATTCAAATATTTACAATACATATAATATGCCAGAAGAAGTTACAGTAATTTTAAACTGATCAACTACATTATTGTCATTCATCATACATGTAAGTTCTACATTATTTTAAACTGTGTTAATTGGTTGTTAACTGACTTTATATATTTCTCTATGTGTTATTTTCTAGTATTCTTCCCTGTTGAAGCCTACAATTGTTAGGCGAAAATTTGGAAATTAATAATAAATTGATGTTTACATTAATGTTATTGTAACTCAATTAAACCTTTGCCGATATCCTTTTATCAATTCTTCAATATTTACACGGCAGTTACACTTACTTAATATATATATATATATATATATATATATATATATATATATATATATATAGATGTTGGCGTGAAACAGGGCTGTGTAATGTCTCCTTGGCTATTTAATTTATATATGGATGTTCTTCTTCGGAAAGCTTTCTGTGGTATACGAATAGGTGATTGTGTTGTACCTGCTTTAGCGTATGCTGATGACGTGGTTGTTTTGGCTGAATCTGAAGAACAACTGAGAAGGATGATTAATAGAATTAATGGTGTTGGTAAAGACATGAATCTTGGGTTGAATGTCGATAAGTGCAAAGTTTTAGTTTTTGAGAAGAGTGACATGATGACTGAATGTAATGTATATATTGATAGTGCACGTTTAGAGGAGGTAGATGAATTTGTGTATTTGGGTAGTTTGCTGTCCAGAGATGGCCGTTTTGATCGTGAAATGGAAAGGAGAGTAAATGCTGGTTGTAAGGTGCATTGGGTGCTTTGGGAACTTTTGCTAGGAATGTAAATGTTTCCAAAGAAGCCCGTTTGAGTATATACAATGCAGTTTTAGTGCCTACGTTGATGTATGGTAGTGAATGTTGGGTTTGGTTGCAAAAGCATAAACGGAAAATGACTGCTGTGGAAATGAGATTTTTACGTGGGTTATGTGGTGTAAATAGGAAAGATCGAGTACGAAATAGATTAGTGTATGATGAGTGTGAATTTGAAAAAAATGTTGTAGCAAAAGTTAGTGTTAGTCAGTTAAGATGGTTCGAACATGTTGAGCGAATGTCTAATGAACGTTTGGTTAAAAAGATTTATTTGAATGATTTTGATGGTATACGTTTGCGTGGACGTCCGATGAGTAGTTGGAGTGGTATGATTGAGAGTGTTTTGCGTGAGCGAAAGTTTCCAAGTAGTAGAAATAAAAGAGCATGTATGAGAGGAATTATGAATGTGGTTGAAGCAAAAGTTGCTTGTTTGGATAGGAATGTTTGGAGGCGACTGATTTCGGGATGATGAAAATAGTTTGTGCCACACCTTTTTGGATACATGGCGTGATTGTGTATGTATATATATGTAGTAATAGGTGTAGCAGTCAGACTCATTTGTAGTTTGATAATCAAGCTTCTAATAATTTTATTAGATTCATCAGGGATCGATTAGAAAGAGTTTTTTATGCAGTTTTGCATAGTTTACAATTTTCAACAAATAATAATTTATTTAAAATACTCATTAAGCCAATTGTGACATTCGCCATATAGACCCGGTCCGGTCCGGTCCGAGCCCAAGGCACTATCTAATTCTATTGCTCGGTCCGGCACAAAACCTACATTTACACCTAGGCCCTTGTAGGTCTCAAAAATATACATAACTTGTACAACAAATACACATTTTAGTAATTAAATTATTTAAATATTTTTAACAGTATAATTTAATATTATGATTTTTTTGTAGATTTTCTTTTTAAATTATAGTTATCCTGAACATTTATTAATTACTGATATGCAAACAAAGTATCAAAATATTCGTTGGTTGGAATTGTTAAATATTACGACACCTTCTCTACATATCGATAACAATACTATCTTTGGAGTTCAAGTAAGTATATAACTAAACTTATAATTTGATTTTATGAAATGCTCGTTGATTTAAACTAAACAAAATTAGAAATATTTATGGATAAAGCCATACACAGACCAGTTTGTTATTATCACATATATATACTAAGAAATAGGATTACAAATTTGATATTTTTTCACCAAAAGTTCGGGAACAGCATTCTTTTTAAATCATATTTTATAATTAAATTGCATACAAAAACTATCCTCAAAGTTTGTTTTATATGCTTTCTGGGTGTCCCATTTTAATCCGCCACTTGCAATAACTCTAAAATCGTGCATCGGACAAAAAAATGTTAGGGATGAAAAATAAATGGTTTTGAGAGGGACATCTGATGCAGGAACCCTTGCGCCCCCTTCCCCACCGGACCAACTAGGTGGCGGAAATGGGGAACAACTTTGAAATCTTAAATAGAACCCCTTATTTTTTATTGCAGATTCAAATGGACCACTAAAAAGTATGTAAATTTTATTTTGAGATTTTTTGTCTTCAATAGATGACGCTGCAAACAGCAAAATGTGTTTTTTTAAATGAAATTGAACACAAAAAATCAACACTTCTGTTGGAGACAGATATACGGATTCAGGTGTACCGCTGCAATGATGGTGATGATGCGTGAGTCCTCATCACAATTTGCTTTGGGCCGGTGTCGTTTTAGGTGACCTTGACGCAACCGTTCTGCCAGATCTCGCATTGTACTTTGCGACGGACTTCGACGATCCAGAAATTGTTAGCGATACAGCCTCACTTCTACGGTGTAATTGTTTCCCGACTGTATAATTACTTTTAGGATGTCCACAATTTCTGCCGGTAAGTAATCCATGGTTACTCAAGGACGTAATTTTATGTACTAAACTCATTTTCATTTTTTAAAAATTAAAACATTTGAAAAACAAAGAAACAAAAAACAAAACAATCCAATAGAAGTGTTGATTTTTGTGTTCAATTTCATTAAAAAAAAAACACATTTTGCTGTTTGCAGCGCCATATATCAAAGATAAAAAAATTCTCAAAATAAAATTTACATATTTTTTTAATGGTTTTATCCGAATCTGCAATAAAAAATACGGAGTTCTATTTAAGATTTCAAAGTTGCCCTCCGATCACGCTCTCACAGAGGGTCCGGAGGGGCAAGGGTCGCTGAATCAGATGTCCCCCTCGAAACTATTTACTTTTCATTCGAATTTTTTTTTGTCTAATGCACGATTTTATAGTTATTGCAAGTGGCTGATTAAAATTATATATATATATATATATATATATATATATATATAGTAAAATGTTTTAACGGGAAGATAGTCAATGGCTAGATGTTAAAATCAAATTCTTGCGGTGTCATTTTACGGGACCTTGAATTTTTTTATTATATTCAATAAAACTGGTTATACATTGCAATAAATTTGATAATAACAAGTATTGTAACTTATATGTTCTTGTTAGAAAATGAAGAAACATAAAATTAAACATAAATGGTACAGTAATCATAAAAAAGTAAATTGTACGGAAACATAAATACACAAACTAGACAACAGTAACGTTCATATTAAACTCCGACCTATCATCAGTAGTTTAAATACGCCTAACAGCAAAATAACCATTTTTATCAAGAATATCCTGACCAGGGCGTATAATATTGACAATGATTACTACATAAGGAATTCCACAGAATTTACTAACTTTATACAAAACAAAAAACTTCCAAGCAACTACGTGTTAGTAAGTTTTGATGTAGTGTCACTATATAGTAATATTTCTCAAGAACTTGTTATAGAGGTGCTAACCAAGACATGGAACAACATTGACACACATACGAATCTTCCTAAACAGCTGTTCCTAGAACTGATAAAATTTATTTTTGATACCACTGTTTTTAGTTTTAATGAGGTTTATTACAAACAAACGTTTGCGTTACCCATGGGTTCTAGTACTAGCCCTATTCTGGCACAATATGTCTTAGATCACGTATTAGACAACTGCATTCCTGCCTTTAAAACAAAACCAGTTTTTATCAAAAAATATGTAGATGATATAATTTGCGCTATACCTACGAACGAAGTAGACAGTTCTCTGAATATACTCAACAAATTTAATAAACATACACAATTCACTGTGGAACAAAAAAATAATTTTTCTATTCCTTTTCTTGACATATTACTCACCAGAAACCAATTGTTATTCAAAACCGTTAGCTTCAGGAAGAATTATCCATGCAAAATCGAATCACCAAAAACATATAAAAACGAACACAATTTTGGGGTAAAAAAACAGAATGATTAATCTATCACATGTGTCAAAAAGAAACAAAAATTTACTAACATTCAAAAAAATGCTAATTGATAACGGTTATTCCAACAAGGAGATAAATAGATTGCATTATTCTAGTCCAAACATCTGTGACAAAAAAATAATTCCTGATTGGCTTTTTACAGAAAAAGAAATAATAGAACATAATAAAGATATAACCATATGCTCACTACCTATTGTCCCAGGATTAACAGACAACATTATCAACATTTTGAAAAAAAGATGACATTAAAATTGTAAAAAACAACGCACTAACAATAAAAGCTACGTTTACAAGACTGAAAGACAGTGACCCCAAAGAAAAAAGGTCCAATATAATCTACATTATTCCTTAAAAAAAAAAAAAGATTAGAAAATGATCTACTGTGGCGAAATTTAAATAAAAATAATATTATAAAAAATCCCAAAACCACACTTAAACTAAAATAAAGCTAAATACGTATTTCGGAAGCTAAGCTTCCATCTTCAGTAGCAAATAAAATCTACAAAAATCTTACCTGTGATCCAAAGTACATAATCACTTAAGCACTTGTCGAAGATCACAGATATAGTTTCCGAGTTCCCCTATGAAAATGTCCAAATTATCCCACCCTGTACATTGTTACAACTTGTGTATCGAAAATGGTGGTCGTAACTTCGAACAATTTTTATAAAGTTTAATGCACTATTATTTCTAATAAAATGTTCCTTAACTTAACTACTCTTTGACGTTGTAATAATTAAAATTGTTTTTAACGATATCTAGTGTATCTTGACACCGAGAAATTTTCGGACACTAGTTTATTAATAAAAAATGTTTCTCTAAGTGCACTCTATCATTTCTGAAAATTAGGAATAGTTATTCTGTTACAGCCTATATATATATATATATATATATATATATATATATATATATATTAGGGTGGTCTTTATTTTGGCAAAGTCGGAAATTTGTTGTTCCCACCCGCCAAAATTACTCCAAATAAATAAAAAAAAAATGTCCATACACTTCTCAGACTTTGAAAAATATGATTTCAATAATCATTATAGCTCTATTTTGAGTCATAATTCATATTTTCAAATTCACACCACTCCGTTAATAATCATTGGAATGGCATAAATTTTGAACTATTAAAAAGCATATGTCAATACCTTTTTGGTGATTATTTCGAATTTTTTTTATAGTGAATACAATAAAATTTATATCGCAAAATGTCTAAAAAGGCAATTTCCCTATTTAAGCTAAATTGAAATTTTCAGGTCTGGGAAGTGTATGAACATTTATTTTTTATTTATTTGGAATAATTTTGGTGGATAGGAGCAACAAATTTCTGACTTTCCCAAAATAAGAACTACCCTAATATATATATATATATATATATATATATATATATATATAATATATATATATATATATATATATATAATAATATATATGTATATATATATATATATATATATATATATATATATATGTAAATTGTTTTAACGGGAAGATAGTCAATGGTTAGTTGTTAAAATCAAATTCTCATGTAAGATTCAATTTGTCAAGCTTTCGGTGTTATTTTACACCTTCTTCAGGACCTGGAATATTTTTTATTATATTCAATAAAATGGTTTTACATTACAATAGTTTGATAATAATAAGTATTGTAACTTACATGTTCTTGTTAGAAATTGAAGAAACAAAATTAAACATAAATGGTACAGCAATCATAAAAGTAAATTGTACAGAAACATAAACTTCAAAATATAATTAAAACTTAACAAACTAATGTTCAATAATAATAAAATGTAACACAAGAAGTTGTAGTCAAATAATAAAATAATAAATAAATAATAAATAATAAAATAAAATAAAATTTTTGAATTGATATTTAAAACTCTGTATAAAAATATTAAAAATTTTCGAACATTCGAGAAAAAACACAAAATGAGACATAGTAACACAAGTTATACAAGTTATAACAATAATTTTGCGCTAATTTTGAAAAGTATTAATTTGAAAATTTTGTTGAATTTATGGTATGTGTTGCCATCTATTGTAAATTTAAAATATGTTGGGCAAAAATTTTTTGATTTTGACAGAATTATTAATTGATTATGATAAACAACAACATAACCTTTAAATTTTTATCAAGTGATCAACTATTTTATTTTTTGTTTTATGTATTTTTGTATCAAAAAATCATAAGTCACACTTAAATTTTGCGTATCTGCACGTTTGTTGATAGTTTTTTTATTGTTCGATTTTATGTATATCGTTTCTAGTATAGATCTTTTTAGATTATTTTTTTCCGTATCTAAAATACTGCTGTTTTCATAATCAACATTATGTTTCGTATTTTTAACATGGATTGATAATGCAGTTGAGCCAGGTTTCAATTTGTTATCCGATTTATGCTGTGTCAGTCTGTCTTTCAATAACCTGCCTGTGTTGCCAATATAGTTCAATTCACAATCTTTGCAAGGAATATTGTAAATAATATTAGACCTTTTTTCTTTGGGGTCACTGTCTTTAAGTCTTGTAAACGTAGCTTTTATTTTTAGTGCGTTGTGTTTAACTATTTTCATGTCATCGGTTTTCAAAATGTTAATAATGTTGTCAGTTAATCCTGGGACATGAATGATACCACTGTTTTCAGTTTTAATGATGTTTATTACAAACAAACGTTTGCGTTACCCATGGGTTCTAGTATTAGCCCTATTCTGGCTCAATATGTCTTAGATCACGTATTAGACAATTGCATTCCTGCCTTTAAAACGAAACCGGTTTTTATTAAGAAATATGTTGATGATATAATTTGCTCTATACTAGAGATGGGCATTTCTGAAAAAATCTTTATCCGATCCGATCCGAATCCGATCTGCGTTAGATCCGAATCCGATCCGTATCCGAATAACTTTATGCAAATCCGATCCGTATCCGATCCGAATCCGAACTGTATCCGAGTTGTATCCGAACTGTATCCGAACTGTATCGGAACTATATCCGAACTATATCCGAACAGTATCCGAACTATATCCGAACTGTATCCGAACCGTATCCGAGTTGTATCCGAGTATCCAAACTGTATCCAAATATCCGAACTGCATCCGAGTATCCGAACTGTATCCGAATTGCATTCGAACTATATCCGATCCGCCTGTATACCCGTATTCTCAGTAAGTTATTTTAGGTACAATTTGACTGACCTTGTGGCCCAGATGTGCGGCGAGACAGTCATCCAGATGGTTTGCGTGACTTGGGTTTAGCTGCCTGCAGGTTCAGGTACTTGGGGTAATACGATGGGTAAAGACTTAATTCGAGTTTTTACCAAAAACCAAATTATTATTATTTTGGCATTTTAAAATTTGTAATTACAATTCACAAATTTTTCATTTATTTTATTCATATTTTATTATATTTAAGTAGATATAAATGGTAAGTATAATATTGTATTATAGTTATTATTATTATTATATAGGAATTGGAAAATTTTAACAGTTTCTTGTATTTCGAAAACATTTTATTAGTTGCATTTATTTTTTTTTTTTCTATAGTATGCATAATTTTAATGTTTTCATTGGAAAAACTATGATTAGTTTATATTAAATAGTTTGCAAGAATACAATAAAAATAGTAATAAAGTAATAAACGAAATCTGTTAGAAGCATTGGAAATACAGAACTGTTAAAAATTCCCAATATATAGTTTTCAGTGACTAATCTAATATACAGAATGTTTACGGTAACTCACTATTTTTTTCTTTTCTATTTAAAGAGTCCATTAAATTATACAAAATGCTCAAAATTATGTTAAAACATAGATAACATTTTTTTCAATCAGTGGTTCTCAACATATTGAATACAAATTTATTATTTTAAATAGCATAATATAATTTTTAATTCATTTTTCGAAAGATAATTTCAATTTTTTATAGCCGTACGTAAAATTTTTTTTTTAAATATTTATTTAAATTTTTTTAATATAATTTAAAAATATTAGTACTTTAGTTGAACATGAAGCATTGTTTTCAATAAAAAATAGTTTGAAATACACTAAATTAGAGTTCAGTAAATTTACGTTTAATCAAAGCTTATTTATTAGATTTGTTTTAATCGCTTTTATGTTTATATATATTTCAATGGAACGCTATATAAATTTTTATCTTGTATTACTTGCCTTTTAATTGTTTGTAAGTTATGTACTATTTTTTGGATTGATTTTATATTTTCTAAAATAAATTTTTTGTATACATTTTTCATATCTTTTTTATTTATATGTAGTACAGATTCTTAATAATAAAATGTAAAATAAAAATAAGCTATAAATGTAATTATTAAAGTTTTAATTTATAATATAATTGAAAGAAAAAAGTTTGTGCCTTTAGTATTTAAAAAATAAAAAAATTATTACAATTATTATTATTTTTAATGTAATATTTAAAATAATTTATTTACTCAGTAAACAAACAAAAGTATATTTTCAATATGTGCTATATACATATACCTATACATTAATAATTAAAAAAAAAACTTATTTAAATGTAATGCATCCGACCCATATTCGATCCGAATCTATCCGATTTTATTCGATATCCGAAATTTATCCGATCCGAAACAATATCTGAATTTATCCGATTGTATCCGATATCCGAAATTTATCCGATCCGAAACAGTATACGACTTTATCCGATCCGATCCGAACTCAATTGTATCCGATCCGATATCCGAAGATATGGTATCCGATCCGATCCGATATCCGAACATATGTTATCCGAACATATGTTATCCGATCCGATCCGATATCCGAACATATTGTATCCGATCCGACCCGTATCCGACTTCGGATCGGATATTTTCGGATCGGATTCGGATTTCGGATATTTTTGCCCATCTCTACTCTATACCTTCGAATGAGATAGACAGTTCTTTGAATATTCTCAACAATTTTAATAAACATATACAATTCACTGTGGAACAAGAAAATAATTATTCTATTCCTTTTCTTGACATATTACTCACCAGAAACCAAGACAATATTGTCACAACCAATTGGTATTCAAAACCGTTAGCTTCAGGCAGAATTATCCATGCAAAATCTAATCACCAAAAACATATAAAAACTAACACAATTTCAGGGTATATATATATATATATATATATATATATATATATATATATATATATATAAGTTTATACATATACGTCTAATCATATTTAAAATTGTTACAGTATCCACTCCGAATAGAAGCGCTAAATGAGTTACTTGGCCAAACACCAAAACGTACTATTGCTAATTACATTATTTGGTGGACATTGTTTAGATTAATAGATGAAATTAGTATTAAACCTAATGATTTACATGAAACAATGTTACCGCTTAGGATTGCTACCGGAAAATACGAAGATCCACCAAGATGGCAAACCTGTATTAGAAAAGTGAAAGAGTATTTCCATCCCGCATTAATTTCGAGATATAACAAGAAATATTTGAGCAAAGAAGATTTCAATGAATTAGATAAAATTGAAAAATACATTCATACAGCAAGTTTAAGTTTAGAAATAGCCAAGTCGCTAAACTTTACTCTCCTAATGAAAGATATCAAAAAATTGGAAAATTTACCAATAAAACGTTTAAATGATTCTTTTGTGAACAACTTATATAAAAAGGTAATTAGTAAGAGTGCCAGATTTATGCAGATCAATTTCAACTTCAACTGCAATCTATTCTGCAACTGTAATAAATATGCATTACCATATGTACCCGTGCTTGCATTCTACTACCGCTTTCAATTAAATTTTGCTTAATTTAATAGATAATTAACTCTTATCTTTTATAGTTTAGGTTATATTGACGTATGACTAGTACTCGTAGCATTAAACTTTCTGACAATTACAACAAAACATCAAAAAAATTACGATATTTTCTGTTTAAATAATAATATGATAGAAATGGAAATAAATAAAATAGTATCAGTTTCTTAATTATCATTATTCGAAATATTAAAGGAATTTATTTTAAGGATCAAAGGGTGTAATATACATACATGAGTCAGTTACATTTATCTTTATCGTATTGTAACGTGAATTTGTTTCGTCTCGGGGCTGTCTGAGTAGTATTGGAAATATATATTAAATAATTACCATCATACTTGCGATTGTATTTTACTATCATTTATTTACATCACTTAAACACTAAATAACAATACTGTACAATAACAATACAACGGTTAGCCGAACGAAGCTAAACAACAATTAAACTATTTACATTTACTTATAATTAACATTACAACTATCGGACACTACTTATAAACTAACACTACATTAATACACTTGCGCACATATTTATATCACAATTATTTATCTCACTAACACGAACTCCCACTAATCTATTATTTATATTACGTGAGTTACGACCCACCATGGCCCGGCCATCGCCTCGGTTTACGCGTACCGAATCACTGGCGACCCAACCAGACGGCTTGCTTCTATCATAACTTGATCGTAACTGAATCTTGCTTATAACCGCGGCTGTCATATACCGCAATCGGGTATTCTAGACTGTTATTCGGGTTGCTTCGAGAAGCATGTAGAACATTCTATACAACTGCAGTTCAACGTTACGCAGACGTCATCGCATTCCATTCGTAGTAAACACGACTTAAATAACAGCGTCAATCTTGTTCGGCATCCTTCTACTACGTTCTAAATGATGACTACTTTGTTTTGTTACAGTATGAATGTTTCATTTTATCGATAGTTGTAGTTTAAGTTTAAGTTGTAGTTTAGTTTGAAGTTGAACTTGACCTGCATGAATCCGCCATAATAATTAATAATTTAACGCACCATGGTTTAAACCTGGCTTGGGTATATGTTGAGACCATAACTTTTAAGTACGATTGATAATCTAAATATTTATTTTACAATAACTAAATACTAGGTGCATATAATACTAGCTTTTATATAGCAGAGTATACAGAGTGTTCATACATATTAACATACTGAATGATCCACATATATGAGGTGATCACCGACATATATATATATATATATATATATATATATATACATATACAGGGTGATTTATTAGTAATTGGAAATATTTTAACTGGAGTATCCTGGGTTCAGAATATAAAGATTTAACCCAAATCACTTTCATAAAATGTGGCTCCTTACTGAGCTACAGGGTGTTTTATTTAAAAATTTAAAAATGATTTTTGCCCAGTACTTTAAAACTATTTGACGTATCCTTATTATACTTGACACGAAGTGTAGGTACCGTACACCATACTAAATTATGTTAAATAAAAGTTTCTGGCTATTTCCAGTGGCGTACAGCAGGGGCAAGTGAGAGGTTGATCCTTCCTAAATTTTACGCCACTGGTGGAATTGTCATTTTAGCACAATTTTTTGATTCTCCAATACTTTCTGTGTAAAAAACATACTCTTCCTTTGTAACGATAAAGATACTATTTTTCGAGATATTTAAATTTAAACATTAAGCTGCATCCTTGGGATTTTTTCATAATTTGCTCAAAAAAATCTGACAAAATAGAGAAAAAAATAAGCTACATAATAACTAAGTAACTTTTTTCTCTAACTCATTCTGGGTTGGCAGGAAAAATTATTGAAAATTCATATTTTCTGCATTTTAATTTGTTAAAAATATTAATTTTTGCAGAAACTTTCACTTTTTATTGCAGTTTTGAATTTTCCTTCTAAAACTACAATAAAAATTAGGGGGGCCCCATTTAAGTTTCTCAAGTCACCGCCCCCCCCCCTCCCGGGGGCGTGGGGGTAGTTCAGTGCCACGATTCAATAGCTCTCCAAAAATAAAGAAAGGCGTGTTTTATAACTTAGCGATCCGTCGTTTCGTTTTCGAGATATTCAACCGTTCCAGGAGTTTTGGGTCAGCCTGTATATCATATAATATTAGTAAAATACGGTGTTGGCAAATTTCCGAGAAAAAATTACTAAAATTAAAAAAAAAATATTAAGGCCGTGTTATTTAACCAATTTCAATCAAATTTTCACAAAAAAATTTCCTAGCGCTTACATAAATTTTATAATTTTAATTAAATTCAGTATTGCCAACTTTTCGACAAAAAAAGTATTAATAATTACCTACCAAAGTGTGTACAGTTGTTTTAAATAAATTATGTATTTTTTTGCATATAATTATTTAAAAATTCCATATTTCGAAAAGCAATGAGTATTGGATCCAAGAGTATTAGAATTTTTTTCTTGTTTTCATCTCTACTATCACCTACCAAAGTGTTTAAAGTTTTTTTTATTAACACTCTGTATAATGCTATAATAGAAGAATACGGTAATGAAAAAAGAAAAAAATTATAATCATTTTCATCTATAATTTATTTTGTTGGAAATAAGAAAAAATCAAAGATGACAATAATTATAATTTTTCCGATTTTAAAAAAATTGTTGATATTACCTACTACGGTTGTTTTATTATTTATAAAAAAATAAACATTTCACTTATAATATAGTTTTATTAAGAAAAGATATTCTATATAAAATTTTATATTTTTAATAACAATTGGTTTACATATTCATAACTGGAACAATGACAAATTCACTATATTAACAAAAAAATACATTCTATTTATTCTTTGTTACCGTAAAGAAGCCAGAATTTAAATGGCAAAATATTGGTTACTAACAATAAATTGATCGTATATATTGTGACATTTAGATGAAGAAAAATATTTGATGTTAAATTTTAAATTTTATCAAAGTGTTCAAATTTTGAAATATTTTATTCATCTGATTTTTATCCTACCTGTCACCCATAATGGGCACGGCGTCAGTTGTTTGGAGGAGAGCGGGGTCGTAGGTGGGGTTGGTAGGAACTTTATTTTGTGATGTTGGTAAATTAGGTGGGCGCCAGTCAAAGCGGAATGTTGACGCAAAATTGAGAAGCTTTGACAAATCTCAAAAAGGAACTTAACGGGATAGGGATTTATTTCATTTTTCGAGAATTTGTTTCGGAAATGCGATAAATAATTAAATAAAAAAATTACTTACAATTTTGTAATTCGAGATGTTATATTGCATGATATTCCAAATACAGAGTACGTACGTCGTTTGTTTGATGTCTGCTGGTTAGCGGGTGGTCTAGCTAAAGAAGATCTTCTTCTGCGTTTTCGTCAGCGCCGAGGAGATGCAGAAT
The DNA here is from genome assembly GCA_963966155.1 of Clivina fossor. Classification (NCBI taxonomy): domain Eukaryota; kingdom Metazoa; phylum Arthropoda; class Insecta; order Coleoptera; family Carabidae; genus Clivina; species Clivina fossor. The sequence continues at coordinate 368,515 of CAWYQG010000030.1, forward strand.
GTACAGCGCAACAAAGCGGCATGATCGTGGATGGAGACATCATGAGAATGATCGCCCTCGTAATCGGAATACGCCCCGCGGGCTTTAGTACGACATAAACATCATCATCCAATCCATAATTACTGCTCGACTTATTGGATGGTCGAAATCTTTCATTGGCTGATCCAAACTCGGTTTCCACAATTTACTGGTGCCGCTATACATCTGAATCTCGCTCGGACACCGTTGAAAACGACAGCCTGTTCATCTAAACATGAGGGGGCACAGCAGATTTATCCAGAATACAAACATGATAAAATCAAACAAATCGAACTTGAAATAAAAGTCGATACAATCGAAATCACAAGATAGGCAATAGTTTCATACAATATCATCAATATAACAAATTAATACGGAATCCAAATACTTTACAATTTACAATTTAAATTACACAAATCATAAATCAACTCAAGCAACGTTAATAAATTTAGCAAACAAAATAAATATCAGATTACAAAATTTAAGCGATAATCACATAATTCAATTAGCAACAAAATGATAACAGCAGAATAATCTCATAATAGAAAAGTTAAACGATAATTGCATAGTTCACTTAGCGAACAAAATAAATAACAACAGTATAATCGCAAAATACAAAAGCTAAGTGAAAATAGCATAGTTCAAAAAAATGATACAAGCAAAATTAAAATATTTAACTAGAAACAAAAATACGTAACTCAAAGAAAATTCAACAATACTACAATAAAATGACTCAACAATGTTTCCTAGCTAAATAAGTTAAAGTTACTTGCTCAACAAAAATATTCAATTTCAAGATAGTACAACCATCAATAAATTTGCTACTTACAGTTTACTGCACGTCATTCATACAACAAAGAAAAGGGATCACGAAGAGGGAACATAGAACATGGAACAGAGGGGGGGTCGCGTGCGCAGGAGAGACAAAACACGAAAGTACTTTAGCCGATCTAGACCGAATGTCTTTCCCGTAATTTGTAAATCCGGAAGCCAATGAACGCATTCTGATCTTATAGGAGTAGCCCACGAAAACATAGGGTATTTCACCGAGAATTACGACGTGGCCACCAAAAAATATACTCAAACAAAATATCATCACAGCCGATACAGCTTCTTCAGCCTAAAATTTAAGTGCTGTGATAATAGCAAAAATATACGATACGATAAACCAAAAAATCATCGCAACACGACCAATGGCACGTGGCCTCAAAATAACTCGTATTGCAACAATCCCGAACTCTACAAAAGTTCAAACATTAAAACGTCGGTCGTTTTAATACGCAAATAAAATTATCAAATCCGTGCTCGCAGCACGGCACAAAAAAATCTGAAGATCATAACGCGCTCTAGCAAGGGCTCGAAATTTACAAATACAGACAATGATACGCACTAAAGACTTTCACAAACGGAAAACGGGAAGGAAAATCTACTAGTATTTACAAAAGAAAGAAATGAGGATTGGAACGGGAATCTGTGCTGCTTCAAGGTTAATTTTATCATCACAAAATTACTAATCTTCAAATAAACTATAACGATACAAACTCTAATAAATTGAACTCTACAAATCATAACTCAAAACAAAATAACTAACAAAATTATTCAAGAAAGAATTTGGCTTTACTAAATATAACAAAACGTAATCAAATGTAAGTTGACCATCATTGTATTCATGAGAGCGAAAATTTACGTTACTAAAATAATCCAAACATCAAAAAAATCTCATGAATAACAATTCAAACATAATACAAAATAAATAAATTGTCAACTTACATCGTTTCAAATCCAAACGAACCAATTCCATATTGAATACAAAAACTTATCAGGCCGCATGGTAAATTAACCTTCAACTCATCACAGATATAACGAAGACAAAACCAGTAGAAGTCTGCTCAGCTCGGTAGTTGCCTGCTAATTTCACACATTTTAATCAATATTGCCAATTTACTAAAAAATAAATACTCTATAAAAATATCATTTTTTATACAAAATTTGACTCGTGACAAAAAGTGTTTTTGTCACACAGCCCTTCCACCAAAAAAAATTTTTTTTTTCATTTACAAAAAAAATTTTAACTTTCCAACAAAGAAATATTCGTTACTCAATAAAATACTCAAATCAAAGAAAAACTAATCAATCAAAAAACTGTGAAATCTCATCTCACTCAGTGCACTAAACAAAATATAAATCGTGACTCAATCAGATACGACATAATATAACACAACATAATAAATCAAATGAGTAAGTAGCAAATATAACATAATACAAATCATAAATAATCATCATAACTAAACATGAAATGTAAGTAGCAATTACAAAAAATAATAACCAGAACTAAATAAATTTTCGAACTCAAATTCTCGGAAAAGTGAAAGGAAGGAATGGACTAATTCGAAGACAAAAAATTATGTGCAAAGTAAATCACAATATGAACAAAAGCCCCACGCGTTGGAGCGCCAAAATTATGTGTGACATTTAGATGAAGAAAAATATTAGATGTTAAATTTAAAATTTTATCAAAGTGTTCAAATTTTGAAATATTTTATTCATCTGATTTTTATCCTACCTGTCACCCATAATGGGCACGGCGTCAGTTGTTTGGAGGAGAGCGGGGTCGTAGGTGGGGTTGGTAGGAACTTTATTTTGTGATGTTGGTAAATTAGGTGGGCGCCAGTCAAAGCGGAATGTTGACGCAAAATTGAGAAGCTTTGACAAATCTCAAAAAGGAACTTAACGGGATAGGGATTTATTTCATTTTTCGAGAATTTGTTTCGGAAATGCGATAAATAATTAAATAAAAAAATTACTTACAATTTTGTAATTCGAGATGTTATATTGCATGATATTCCAAATACAGAGTACGTACGTCGTTTGTTTGATGTCTGCTGGTTAGCGGGTGGTCTAGCTAAAGAAGATTTTCTTCTGCGTTTTCGTCAGCGCCGAGGAGATGCAGAATGTACAGCGCAACAAAGCGGCATGATCGTGGATGGAGACATCATGAGAATGATCGCCCTCGTAATCGGAATACGCCCCGCGGGCTTTAGTACGACATAAACATCATCATCCAATCCATAATTACTGCTCGACTTATTGGATGGTCGAAATCTTGCATTGGCTGATCCAAACTCGGTTTCCACAATTTACTGGTGCCGCTATACATCTGAATCTCGCTCGGACACCGTTGAAAACGACAGCCTGTTCATCTAAACATGAGGGGGCACAGCAGATTTATCCAGAATACAAACATGATAAAATCAAACAAATCGAACTTGAAATAAAAGTCGATACAATCGAAATCACAAGATAGGCAATAGTTTCATACAATATCATCAATATAACAAATTAATACGGAATCCAAATACTTTACAATTTACAATTTAAATTACACAAATCATAAATCAACTCAAGCAACGTTAATAAATTTAGCAAACAAAATAAATATCAGATTACAAAATTTAAGCGATAATCACATAATTCAATTAGCAACAAAATGATAACAGCAGAATAATCTCATAATAGAAAAGTTAAACGATAATTGCATAGTTCACTTAGCGAACAAAATAAATAACAACAGTATAATCGCAAAATACAAAAGCTAAGTGAAAATAGCATAGTTCAAAAAAATGATACAAGCAAAATTAAAATATTTAACTAGAAACAAAAATACGTAACTCAAAGAAAATTCAACAATACTACAATAAAATGACTCAACAATGTTTCCTAGCTAAATAAGTTAAAGTTACTTGCTCAACAAAAATATTCAATTTCAAGATAGTACAACCATCAATAAATTTGCTACTTACAGTTTACTGCACGTCATTCATACAACAAAGAAAAGGGATCACGAAGAGGGAACATAGAACATGGAACAGAGGGGGGGTCGCGTGCGCAGGAGAGACAAAACACGAAAGTACTTTAGCCGATCTAGACCGAATGTCTTTCCCGTAATTTGTAAATCCGGAAGCCAATGAACGCATTCTGATCTTATAGGAGTAGCCCACGAAAACATAGGGTATTTCACCGAGAATTACGACGTGGCCACCAAAAAATATACTCAAACAAAATATCATCACAGCCGATACAGCTTCTTCAGCCTAAAATTTAAGTGCTGTGATAATAGCAAAAATATACGATACGATAAACCAAAAAATCATCGCAACACGACCAATGGCACGTGGCCTCAAAATAACTCGTATTGCAACAATCCCGAACTCTACAAAAGTTCAAACATTAAAACGTCGGTCGTTTTAATACGCAAATAAAATTATCAAATCCGTGCTCGCAGCACGGCACAAAAAAATCTGAAGATCATAACGCGCTCTAGCAAGGGCTCGAAATTTACAAATACAGACAATGATACGCACTAAAGACTTTCACAAACGGAAAACGGGAAGGAAAATCTACTAGTATTTACAAAAGAAAGAAATGAGGATTGGAACGGGAATCTGTGCTGCTTCAAGGTTAATTTTATCATCACAAAATTACTAATCTTCAAATAAACTATAACGATACAAACTCTAATAAATTGAACTCTACAAATCATAACTCAAAACAAAATAACTAACAAAATTATTCAAGAAAGAATTTGGCTTTACTAAATATAACAAAACGTAATCAAATGTAAGTTGACCATCATTGTATTCATGAGAGCGAAAATTTACGTTACTAAAATAATCCAAACATCAAAAAAATCTCATGAATAACAATTCAAACATAATACAAAATAAATAAATTGTCAACTTACATCGTTTCAAATCCAAACGAACCAATTCCATATTGAATACAAAAACTTATCAGGCCGCATGGTAAATTAACCTTCAACTCATCACAGATATAACGAAGACAAAACCAGTAGAAGTCTGCTCAGCTCGGTAGTTCACGCAAGAGAGAGAGATTTCCACCTGTACAAGCCTATTTATGTGCCTGCTAATTTCACACATTTTAATCAATATTGCCAATTTACTAAAAAATAAATACTCTATAAAAATATCATTTTTTATACAAAATTTGACTCGTGACAAAAAGTGTTTTTGTCACAATATATATATATATATATATATATATATATATATATATATATATATATATATATATATACTGGGAGTCCCATTTTAATCCGCCAGTTGCAATAACTTTAAAATCGTGCATCAAACAAAGAAAATGTTGCGAATGAAAAGTAAATGGTTTCGAGGGGGACATCTGATGCACGGACCCTTGCCCTCTCCGGACCTCCTTGGGGGCGAGAACGGAGGGCAACTTTGAAATCTTAAACGGAACTCTCTATTTTTATTGCAGATTCGGATTGACCATTAAAATTTTATTTTAAGACTTTTTATTAACAGCATTTTATTTCTCAGTTTATCAGTCTTCAATTTGAAAAAAGGTGTAACTAAGTACCATATTCAAGTTCTTTTCAGTTCTTTGGGAGGGGGGGGGTTCAAGGATCACTTAATCAGATATCCCCTCGAAACCATTAACTTAAAGTTATCCCCCTCGAAACCATTAACTTAAAGTTAATGGTTTCTAGGGGGATATCTGATGCAGTGACCCTTGACTCCCCACAACCAACAGAACTGAAAAGAACTTGAATATCATATTTAGTTACACCTTTTTTTTTATATATCTATATATATATATATATATATATATATATATATATATATATATATATATATTTGTTTTAAATCATACATATAGTATGCTCTCCACTACAGTTTCAAAGTAATTTTTTTCTCATTCCAAATCATGATTTTGATTTTCTCTGTATTCCAGCCAATATTATAAAAATTTTGTACTTAATTTTGGATCTACAAGAATCTACAAGCATTTTATCAACAATAGCTTTTTCTTGTGAAATGTAAGATAAACTTTTTCTCCATTTGTATAAAACTTTTTGGGACACATATATATATATATATATATATATATATATATATATATATATATATATATGTGACCTGGTCTACGAAAAGGGAGCTTAGGTTGCAAAACATCATTTTCCAATTTTTACCGATTTCGATTGAGTTTGAGACGCTCTTTCACATGGTGAAAACCAAAAAAGCTATAACTTGTTCAGAAGTTCAATATAAATGAAAAGAAAGAAGAGTACAAAAACAAAAACACAGAATTTTTGTGAAAATCTAGAATAAGGAAATTCGAACCTAGCAAGTTACGCGATTAACTACTCTAATATTCTGAGCAGGAACAAAACTTGAACATACTTGAACATAATAACATAATGCAACACCGGGCGTTACACCGACAAGAGAACAACTAACGACAAACTGACGAAACGCGTTGTTTATCTGTAACAGCGGTTTTATTAAAAACTAGTTTTCGAACATAAGCCCTTTTTTCGTAGACCAGCTCATATATATATATATATATATATATATATATATATATATATATATATATATATATATATATATATATAGGAATAAAATTACGTTGAAACTGTAGTGGAGAGCATACTATTTGTATGATTTAAAACAAATTTTTATTATAGTTTCTTCTTTATGCATAATAATTAATTATAAATGTAATTTCTGAATAATACTGCCAACTTTTGGTGAAAAAATATAAAAATATTAATCGTGTTTCTTAGTATTTATATGATAACGTCAAAGTGATCTATATATGGGTTTACACATATAGTTTTAATCATATTTAATTTTAAATATATATATATATATATATATATATATATATATATGTGTGTATATATGTATGTACATTTACGTACAATGAATGTTAATAAAAGTAAGTTAATTAATTTTAGATTGATATAAATGAAACACTATTTTTTGAATCGCAACTACAAGTAGAGAACGAATTAAAAGGTCATATTCATGTCGATCATTTCACTTCTACTATCGGAAATAATACCTATGGTAATATTTGTATAATTTTCTTTTAATAATTATTTTGACAGCAATGCATTCTTAGATGTGTCATTTTGTTTGCAGGTCCTTTGCCAATGTTCATGCAAGATCTCGTATTTACATCAGGAAGACCTAAAAGCATGAATTATGCTAGTGTTAGATACATATCTGATGATTTAAAACTTTTAAAATTCGAAGATATTATAAAATTTGGTAATTGTTTTCGAAAGCAAATTGACTTGAAGCTAAACAAACTTCTGGCAATTGTAAGTATAGAAAGTATAGAAAAAATGTTATACAGCATGAGATTATTTTTTATATTGAAACAACGATATATCTCAAAAACGGTGTCTGAACACAACGCTAACTAAACAAAGCGTCGAACGGGGACATTACGCTGACTGCTTATATCGGACACTATGCCGTCCGTGGACAGAACGCCGACCGTAAACAAAACGCCAACTATTTACCGGGGACACAATGCCGACCATGGACACTACGCCGACCGTAAACACAACGCCGACTGCATATCTCAGACACCACGTCAGCCATGGACAAAATGTCGAACACCGACCGAAACTACTACGCCGCGCCGACCGTGAACACAAGGTTGACCACCTACTAGGCGCACTACAATGACCGTGGACTCAACTCCGACCGCTTACTAAAGACACAACGTCAACCAGAGACACTACGTTGACCGTTCGTTTGCATATGCGCAAGCTAATCGTTAAATACATATATACAAAAGTTTAACGCTTACACAAGTCAAGCTTGGGACATCGTTTACACGCTCAAATCAATACACCAATCTAATGCAAAATATCTATGCAACAAAATGTTTTTATTCAAACTCAAAATTTTGGCTTGTACAAGCCTAGTGTCCCCCGGACGGCGTTGTGTCCACAGTCGGCATAGTGGTCGGGGTAAGCAGTCGGCGTGTACGTTTGCTAATAGACGTTCGATAAGTAGTTGGAGTGGTATGATTGAGAAAGAGAGAGAGAGAGAGAGAGAGAGAGAGGCTTGCGCGAACGAAAGTTTCCAAGTATTAGAAGGAATAAAGGAGCATGTATGAAGAGTGTCAGTATGAATGTGGATAAATCCAAAGTTGCTTATCTGGCTAGAAATGTTTGGAAGAAACTGATTTCGGGATATTGGAAAGAGTTTGTGCCACAATCTTTTGAACACATTGCGCGATTTTATGTGTATGGATGTATGTATTAATAAAAAATTTTTTTTTTATTACAGCTATCCATTTTGACCACATACGGAGCTAGAAGTGACAGTATTGATATATATTCGGCATACACAGCTTACGATAAATGGTTGATAGGTGAACATGATAAAGATTTGGAATTATATGGCGTACCATACAATGCACGACAATTGTTCTGGATCAATTGGGCTCAACTCTATTGTAAAAAGACGAATGTAAAATATAAACAATATTTACATGTTGACGCAGTTAACTTACCTCTAAAAAATTCAATAAAATTTAGTCAAGATTTTCATTGTCCATATGATACGCAAATGAATCCAAAAGAGAAATGCCAATGTCTACCTGGAGTTTACTGTTAAGCTACTAATCTATGTATAAAGGTTAATATTACAAAGCTCGGTTTTTCGGCAGTTTAGTTCATTTGTTTAGTCCTGATCTTATAGTAGCTGCACGTGTAATTTATTGAAATCATTTTCAAACCGAACTCGTAATATGGGTCAGTGTGTTTAAATTTTAGTTTTAAACAAATATATATATATATATATATATATATATATATATATATATATATATAGTCGCGACAATTTTATTCAAGATTTCAAATTTTTTAACTAAAATGCACCTATCTATTTTTGTCAAAATGTGATAATTTTTGACAAAAATACACAATTTCTGTCAAACTACCATAATTTTTGTCAAAATTTAATAAATTTAATTAAGATTTGATAATTTTAACATAATTTAATAATGTTTCGCAAATTTTAATATTTTTTAACAAGATTCAGCAATTTTGTACCAAGATTTGCTAATTGTTGACAAAATTATTTATGTAAATGTAGGGCAATTTAAAATCCGTGATAGGCAATGCTTGGCTGATGGATCGTTCATTTTTTCACACACACTGTAAAAAGTTTTGTAAATTCACATAAATTTTTATAGTAAAAATTATTATGAAATTCTAAATAAAATGACTTTACTTTATTAATTACGGAAATTTACAGAAAAAAAAATATCTTAAAAAACAAAACGAATTTTGGTAGTTGTTACAGATAATATTATTTATTTTTACATGCTACATAAAACTACATAGTGTTTCTGTAATTTTCCAAATTTTTATTGAAATTTACAAAAAAAATAATATAAAAAATGTTAACTATAATAATTCTATGTAATTGTACGTATAATTATATTTTCATGTAATTTCACATAATTATATATCATATTTCGCAATTGTGTTTACAATTTTAAAATTGTTAATTATATTTATGTAATAATTATACATTAGCTATTCAGTAATATAACTTATATTTATATTAAACATTACTTATTTTTATGTAATTTTACATCGAATACTAAGTACCACAATAAGCTTTTTCTGTATGATATTTGGACTTTTTTTATATAATTTTACTATTAATTTCTTAGTATATTATAATTATATCATTTATGTGCAATAATACATATTGTTTTGTATGTAATAGAATACATTAAAATATATCAATATTCTACATATACCGAGTAAATTAGTTTTACAATAATTTTTTCTTAAATATTATACATGCGTTATGTGAAAATTATATTCTATGCTAAAATTACATAATAATAATCCAGGGCATCTTTGTCACCCATATAACTTTTATTATAAAATTAGCAGAAAATCTTCTTGTATTTCTATTTTAAAATTCTGTAATTTTGTACGTAATTTATAATAATCACAAAATGTAAGTAAGTAAAACTTACCTAATATTGATATATATTACATTTCTTACGCTCTACAAATTGCATCATCACATATACTTAATGTAGAATTATATACCGGGTGTTCGTTCGTCAAGTTCTATTATATGGGCGTTTAACATGTAATTTCGATAAATTGCGATATACTACTTTCTCGAGTAAAATTCGAAGAAATACTTAGCATACTTTTCGATAGGACATAAAAGGTTCTATTATTTGGTTTTAGTTTTAATTTGCTAGCATGTGCCGTTTGGGCGCTGGATTTTTCTTTTGATTTTTTTTAAAAAAGCTATGAGGTGTAGGAAAATAAGCATGACATGGAAAAATGCGGAATAATGAGTACGATAATTGAGTAAAGAAACCATTATTCTACGATGTTTTAGTAAAAAATAAAAAAAAAATTCTAGCGGCCAAACGGCACATGCTAGCAAATTAAAACTAAAACCAAATAATAGAACCTTTTATGTCCTATCGAAAAGTATGCTAAGTATTTCTTCTAATTTTACTCGAGAAAGTAGTATATCGCAATTTATCGAAATTACATGTTAAACGCCCATACGAACTTAACGAACGAACACCCGGTATATATTGCTGGTATAGATTTTATTAAATTATGTAATATTACAGTTTTCATATTTAATGTCTGTACTAATTCATCAAAATAATGAGACATTATTTGTGTAATAATATATATTAATAAAATAATTTAAATGTAATTTATTGATTTCTATTGCTTTCTCTCTTATCAGTCCTCGAATTTTACAACATAAAAATTTTCTAACGCATTTTGTGCAATAGCAGATTTATTTGGTTGGTTTAAACGTACTGACTTTTTATGTTCTGTCAAACCGTACTAATTTAATATAATAAAATTCTGAACGATTTTTTACTATATTTTCAATTACGTCTGAGCATAAATTCTCTATATATAAACTAGAATTACTCATTAAAATTTTTTTTTTTTATAAAATTCTATAGATACAGTCAAGCCAAGCAAACAAGTCTCGTGGGTAGGCCGTGGTTTGTTGTCTCTGTATTCTAGAGGTACACTCAGTGTCAATAGTACTTTGACATATAAAATATATATTTTGAGGTTATGCGATAATTTCATTTTAAAAATACTTTAAATTATCTATAAAATATATGCCTACCTTATTTCAAATAAGATTAAGTCTTAAAAAAAACTGATTTTTTTTTATAAAGATGAGCAACAGCAGAGAAAATTAAGAAAAACAAACACGCGATAATCTGTCAGTTTGCTAGCTACTTTTACTTTTGTTACGGAATGTACAACGGCGGCAGAAATTGTTTTTATTGGCTTAAACTTTGACCGCCACGAATTTTTAAAATTAGTTGGCATATTTTCCGATGGACTTGTTGCATATTTGCATATTTAATTTTTAAAGAAACACATAAAAATGTAATATTACGTCAATTATTACAGTAAAAATTATAAAATGCTGCTATATTACCATTAATAGTTATTACCTATGTAAAATTACGTAAATACACATTACAATTTTTACAGTGTATAATTTTTACATTACAATTTTTACAGTGTATAATTGCTTTTCGTGCACTGCATCTCTATGAAATATTAGAACTTATACCTACTTGTATACCATACATAATAGTGTAAAAATATCGCATTTCAAAAAAATATTATTATATACAAAAAATAGGTAGGTAGCTTTGCAAAAAATGCATATTTTGTTTTTTCCGTCAAAATATTGGATTTCGTCATTCCAGAAAACTGTCAAAATCAAATAAAAATGATGAAAATACTCATCTATGCAAATACTCATCTCATACAGCATCTCATTCATCTGCAGTGGTGGGGGGTGTAATAAGTACGCTTAACTACAGTTTAATGATGCCCCAATATAAGTATGTAATATTCGCTACTATCTACCATAACGAAATATACTGCCTAAATCATAATCATTTTAATTGCAAGTGTTCTGCTGCGCTGGCTGATACTCCGTGGCCGAACTCTACCTATAGTGTGAGTTCGGCCGATGCGCCGCCATTAATATGTGGCGCCAAATTTAAATTAAAATTTGTTCCATCAAATGAACACAAAATATTTCTTCTTGTTTTCTGCATACAAAAAAACATATAAAACATAAAAATGAAATGTATAATATTGTAATGAAGTTTATTATGATAATAAATATACTAATATTAAAAAAATGTTAAAAATATCAAAAATGTCAAAATGTCACAATAAATCGAAGTGGCGCATGAATATTTTTTATGTTGAAATATTGAAAACTGTCAAATCAAATATGAAAATGATAAAAATACTTCTCGTACAGCAATCCCGCAGTAAAATATATTTATTTAGCAGTTAGAGTGTACGTTTAGCTACAGTTTAATATGCGACAATATAATATTTCCAAAAAAAAAATGTAAATGTAATGAGTCGAACTAGCGCGCGAATTCAAAATCATTTGTTTTTAAATAAAAATGGCGGTACCAATCAGAAGCTGAACACTATTTCAGGCTATCGGCCGAACTCTATTATAGTATCTCTACTCCGTGGCCTACCATGTCATAAACCAGCTCAGAAAATTCAATAAATTCAATGAACACCGATCGTGAAAGTCTAAAAATTACTAGATTTACTCAGTTCATCAACCAGAGGCAGGATATGATGATACACTGTATAAAAATGTAGTTAAATTACAGAAAAATATTTTTTTATACAACATGTTCATAGAATTACATACAAAATTTGTCTAAACAATTTTAAATTCAATTTGTATGCAGAATAACGTATGCAATGTGTCTAAAGAAGTTTTATATACCTTGTATTTGTAGAATTACATATGCAATGTGTCAAAATAATTTTATATACAATGTGTTTCTATGTATGAATATACAATGTGTCTTAGAAATAAAGCATGTTTTATACAAAGTATCTAAAAAAATCATATGTAAAAGGGTATTTATAGAATTCCACCCATAAAAGCGGATCCACACATTCGGTATTCGCCGAGTCCCGAGCGGCTACTTGCCGAATCCCGAATAAGTGGGGATAGTTACCGAATACTTGCCCAGTGGCGAGTACATTTATACAGATATGCGAAGTTTGCCGAACATCAATTTATTGTGGAAAAGGCAAATATTCGCCATTAAACAAGCTAACCTATATCTTGCTCTAGCTTTTATATCTTTCCATCTTGAAATGGACAACGCTTTAAAAATTGCAATTAGTTCGGCCGCTTCTACAGTGTTATATTGTGGCTATAAATTATTAGAAAAAAAAAGAAAAAGCCTAGAAGAAGAAGATGGTGGATATCACCATTTAATCGAACTAGAAACGTGTAAGTATGAATTTGTATGTAATTTTCATTGTGAAATATCATGTGAAATAACAATTGGTGTATTTTATAGGTATAACGGCGCAATCCTATTGGGAGACTTATTGAAAGAACCATCAGATAAGTTCGAAAATTTCTGTAGAATGTCACGTGAAGATTTCGGCTATCTACTATCTAAAGTGGAACCAATAATTTCTAAAAAAGATACAAAATGGAGAAAAGCGATTCCAGCACAAGAACGTCTTGCAATAACCCTCCGATTTCTAGCAACAGGAGACAGTTTCAAACGTCTTTATTACTTATTTAAAATTTCACCTCAATTAATTTCCGTCATCGTTCCAGAACTATGCAATTCTATAATCAAAGTTCTACATGATTGTATTAAGGTAAAAGTAAAATTATTTCTATACAATGCAATTCTAGCTTACTTGTTTACTATGATTTATTTAAATAAAAGAGCTCTTACATCTATAAAAAATTTAAAATTTAAAACATATAAATAAACATTCACACACAATCCTATTTTGTAGTAGTTTGATGGGGTGATGGTGTTTGCGAATGAATTTCAGGAATATATGCCTCAAGAACGGAAACTGAATTTTGCGAATTTGGTGATATTGGGCTTCGTGAATAGTTGGCGGAAGTTGCAATGGTCATTATTTCATTTGAATAACAATGCTCGAAATTACTACTTGACATATTGCAATTCACTTTCATTTCGAAAAAGATAGTGTCAATACGGTGCATACATATTTCCCTATTACGCTCATCCATTGTTTTTAATTTTGCAGCAATTAATTCACCATATATATCGCATACATTTTTTTCTTTAGTAGTTCCGTTAATAGTATCTCAATATTCATCAAAATCAATATATTCACCTGCAGGTACCTTTGATTATGAGGAAGACGAAAACATTATACAAGGCTCATGGCGTCAAGATAACGATAAAATGTCATCTCTACTACCTTTACATAAAATTCCTAGAAAGCACAGTATGGAGGCAAAAGAAATTAGAAATGAATTTGCAGACTACTTCATAACTAACGGAAAACTGCAATGGCAAGATTAATATGCCTGATTAAAATTGTACGGTTATTTTTTTGTTTATTTTTTGTAATAATTTCATGGCTATTGTTATATGGCGTGATTGAATGAATATATTTTGTGTACATAAGATTCTTATTCAAATAAGTTTTATTAATAACAATTTACCTCTGAATGTATAGTTTCCCTTGGCTGATCCTTATCTCTGAGAAAACTAGCCATTTTTTGATAGGCAAACCAATGAGGTTTGTATATATCCGCAGTCCCTGCTCCACTTTTTATGCTCTGTTTCATTTTATTTAAGCAGGTTCTAAATGATGCCATCAACGAATCTTTCTGTTTTTTAAGGTCAGTTGTTACGCTTCAAATTTACACAGCGACGTAAAGCGGGTTGTATATTCATTTGGAGCATTAGTTTGATAAAATTTCAACGTCCAGCGTTGCGCGTTGGTTCCTAACAAGCTTGTAGCAAGCAAAAAGCGAGTCTAGACATTCATTCTTAAATGATTTTTCGTTCGATCAATACGTGCATATTATGAGTTTTTTTGTGATTATTAGAAATATTGGGAGTTGGAATATTCTATATACATATTATTCGTATTACGGATTATTATTGCACTATTTGAAAACACGATAAAGTGTGTCGAAAGTATTCCGGATTAATTCGAAGGAAAAGTATAATTTACAGCATTTAGCCGCTGAATATCTCAAGGTACGCATGCTTGTCTATAAACTGTAGTTCTAATTTTACTAATGGTAAATGTTGTTTCTAGGCTTTTAATTTACTCTCAGAGTTTATCTGATTTATATTCAGAGATTGTTTCAAATTCTACATACGAGGTATTTTAAATTGTGTTCGTTAAAATCACATGGGAAACGACATTCGTTGATGTATTCGAGTACCTGCCTGGTCGGGACCGGAATTTGATCGCACGAGGAATACCATACGTGGAATTGGGTTATAACACATTAGGATCATTTGATTTAACCACGCTTGGCGCAAATTGGCGAAGAAATACATATTTAAAAGGCAATATAGGAATCATTTATTGTCGTATTTGGTTGTTACCGATCTACATGCGGGACATTGGATCTACACATCGATTGACAACCGATACAGATAAGCAATTTAGGCATTATTAATTAATTTAGTTGATAACAGACAGTATAATATCGATCAGCCGTATTGAACGCTAATTTCGTCGGTAAATATTCGAGTCAGAATACAGATGTATTTGTGAATGGAATTTCGTTTAAGATATGTTAATATTATAGATTCAAAGTATTGATTGGAAATTATACTGTTGGTTAAAGAATACTACTTGTTAATTTGTTTTTTTTTTATATTGCCACATATCACACGAAAAAATCTTATTTCAACAGCGGACATTCTTCTTTAATGCTTTTACTCTCAAACCCAACATTCCATACTATACATCAGCGTAGGCACAGCAAAACATACTCAAACGGGCTTTTTTGTAATAAGTTGTAAATAAATAATATTACCACAAATATTAACACTTTTTACTTTATTTATTTATTTATTTTTTATTTATTTATTTATTTATTATTTAGTAAATCAACGGCCTAAGCCAATTACAGATTTACAATAATTTATTACAAAATTTCATAATTATTATAAATATAGCATAATAACACGTTTTTCAAATTACAAGATACAAAATATAAACAGAAATTACTTATATAAAATACATGATTTAATAATATAAAGTTTCATATCAGCCTAGTTGTTGATATTGGTTGTTTGACAATAAATCCATAATTTTTCTTTTAAATGTATTAAATTCCATATTAAAAATATCAGTTTCACTAAAGTGCAAATTATAAGTAAACATTAGTCTATTTAATGTTGAGTTTTTACAGTAATTATTATGAAATGCATTAAGATAAAATAATTGATTAGTTCTAGTTGCTTTTAACGGTACATTGAAATTAAGTAAATATAGAAATTTAGATGAATCTAAATTATAATTAAGAATTTTGAACAAAGTTAGCATATCAGTTAATACTCTTCTATTTTCTAATGTTAACATTTGTAAAGTGAGAAGTGCTGAATCATAATTAGCAAACCTAGTGTTTAGTTTAATAGATAACAAATAAGTAAATCTTTTTTGAAGTGATTCTAGTGCATTAATTTGATGTTTATATTGGGGATTCCAGATTGTGGAAGAAAATTCGAGTCGCGATCTGACTATAGAGTTATATAATAATATTAAAGTTTCTGATGATGTAAAATTTTTACATGTTTGCCAAATAAATCCTAAGAGCTGAAATGCTTTTTTAGTAATTTGTTGAATATGTTCATTGAATGTGAGTCTAGTGTCAAATATAATGCCTAAATCTCGTATCGACTCTTTAGTTACAAGAAAACCATTATTTAATTGATAATTAAAAAGAATTTTATTAGTATTTCTAGTGAAACGAACAATGTAGCATTTATTAATATTCAGGTTTAAATAGTTTATTTCACAATAATCTTGTAATCTTTGGAGATCAATTTGGAGAAGTATGCAATCCTGTAATGATTTTACTGGTTTATAAAGTTTTAAATCATCAGCGAACAAGGTAAATTCAGAATTTAAGAACAATTTATTAATATCATTTATGTAAATATTAAATAATAAAGGGCCCAGGTGAGAACCTTGTGGGACTCCTGATTTAACAACAATATTTTTTGATTGATACCCTCGAAGTGCAACAATCTGACACCTATTGCCAATATATGATTCAACCCATCTTAACAATGAACCATGTATATCCATTTGTGATAATTTCTTAATTAATATAATATGATTTACACGATCGAATGCTTTGCTAAAATCTGTATAAATAACGTCTACTTGAATTCGTTGGTCCATGTTTGAACATATGTTTTCATAAAAAGGAATTAAATTTGTTAGTATGGATTTCTTTGCACAAAATCCGTTTTGTTCTGATATGATAATACTTTCAAGTTGAAATTTAATTTTTATCACTATAATAGCTTCGAAGATTTTAGCAAAGATTGATAGTTTTGAAATAGGTCGATAATTGATTACATTGGCGCTATCTCCAGATTTATATATTGGAGTTATATAGGAACTTTTCCAATAATCAGGAAAAATACCTAATTTTAGTGATTTATTAAAAATGATACATAATGGTACAGTTAAGTAATATGCACATGTTTTTATAAAACTTGGAGGAATTTTATCTGGCCCTGGTCCAGTTTTAATATTTAAATTAGATATGTAATTAAAAATTTCATCTTCTGTAATAGTAATTTCCCCCAATTTCACAGAACTTGTCTGTATTATTGATTGGATTTTCATTAGTATAAAGAGTCTCAAAATATTTGGCAAATAAATTACATATGTCTTGTTTAGTTTTTGCAGTTTCATTATTGTAATGTATAATATGTGGAATATTATTTTTATTGTTTTTAAGTAAATTTGTATATTGCCAGAAAGATTTGACATTTGTTGTAATATTATTTTCTAAATATGTGGTGTAATTTTTATGGTCTAAGTCTAATTTAATTTTGATTTTTTTTCTTAAATATGAAAAAGAGTTATAATCACTAATATTTTTGTACCAAACAGGATATTTTTTTATTTCTTTTTTTTAATAGGTACAAATTCGTTAAATAAAGAATACAGAATACTATAAAATGTATTTACATTCTCATTTACATCTGGATTTAATAATCTATTTTCAAAATTAATTTTTGAAAATTTTATGATCAAATTTTCATAATCACATTTACTAAAATTATAAGTAAGTTCCTCGTTTGGTAAAAGAAATTTATATGTATTAAATTTTAAATTAAATACAACTGCTGGATGATACTGATCTAATTTGGCAATTGGATAATCACATTTATTTATTATAATTGTATGAGATGATTACATTACTTTCTCATTTACATCTGCATTTAAATCATCTATTTTCAAAATTAATTTGTGATAATTTTATGATCAAATTTTTATAATCACATTTACTAAAATTATAAGTTAATTCCTCGTTTGGTAAAAGAAATTTATATGTATTAAATTTTAAATTAATTTCACCTGCTGGATGATACTGATCTAATTTGGTAATTGGATAATCAAATTGATTTAGCTGAGAGAAAGACATTAAATTAATAAAATCTAGTGCAATATTTCGGTTACATGATATATTAGGTTCGAGAATATTTGTATTTGCTTTGCCCAACCAGTCGATTTCAGGTAAGTTGTAGTCGCCGCAGACCAGAAAAATATTCGTCGGATAAGTAGTGGTTAGTTCAGCTATTTTATTGATGTGGCATGTGTAAACTTGTATATCCGATAATGGTGGAAGGTAGGCACAACATATATTAATTTTCAGCAATTGAGTTCCAACTTTGAATTTATTTGCTGTCATAATAAGAACACCACCACCTCTATTTTTAAATTCACTAACACGATCACGTCTAAAAACTGTATATTGATTTAAGTTGCATAGTTCTGAATTTAACACCGATTCATTAAGCCATGTTTCCGTTAAAATGATGATATCGTAAGTATTTATACTAACTTCAATATAAAAGTTTTTTAATTTAAAATTAAGTCCTCGACCATTCTGATAATAAATATTTAAATCCATTTTAGAGTGATTAATAGAGTGATTAATAGAGTATTAATAATTATTTTATTTTATTAATATTATTCTCATTGTTTATAATTATTACCGATGTTGTGTCTGATTTGCGTACAAAAATTTTAAAAAATTTTACCCGGACATATTTATAATTATTTTTAGTGGCAGCTTCTTTAGATTTTTTTAGTAATAACTTGTAATATGGACTTAGATGGTCATCAGGATTTTGTATTATTTGCAATTACGTATGTATTATTTTAAAACGACGAAATAGTATTTTTATCTTATTCATAAATGGAAAATACTTGTACTATTAAAAATACAAAATAATGTATAGTATAAGAATTATGATTAAAGTACATACTTAAAAATAATTATGCAACCAGTATTACACAAGAGTATTGCATATATTTATTATGCAAATAAAAATATTCAAAATTATACTAACTCAGTTACATTTAGAAATCGATAAAAATGACAAATCTAGTACAATCACCATTTGCTCAGACATCTCAAACACAGTCACTGCATATTCTGATAAAGAAACAACCTATTAACGGGTTAATAGAAACTAATAACAAAAATCATATCAAAGTTAAAAAACTTTTTAGTGATGCAATTCAAAGATTTTTACTTCTATTTGAACAATAGCAAAATTTATTAAACAATAATTACAGCCTGCTATAAATTATTACTGATTAATCCCCGAAAATGTTGTTAATGCATTCAATTTCCTAATGCAAGTTACATTACATTGAAAGAGCTGTAAATTAATTTCCTGTAAAAATTTTGTAACCGACATTCAAGATAAAAATGAACAACTAATGCAAATCCAAAATTACTACGAAGTTAAAACCAATCACCATTCCAATTCCAGAATATAATGTAACTTAATCCAATTCACACTTATGCCTTCTTTAATCTCCAATCAATATCACAAGTAGATATTGTATCTGGTTAATACGAAGAATATAATTGTCAAATTGGATGTATCAAATTACTTATGCGAAAAGAAAGTAATGTAGTTAAAACATGCCTAACTAATCTATATCGTAATCAAAATTTTAATCATTGTAATTCTAATCATTGAAGAAAATGTAAAATTATAATACGAACAAGAAATAATTGAAAAAAAGGAATATTATAAATCAAAAATGATATGACAAAATTATAAAATTTAATTTTGATTGAATAATACCTAGTAAATTAATAAATAAAACAGTTAATATTAAATCATTAAAGAAAATTGTATTAAAAGAATTAAAAACCAACCCATTTAAAACGTTCTTATTTGCATGCTAATAATATCTATACTGAAATATTAATAATAATTATATTAATTTGTATTCTTATTAGAATAATTAAAATTTGTAAGAAGAAATATGAGAAACTATAAAACTAAAAATACTCCATAAGAGATAGTTTTATCTAGCGCGAGAGGAATTATATAATGTTACCGCCCAAGGCATTAGAGATAAGGCACATCTCACTTGTATCACATATCATATTTCTTTATGAGAAACTATCGCGTTTCCAGACTGCTCGTCTACTTGTACAGACGTATATAAGTTGTTCTTGTAAAATTTTAATAAGTTTTTAAAAAACAATTTCCTCGCTCGATTATTTATAAGTTATATACGTAATAATAAACAAATAAAAAATAAAAATAAACAAATTACTTACTTTCGCTTAAAATTAAAAGAAAACGTTTTAGTTTTGTTTTTATATTTTATATTAACTTAACATATTCATATACTTTGACAAAAATATTAGTTTTTTTCTGTAATTTGGGAGTTGTAGGTGATATTTTGCAATCCAGTCGTTACACACTTGTTGCATACATAACTATTTCAGATAAATAATATATCCTTAATAAATATTCAAGTATTTTAGTAATTTTTTCTCGGAAAGTTGACAATACTGTATTTTACTAAAATTATATAATTTATGTGGACACTAGGATAATCTTTCCTGAAAATTTTATCAAAATCGGATAAATAATGTAGCCACAATAAATTTTTAAAAATTTTAGTAATTTTTTCTCAGAAAGTAAGCATTATTGGAGAAAAAAAATAAAACCACATGACCATCTTGGGCATTAAATAAACCTATCCCGAAAATTTCATTAAAATCGGTTGAACCATCTAAAAGGAGTTGCGATCACAAAATTTGGACTGCCGAACACTGAAATATAGTAATAACTATATTTCAGTGCTGCCTAATGAGCGAGCGAGCGAACGAACTGACGACGCACATACATTCGTCTAATCTGGAGGCTGTATAGAAGAATTTCTATATCATTTGTTTTTTTTTTGAAAATGTTACAGACACCGTACCGATCATTATAGCACAATTTTCTTGCAGTCAAAGTGGTAAAAAGAATGAAATAAATAAAATGTTACAGTTTTTATTTTCATTATTTAAAAATTTAATTTACTTTTCTTGTACAAAATTTATTTTCACATTAGTTATGTCAGTTGATGAGAAAAAAGTTAGCAGGTTATCAATATTGTTAAAAAAACAGGTGCTACGGTTAGAACGAAACAAAAACAATAAGAAGAAAAACAAAATTTAAATTCTTTAAAAATTATTAAAAAAACCTTGTTAGAAATAACCAAATTTTTCAAAAGTCTCAATATTTGAAAATATGAACCGAAATTTGTTTAAATTCTTTCAAAATTGTTAAAACTTTGTATAAAATAATAAAAATCTTTAAGAATCTCCTACCTAACGCACGCCACTGAATGCAATACTAGTCCTATTATTATCTTGACAATTATATTAAAATGTACTGGGTCTGGAAGCTCTGTAACTGTCTGGTAACATATGTAAAATAACACACAATGCAGTCTCTCTTATTTATACTGAATTTATTAATTTAACACAATTAGATTATTATAAATATATTTTTATATAATTTTATATTAAAATACAAATAGTTCTGTAAGCTCTGTACGTGTCTGTAACGTCTGTAAATTAAATATAAAAATTCCAAACAAAAATATTGTTATAATTTTTACTACATATATTATTTTCACACAATTAAAATATTATAAATATTTTTACATATCACTCATATTAAAATACAATAACAAACAAAAATATTGTTATAGTTTTCACTACATTTATTATTTTATATAAAACTAAAACGGGAGTCTGAATGAGACTTAACATTTAAATTTTGTTTAAAATAATAATCATATAAAAAAAAATACTAACAAATTATATTTCGAATAAAATCTCATTCAATCTGCCAAAACAGTTTTACGACTTAGTTTTAATTTTACAATTTAACACATCGCAAAAACTTGACCATTCAGAGTGTATGTCTATGAATTTTCAGTTATGCCTGCGCAATGATAACAATTTAAAAGCTGTTAGAAATCATTTTTGACTTTACAGTTTACGTTTTATACATGTCACAATTTTTGGTTATCTTCAGTACAGTTTTTTGTGGCAGTTTAAGTTGTTTGTTGTGTTAAATATGTCTGAAGTAGGATTTATAATTATACAAAATTAGACCTGTACAATCATTTGAAAAAAACGAATGCGAAATAAAACAATAGTATTGGACATAAATATAATTAATTTTACAGGTTTATACGATGAATTTGGCATCTTCTTTGTTTTCGCTAAAAAAAAATTGATGTGTCTAAAATGAATATTATTTTAGTATATTAAATACGCATTTTCAAAATAATATTAATTTTATTTTCTAAACTGCTCATTTACATATTATAAATTTTACATATCTTTCATAAAAACAGATACACATTGCTATCTCATGTTACTGCGAAATCTAATTGGCCGTTCTTAAATCAAAAGTGAATTTTCGTTAAGAAACCTTGGCCAGGCCAGACTGGCTGCGATGAAATAAAATTCGATAATGAAACTAAATCAGCGGATGCGCGGATTTAGTTTTGGTTTATAGCCAGTAGCCCTGCGCTAAAATATAACACTTATTTCTCTAGCGAAAAGGCAGTCTGAATGAGGATTAACAATATTTAAAAATTAATCATTAATAAAAAGAGAACTATAAAAATTAAATCGTTACACTATGAATACAGATATGTATGTTTTTAATTTCTACTCTGAATAAATTTTTCTATTTCGCATTCATCAGGTTTCTCCTTTGCATGAGAATAGATATGTCTGTTTAAATAGTCACTCCTAATAAAAGTTTTCTCACATATTTCGCATTTATAAGGTTTCTCATTTGTATGTATACGATTATGCAATTTTAAAGATCCATTTTGAGTAAAACTTTTCTCACATATTTCGCATTTATAAGGTTTCTCATTTTTATGTATACGATTATGCAATTTTAAAGATCCATTTTGAGTAAAACTTTTCTCACATATTTCGCATTTATAAGGTCTCTCATTTGTATGAATACGAATATGATTTTTTAATTGTCCACTTTGAATAAATGCTTTGTCACATATTTCGCATTTATAAGGTCTCTCATTTGTATGTGAGCGGATATGTTTTCTTAAATTTCCACTTTCAGTAAAAGTTTTCTCACATATTTCGCATTTATAAGGTCTCTCATTTGTATGTATACGAATATGATTTTTTAAGTGTCCACTTTGATGAAATGCTTTGTCACATATTTCGCATTTATAAGGTCTCTCATTTGTATGTAAACGGATATGTTTTGGTAAACTTCCACTTTCAGTAAAAGTTGTCTTACATATTTTGCATTTATAAGGTCTCTCATTTGTATGTATACGAATATGCCTTTTTAAATTTATATTCTGAGTAAAAGTTTTCTCACATAATGTACATTTATGAGATTTTCTTTTCTTTACAGATTTATCATTTTCTTTCGGACTGAAAATATTATTTTTCTTCGAATCTCCACTATCTTGACAACATTTTACATTGGTTTCATTCTCAAAATTAGAATATTCTTCCTTAATTATTAATTCTGAATGTAAATCTAAAAATTCGGATTTCAAACTATCTTCAAATTTAATATTCGTATCATTTTTAAAATCTACTTCAATGTTCTCTTCATTAATAGCTTCTTGTTTCATACAAGCAGTATCAAGATTTGTATTACTTTGTGATTCTAAACTTTCTTCAACTTCAATATTGACATCAGTTTCCAAATTTAGTTTAATGTATTCTTCATC
>CAWYQG010000030.1:1705000-1806779 GCA_963966155.1 Clivina fossor
AGAAAAATATTTTCCAGATAAAGCTGAGATATTCTTTAAATTATCTATGACTTTGACAGCTAAGTGTTAAGAAAAAGCAAGCAATAGTGTGTGGACTATCTACTCATTGTACCACAGGTCGGATAAAAAGGTAAATTTTTGATTCGTTTACACCTGAAAATTTTTAGTTGTTTTTGAATCGCGTGTTTGGTCGTTTACTTATATTTTTTTGCAGATAGAACAAATATTTTGTCGTTAACATACATATTTTGTCGTTACGAATTATTCTAATTTTGTCGGGCTGAAAAATAGCACCAAATTGCTTTTGTTTGCTGCTTGCAAATGATTCTTTTTTTATTAATAATTTATGTTCTTATTTGAAATTACAAAAGTATTAAAAATAATAGTGCTACTAGTGCCAAATATAAAAAATGCATTTTCTAGTATTAAAATTAGAATAAATTCTAGGAATAATCTATTTTTGCAATATTGCAAACAAAAATAGACAATTTTTGCCTTTATTACATAACTATTTATTGCTTTAGATAGACACAATATAAAAATTAAATTATACCATACATTTTTGTGAAAACTATTTCAAAAATTTACAATATATTTTTTCAAAACAATTTTAGAAAATAATAGTGAAAAACTCTAATGATATAAAGGAATTAATAAGGCATTGTTCTGTCTATGCTAAAGTCAATTAAAATAGTATTAATGGATTCTAGTCCTAAATAAAAGTATTGTTTAATCTCGAAAAGTTGTTATTATTGTAAGAACATATCTCTAAGAAACAATTACTAGTCAATAAAGGCACTATGTATTTCATAATTTTGAACTAACATTATATATAAAAAAAAACATTGTTACCTAGCTCAATTATTATATATAAAATTTCGAATAACTTTATTGTTATAAACGTTTTCTAAATAATAACTTTTACAGTTTTATGGCGTTTTTAATTGCTAAAAAAAATTTTCAACAACGGTTTTTGTTTAGTAATTTTAAAATATTTTTAATCTTAAATATATTTTATTATACAATGCCAATAAAAATCAAAAGACATGACGTAACACAGGTCGCACAAAATCAAATTTATTAATTCAGTTATCAATGCAAGTTGTAGATGATTTCATTTGTGTTACACAAATATTTTTACAGTTATATAAACTTCTACATAAAATTTACGCACAACTTTGTATTTGGATTGATTTGGAAATATTGTTTACCGAAAATATTCAGTTAAACTTAGGAGCCCGAAATGGACCAAACTATACAAAAATAAGATTTACAAATACCTGTATTAATTCCAAGTAAACCGTTTAATGACGACTTCATTATGTTTTGGAGCAAGATTCTCTTATAAGACATACAAAGTTAGAGATAATGGTTCGTAAAGTGTGTTCACAGAACGCAAACTGACGTAAAACCATTCAATAGAACTTAGAGTTATGTGAAAGTGTTTTTAAATATGTATTTACAAAATAGTTTAGGTACAAATTTCCTTCATTTGTTTAGTCTTGCTCTCATGATAGTTGCGTTGTTTAAAAATCGGTATTAGTTATAATCTATTTTAAAACCGAGCTTGTAGTACCAGGCAATGATTGGATCTACAAAGGTGCATTCTAGACAAATTTCATTAATTCCGAATTTATTTTAATACAAAACAACCGACTATTTACTAAATTTAATTTAAAATATTCACAAAAGTTCCAGCAACATAATTCTTAAAATATTTGATTGTTTTATAAAAATATATAAATTCAATTAAGTGGTGCGCGCTAATTTTGTGTAGAAGTTTATTATGATGGATCTAATGTATTGAAGAAGCAATACTGTTATTATTACGTCAATAAAAAATGTTATTATTTGTTAAAAATTGTACCGTTATAACATGTGTGTAAAGCTAGAATAACTCAAATTATGTAAAAAATTGAACTACGGATAAATAAAGAAAACAATAAAAAATTATTAAATGTCAAAAATTTATTACACCCCACCATAAAGACAAGAGACATAAAGTCATAAAATAGACAAGACAATGAATCCAAAAGCATGAAATATGAATAAAGCTTATTAAGGACATTGATCTTTATGACAAACGAGCTGCGAAAGAAACTCGACAATCGTACGAGTAGGTCGTCCAGCCATTCCTTGTCGCAAATATTCATAAGTTTTCCCCTTTGTTCGCATAACGCTTTTGCAATCCATATGTAGCCAATCTCCACACGGCACAAACTCGTTCAAAAACGCTGCGGCTCTACATCCTCCACCAATACCTCTCGTAGGACCATGCCCGTGAGTTTTAACATCAACCGTACGATTTTCTGTCAGTAAATAGGTAAAATGGTCCCAGAGGGGAAAGCGCCAGACTCGATCGCCAGTATGCATGCTAGCTGCCAACATATACTCCCACAACGCTTCTGAATTTGTAAACACTCCACTGGCAGCTTCTCCTAAAGCCTCTCTCATATCGGTGGTCATTGTACCGATATCGACGATAAATCGTGGCCAGAAACTTTGAGCGTATACCAGAGCGTCAGCTAGTACCAAACGACCAGCCGTATCTGAAGATTGGATCTTGATTGTTTTACCGTTCATTGCTTTGACAACATCTCCAGGTTTAACAGCCGCGCAGCCAGGCATATTCTCGCAAAGGGGTATTAAGGCGCGAACATTTAGTGGTAGTTGAAGAGCTGCTACTGCTCGGCAAGCAGCTACTACGACAGCAGCACCTCCCATATCACCTCGCATATATTTCTGTTTTTTACATGATTTTAAACATAAACCACCGCTGTTGTAGGTGATACCTTTGCCTAGAAAAGAAAATACATTGTTAGATACATCAGTGTACCGAACACTTGTGTACAATACACAATTTGTTTTTTGTAAAAATTGGCTTAGCCCATCGAAAACCGAACCGAAAACAAAACAAAAATCGTTATTTTTGGTGGAACCTTAAACGGAATTGAACTGAAATATTTTATTATGTCTGAATTAAAACGAAAACCGGATTGAAAAAAACAATGGTTTGAAGTTCTGATATAAATTCACCAGAATAGTTATATTTGTTTTTTCAATCTTCTGTTTACAGTATAAAGTTAATAAAATATTTATTATTTTTAAACACCCTATATAATTAAAAATGATGATGATTGAGAAAATTTTACTATGTTTTTTTTCTTTTAAATTTAATTTGCCCTTTTGGGTACATGACATGATTGTGTATGTATGTATAACTTCTACAATATAAAGAAAAGGATGATTTATTTACCGATTAGTACAACAGGACGTTCATCTCTAGACGCTCCGTAGTAACTAAGTTCTAGGAAAATAGGTGGTTCGCACGATCCTTTCCCTACAGCAAGAAACGCGTTCATCTTCTGCGTTTCTGCCCATCCTCTAACTTTCACCTCAACGTTCACACCAGATTTACACAACACCTCAACGGCATTCTGCGCAAACGAAGTCGGCGTCATCAAATTAGATGGCGTGTCCATTAACTGTCGAGCTAAATTCTGCGCTGCGGCTTTTTGCAAACCAATTTGCCAGCCCGTCCAATCACAGTCATCGTACAGTTCTAGTTGGGGTATTGCGAGTTGTTTTTCTTTAGCTTTCTTTTCTTGATACAGCCAAACGGCTAGTGCGGCACCTTCGGCTGCCGATTCTGCGTGACCAAAACTTTCCAGATAGATTTTCTGAAGTGGTAAATCTTGTAATTTTCTACAAGCAGATCCAGTAGCAATACGGATTGCTTCTTTACCTTCGTCCATTTGTTCAAAGCTATCGTAGCCGAGACATTCTCTGCCCAAACCGACAATAGCAATTGCTACAAATTCTGGGTCCAAATCGTAGAAAATTCTCACCTGGCCCTTTTCCGGAGGTGGCATAACCAAAATCAGAAGCTGTTTCAATCGACCTTTCACCAAACGATTGTACTTCTCAGCGGTAGCTGTTAATTTCCCCGGATTTAGTTTATCTTCGGGAAGATTGTAAATGCCCAATATTAAGCCTTTTCGACGGTTGTCTGCACATCCCGGTGTATGACACAAACGTTTCGGACATATTAACGGTGCCGGTGCGTTTCTCAATATTTGTCTTGTTAAATTAAATAATGCCATTATGACTTAAATATCTTACAATTTTGAAACCAAATATCGAATAATTTTAAACAACTTCCCGAAATAAAATTTTGCTGCTGATAATTTTTGTGGCAAATCGAAAGGTGTATTGTTTGTTTTTTTGTTAATTAAGGCTACTTTCTACGATAAAATTGTATTCATATTTTGTTTTTTTTTCTTGTTATGCCAAGGAAATACAGAAAAGCAAAGTTGGTCACATAAATTCAGCGTAAATAAACAAATTCCATCATAAAATGTACTCCTATAAAATATAAATTTTTGGAATAAAGCTGCAATTTTAATAACCAACCAAGACAATAAATTTTTTTATTGTTATTATCCAAAGTTTTGCTGAAAATTTCTGAACATTAGAAAAGAGAAAACGCTGTAATAAAACAATATTTCTTCTCTTCATAATTTGATGTTTTAATATGTAGTTGTTTTTAATAAATTTAAAAATTACAACTGTTTGGTATAAACGTAGTAACTGTTATATAGCTAATATTAGTTGAAAAATCGCGTTACTGGTAGTAAATACATACACCTTGTACTATAAAGATGTGGCACAAACTCTAAACATTCCTATCCAAACAAGCAATTTTCGATTCATCCATATTTATTAGGGCTGGGCGATATTGGAATTTCAATATCAATATTTGATATTTAAAAAATATCGATAATATCGACATATTGATATATCGATATTATCGATTTATCGATGTAACAATAATTTATTGATAGATAATTTTGATTTTATCTGTATTTAAAATACACTTTATTACCAAGCTCAAATAAAAATGATTAATCTTGTATATTAAATATCTTTATTGTAAACTGCTATATTTATATTTCAATTAAAACCAATCATTTTTATATATCTCATCTCATTTTAGCTCCTTGCTATATAAAAAAACAAAATTATAAACATGTATTTTACATATAAATTTGGAACAAATCACTTAAAATTAAAAATTAATGAGTATAAATGAGTAATAAATTGTTTAAATAATATATCACTGTAAAATGAGTGACATGCGTTTCATACAACAAAGTTTTACCAAAATAGGGGCGTTTCTATTTACCTACATGAAACATTAGGATTCATTCATTTCGTACAACAAAGTTTTATGATGTGACAGGAATATTAGATACATGATCTTTTATTTTAACTACCTACTTGGAAACATTCGTTCACGCAAAATACTTTCAACCATACTTACCTATCTGGAAAATAAAACAACAATATTTGAATTTATTGTATGAATTTATTTACATTCACATAACTGGTACCTAATAAGTGTGTACAGATAAATAAATCAAAACATATTAAATCGTAAATAGCACGAAATATACAGTTTTATGAAAATAGAAAATTAACATTCTTCATCTTTATGGCATACAAGCTGTGACAGAAATTCAACAACTGTACGAGTAGGTCTACCAGCCATTCCCTTCTGTAGATACTCGTAATCAACTCCATCTGTTTTCAAAACACTTTTACAATCCATATGTAGCCAATCACCACATGGCACAAACTCATTCAAGAATGCTGCAATTCTACATGAACCACCAATACCTCTATGAGGACCTTTCCCGTGAGTTTTAACATCAACCGTACGATTGTCCGTCAGTAAAAAGGTAAAATGATCCCAGAGGGGAAAGCGCCAGACTCGATCTCCGGTATGCATGCTAGCTGCCAACATATACTCCCACAACGCTTCTGAGTTTGTAAACACTCCACTGGCAGCTTCTCCTAAAGCCTCTCTCATATCGGTGGTCATTGTACCTACATCGATGATAAATCGTGGCCAGAAACTTTGGGCGTATACCAAAGTGTCTGCTAGTATCAAACGTCCAGCAACGTCCGAAGATTGTATCTCGATTGTTTTACCATTCATGGCTTTGATAATGGCACCAGGTTTGACAGCCGCGCAGCCAGGCATGTTCTCGCAAAGAGGAATTAAACCGCGAACGTTTAGTGGCAGTTGAAGACCCGCTACCGCTCGGCAAGCAGCTACTACGATAGCTGCTCCTCCCATATCACCTCGCATATATTTCTGTTTTTCAGCTGATTTCAAACATAAACCACCGCTGTTGTAGGTTATTCCTTTGCCTAAATAGAAATCAAAACGGAGTTAGAACATGCTATAAGGAAATTACTAAAAAGTAGTTAGTAT
This sequence comes from Clivina fossor, assembly GCA_963966155.1. Taxonomy (NCBI): domain Eukaryota; kingdom Metazoa; phylum Arthropoda; class Insecta; order Coleoptera; family Carabidae; genus Clivina; species Clivina fossor. The sequence goes on from CAWYQG010000030.1 coordinate 1,711,281, forward strand.
ATTAAATCTTCGGGATAATTTAGCAAAGATTATAAAGACAAGTGCCTCAATAACATATGTGTTTGAAAATTAAATTGTAATAAAAAATAAGTCTTAATCTTTACGTGAACTATTTCCAATTTAAAATTTGTCTTTTGATTTAACTTCATGGCTACTATTACAATATAATTTTGTAAATTTTCAAATCTAATTTCTGCAGTTATATAGCATGCGAAATAAATCTTGTTTATTGATTTAAATGCAGAATTTTATACTCTACAACATTTATTTATAACACTTTTCTCTAAAATAATTTGGGAAGCAATGTGCACGGAAAATCTGTTTTTACATATTAACTGCTTATATGTGCACATATAAATTTCATATTAAATTTTGTTAATTTAAAATGATTGTAATAAAGATTAATCATATTTTTTTCAAATAAAAAACATGTGTGAAATAAGAGAAAATCGCATTTTTCAAGGAAAATGTTGAAAATTATTTTTTTACAAATAAACTACAAATAAATAAATTTTGAAATTAATACATAAGTACTATAATAACAATTAACAACATATATATTTTTTGGAAATCAAAATAATAATAAACAATGAAAATATTGACAATTAAATATTTGATTAATTTTTTTATATGCTAATTCTGTAAATATCTAAAAATTGTTATTAAATTATTAATTGTACATAAACTAGCTAATTTTTCTAATAATTAATTACCATAAATATGTAGTATTAAATAAATAAATCGAATGTAAAATTATTCTTTTTTGTATTCCCATTGATTCTGTTTTAATTCTTTTAGTAGTTCCTTCTTCAACTACTATTTTTTTCATAAGTACATCAGTGTGTACATATTTTATAAAATTATATAAAAATATTACCTATAAGTATAATTGGTCGTTCATCTTTCGATGCTCCATAGTAGCTGAGTTCTAGAAAGATCGGTGGTTCGCACGAACCTTTACCAACAGCAAGAAAAGCATTCATATTCTGTGTTTCCGCCCAGCCTTTAACTTTAACCTCAACATTCACACCAGATTTACACAACACCTCAACGGCATTCTGTGCAAATGAAGTTGGCGTCATTAAATTAGCGGGCGTGTCCATTAACTGTCTAGCTAGATTCTGTGCGGCAGCTTTTTGCAAACCAATTTGCCAGCCCGTCCAATCACAGTCATCATAGAGGTCTAATTGCGGAATAAAAACTTGTTTCTTTTTCTCTTTTTTCTCTTGATAGAGCCAAACTCCGACAGCAGCACCCTCAGCTGCAGATTCTGCATGGCCAAAACTTTCCACCCAGATTTTCTGCAAGGGTAGTTCTTGTAGGGCTCTAACACCAGTTCCTGCTGCAATTCGTATAGCTTCTTTTCCTTCGTCGATCTGCTCAAAGCTGTCGTATCCTTGACATTCCTTACCGAGACCGACCAGTGATTGTATTTTTCGCCACTTGGTGTTAATTTGCCTGGGGAAGCTTGTTCTCCAGGCATATCGGGCATTTCATAGATACCAATAACTAAGCCTTTTCGACGATTATCTCCACACGTGGCTTGGCACATAGAACGTTGTGCACATACTTGTAGTGTGTGTGTTGTAAGTTTCTGAAAACATTTTACTAACGAACACATTATGTTATTTCAAATAGATGAAAATATATATTAGTGAATGTAAATGATTATATATACGTTAAAATTTTGAAAAATAAACTTAAATTTGGAACCGAAAATTTATGTCAAACTGAACGAATTTAAAACAAAAAATTTATTAATATCATTGTAAATTTGTTTCCTAGGTGATTTATTTCCTGACCTCATTACTTGATATTTATATTACATTTTATTTTCATTTATTTTACAAATATAAATAAATTATACTTAAAAAATATATTCATAACTTTTTTTTTTATTATAAATAATTAAATAATTATATATTTATATATTCATTTATTTATTTTATTTAAGTAATACAACAATGCGAATGAAAGATTGCAACAATAAATAGAAAATTATGTTATACTACTACTGTAATAATTATATAAATTTTAAAAATAATTTATATCAAATTTATTTAATATTTTTATTGAATAAACATATTATAAATTTTTCGTATACTTTTTTCAGTTCGATGTTTATAGCAAATTTATAAGTTGGTGAAACTGATATTTGACATTAGATGCTAGAAACACATGTAACCTAACGAAGATCTTATTGGATGTAATAAAATGTTTTCACGGCATAGTTTACCAAAAAATGTTGAAAAATATTTAAGATCTTTTAATTCGTTAAAGGTATAAACTCAATTATCTTGTACTGCTAACGTAAAATTTAGATACAAAATATTAGGTTAGTATATTTTTATTACAGGGAAAATGGATATTAAAACGACAAACATATAAAGAGTTTTTACCGGCAATTGCAAATTCTACACAAAATTATTTAAATAATATTACAAATACAGTTAACAGTAAGTATTAGTATAAAAATATAATTACGTAGTAATTAATGAGGTTAAGTTTTTCTTGTAGGATAAAAAGCGAGATGTTTTAGACTTAAAATACAAATTTAGTATCAAGAAATTGACAGAAAATGTAAATATAACGAAAAATAAATTATTAATATCAGCGTTAGGTGTGACAGCGGTTCAAAATGAGGCCCTACAAACAAATGCTAATGTAATAGATCCTATTCCGGAAGCTCCGCTACCAACTCCAGAAATATTAGACACAGTAGCAACAACTGGAGAACAATCTTTTGAAGCTAGGTGGTTGGTCGCCAGTAGGTATTGTACAAAATGGTTTAGAATATTTACATTTCACAGCCGATATACCATGGTGGGGCGCCATTGCAATAGGTATAAAAGTTTTTTTTCATATTTTTTTGGTTGTGTTATAATAAATTATCGATTTATTTCTAAATTATTCTAGGTACAATAATAGTACGTTTATTAATGTTTCCATTAGTAATAATAGCCCAACGAAATGGTGCAAAAATGAATAATTACTTACCGCAATTACAAGTATTACAATTAAAAATGACGGAAGCACGTCAAACTGGAAATCAGTTAGATGCCGCACGGTATGGACAAGCAATGATGGCGTTTATGAAGGAGAAACAATTGAATCCGTTGAAAAATATGATTGTTCCTCTTGCACAGGTTAACATTTATTGCAATTTTATGTTTGAGATATTCATATATGCAGCTGAGCAAGTACTGTCAAAAAATATTAAGTACTAAGTACCAGACAGTAAATACTTGAAGTACAAGTATTTATAATATTTTGTAAAATACTTAAGTATTACTGTACAAGTACATATAAAAATAATTAAGTACAGTGGGTGATTGGTTTACGAACATAATCCGTTCCAAGACTATGTTCGTAAACCGAAATGTTCATTAACCGATCATCCTCATAATATTGCCAGATTTTTTAATATTTTTATTTTATTTTTTTATAAAAGGTTCAGAAAAGTTTGTTTTCCGGAACATATATTTGTTGTCCGAACACAAAAATCTTTCTTGAATGTATTCGTTGTCCGAATTGTTCGCAATCCGAACTGTTTGTTAACCGATCACCCACTGTACGTCTCAATTAATATATAAAATTTGATTTATCTACTTAATTGTGGAAATATTAAACAATGTTATTTAGAAAATTTAGTTAAAATGGCAATTTAAAACAAATAACACAGTCCGAAAAATTTTAACTTTTTCTTTTTCTAACTCGGTTCTCTGAATGTTTAACAGCTTTGTTTTGCTCTAAAACGAAGGAAAACCAATGTCCTAATGATCCTGATTTGTTTTTGCCATCAGGGCAGGTTTTTCTTTTTCGATTTTATACTTTACGTAGGTTTCCAAAAACAAATCAGAATCATTAGGACATTGGTTTTTCGTCGTTTTAGAACAAAACAAAGCTACTACACATAGAAAGAGAGAACCGAGTTACAAAAACCGTGTCGGACAGTGTAATAAGTATAACATACGTTCAAATTTGATGATTATGTTTTGATGCGCAATAATAAAAATTCTACTATATTATTAAAAAATATTTAGTACAATACTTAAGTAGGTACTTCAATAAATATTGAAATATTTTTTGTTATACTTAGATATTTTCTATAATACTTAAGCACAATTTGTAAGTATTAGTATGAGTAGGTACTTGTAATTCAAGTAGAAAGTATTTCAAAAAGTATATAAATTATTTAAAAATGTAGTAATTATAAATGTTAATAGCTTTGTTCATAGAATAGCTTGAAACCGTTGGAAACTGTCAGAAGCATGCGCAGTTTGTTTTCAGCCTGCGATTTTGAGCTTTCGTGAACACTTAAATCAAATTGCGCGTGCTCATAACCGTTTCCAACGATTTCAAACTTTTCTGTGAACAAAACTATTATATATTTACAAATGTGTGTTCACCTTTGAAATAGTAGCCTTCTGTTTTAGATGCCTTTATTTATTTCGTTTTTTATCGGTTTACGTCAAATGGCAAATTGTCCGGTGGAAAGTATGAGAGAAGGCGGTTTATTTTGGTTCGCTGATTTAACATTACCGGATCAATATTTTATTCTACCTATTATAACCAGTGTAACTATGTGGGCAACAATTGAGGTAAGGAATATTTTCTTTCATTTTTTTATTATCAATTACGGCCGGTTTCGTAATATTTATGCATTACTTTAATAGGAATGATTGTTTTAACTTACTTGCAAAAATTTATATATTTATATCAGTTTTGGTACCATTGAAAAGATAAAAGATCTATCGTACTTTTACTTACCGGAAAGTTAGTAATATTCTGTAAAATTAACAGACATATAAAACAATTACAAACACAATATTTAAGAAATATGACAGAACAGAGAGAGAGAGACGAATAATTTATTAGTATAATCTTTCCTGTTAAATCGGCAATTTTAAATTTCACTAGCATAATTTTTGTTTTTTCAAACTTCTAATCAGGCATAATTATTTGTTATTGCCAATATAATATCAACTTGAGTACGTTAGTATGTTTAGCGTTTATTATGGAACCGAGCATTGTATTTGGTGATATTCTATACAGTGGAAACCGGAGTGACGTTTAGTCCAAAATTTCCGACTGAGTAAAATCTACGATAGATTTTCTAACTGCGCAATTGAAACGGAGCCATGTATGTGACTGTTGTAGTTCATTTGACATTTGCATCCATTCAATACTATTACAGTAGAACCCCGATTATCCGTGCGCGCATTATACGGGCGGCGGATTCTTCGTGCGGCATTTTTAAAATGTCATCCGTGCGCGGATTATCCGTTGCTGACCGTGGCTGCACTGTTTAGACGTTCGCATCGGGGAATACCCGAGTTCGGCTCGAGAAATCCTCCGTTTATGTGTTTACTTATTATTTTCGCCAATTGCCGACCGACTTGTTAGTTAAACGTAAACAGACATTCGTTTGACACATGTATTTGTCTGAATAAATTATTAAAAAAAATAAAAATGAGGTCTTTGGATTATCCGTGTTTTCAATTATCCGGCGAAGGCTCGGTCCCGGCTGGCCCGGATAATCGAGGTTCTACTGTAATTTGATTTGGTGGTAAATATATACTTATGTAATAAAAAAATGTCATGGACTAGAAAATTTTTCTAGTTTTATTGAAAGATATCATCATACATTAGAATGCCTATAGTAATCTTCAGGTTTTCAATTTACAGAAGTTTCTGTGCTGATATGCCGTGATCGATATATCCTCGTCGCAGATTTTTCGCCTTGCACCGTAGATGGCATAATAATAATAATAATAGCTGTTTTTTTTTTTACGTTCCACTCAGATCAGTAAATCTTGTAAATGAGCTGAGCTGAACTGAGTTTTGCTGAGTGAGTTGTATTGATAAATAAAACAGTTTATTTGAAAGTGACGTTTAAAATCTAAGTTCCGCATATGATATAACCTAAAATAATAGATGTATTTAGATTGTTTGCGTTGATAACTTCGAGAATATTTTAAAATCGAACCACTTGTAACGCATAATCCGGAAAATCTGCCGATTAAAAGTAAAGGATTCGTTTCTGGCATGAAAGAATGTAAGTAACTTTTATTTATTTACTAGGTTATTTTCACAGGGAAATATAGGTCTCGAAAAATAAAACACAACTACTTCATAAGCTGCACAACATGTTTTGATACTAATTGTGTATCTTCGTCAGGTGATTGCTTCTCAGCAGCAATCATATTTTTAAATTCCAGTCAAAAAATCAAATAACAATAATAAATATGATAAAAAATTAAAAACTTGTCATAAAATAAAAACTACTAACATAAAATAAATACATGCGATTATACAACTTATAAATATCAACATTAATTATTAATATAAGATTAGAAAATGATCTACTGTGGCGAAATTTAAATAAAAATAATATTATAAAAATCCCAAAACCACACTTAAATTAAAATGAAGCTAGATACATATTTCGGAAGCTAAGCTTTCATCTTCAGTAGCTAAATAAAATTTATAAAAAATCTTACCTTTGATCCGAAGTACATAAACACCTAAGCACTTGTCAAAGATCACTGATCACTGACTTGACAAGTGCTTAAGTGTTTATGTACTTCGGATCACAGGTAAAAATTTTTGTAAATTTTATTTAGCTACTGAAGATGGAAGCTTAGCTTCCGAAATACGTATTTACCTTTATTTTAATTTAAGTGTGGTTTTGGGATTTTTTATAATATTATTTTTATTTTAATTAATTATTAACTCATCAATTTTAAATTCGGCCCTGTCTTTAACAAAAACAACCATAATATAGATGGGGGAACAAAACACAAGGTTTGTTATATTAAGGGGAGAAATACATGCAATTACCTACAAAAATCGAGATTTTTCAGATTTTTTTTATATCAGGAAAAAAAAAACAAGTCATAAACTTCTAAATAATTGTAAAATTACTGATTAATTTTCTTACATTTTATTTAAACACTAGTAAACCAATTTACTAGTTATGACTTACTGGGTCCCGGCAAAAATTGTCTTCGATTTTTAATTATTGTAAATTGTTTATTAAATATTTATTTATGTGTGTACAAAAATTTATAAACTAGTAAATTGGTTTACTAGTGTTTAAACAAAATGTTAGATAATCAATCAGTAATTTTACAATTATTCAGAAGTTTATGACTTGTTTTTTTTTTCTGATATAATAAATAAGACTAACGCAATTGATGTTACATGTAATAAACTTCTAACGGCTGCAGTTCCGTTAGAAAGCATTTTCGGACGTATGTTTATTTGAAATTTTTTATTTAGATTACACATAGGAATCATCCGGTATAGTTTTCCCCCGACGTCATAAATCACCCTGTATAAGCTATTAATTTAAGCAAAAAAAAATTAGTGTCGTTAAAAGTAAAGTATTTTTTGTGTTAGCATGGACAAATATGAAAATCACCAACGAATTAGAAGGTAGAAAACGTTACGATGAAATGCAATTTCAGCGAGCGGGCAAGGGACCCATTCTCAAAACATAAATTTGATCCTACCAAACAAACTGCGTCTGCAATGTCTATGAAGAAAAAACAATGAGAAAAATTCAAATAAATAAATCATTTTTGTTTTTTTGTTGTAATATTATGTATTTAATTAATAAAAATAAAGTTTATTTACAATAAAACGATTACAACATAACCTTAACGAATAGCTATACACTGATTAATCACATTCATTAAATGCTCATTTCCAATGCAGCAACAACCCGTTCCTTATCAGCTAATTGTTTATTAACCGAATGTTCGGAGGCGTGCGTTCCTGGCGTAACTTCGATATTTACTTTAAAACGAGTTAGCAATGAACGTAACAATTTTACTCGAACTGACAGTCCGGTCAAGGTGGCCATGCTACAGTGTGGAATTGTTGGTGTAAATAAAACTTTAACTCTGTTGTTTTCATTGTCAACAGTTATTAAACTTTCTTCCAAAACATGTAATTCTTCTAATGTTAGCGGATGTTCTGGATCATTTATTTCACGAATTAAATCTGTAAATTAATTTCTGAATATGAAAATACAATTATTAAATGTATATATGCAATTTATGTACCAAAAATTTCACGTGCATCAAATTCATCAACAACATTATCATCTTCATCCTCTTCTGTTATATTGCTCTCCGAGATTTTCTTGTAAAAATGCGGATTTATATTTTCCAATTTATCCATTATGTCAAGTTAAGGTTAAATATTTTTGACATGTAGAGTACTTTGCACATGCGCTCATAGATGGCGACATATGTATAAAGTAAAATAAAATATTTGTTTTCTCTAAGATTTTCTTGTAAATATGCGGATTTATATTTATTAATTTAACCATTATCTTACATCCTATTAAATATTTAATAAAATGTACAATATAAAAATTATATAGATATTTCTGACACAAACATTAGTTTATACATGTGCTCATAGATGGCAATTTATGTATTATTATTTTTATTATTATTACATAATAAATTTTAGTTAACTAAATAAGTATTACAAATTAACTTTTTATTTACTATTACAACTTGAAGCATTTGAGATGTTTTAATACATTTATTATTTTCTTGCTAATGTTAGTAACTTCTGAACAGTTGGTACTAATTAAAGGCGCCAATAACCAACCACTGTCGCGCGAAACAACTGAACATCTGAACAACGCTAAATGGTTAAGTTTTTATGACTTATAAGTTTACTTTTATTAATTTGCATAAAAAGTGATTTAAAACTGTTGACTATTAAAATTTCAAGTAACATTTGTTTGTTATCAATGTACATGTTATGTTCTCAGTAGTGGTACAACAAGTGCATATTGTTGATGCTTTGATTGCTAATGAAAGTTATATGATAATGTGTGTGGAGAAATGAATAAAAATACATTAATTTAGTGTTGTTATCAACTGTAAACATTACATTTTTTTTTTTTTGATTCAATATATTTCATTAAATAGTATTTAAGGTACTAGGATGCATCAGCTATTTGGTATGTATATTTTATCATATTCAGTAATAAGTTTTTAAATAACATAAGATAGGGTTCTGTTGCAATTATTACCACTTTGACTGCAAGGAAAAAGTGGTATAGCATTTGGTACGGTGTCTGTAACATTAAAAAAAAAATTGTGTATAGAAATCCTTCATATAGCCTCTAGATGACGAATCTGAACTTAGTTTATGTGGGTGTATGTGTGTGCGTCGTCAGCTCGCTTGCTCACTCGCTCGGTCGTAAGTCAAAATTTTGTAGCCGCAACTCCTCCTAGGCGGTTCAACCGATTTTAATGAAATTTTCAGGATAAATTTGTCTAGTGCCCAAGATGGTCATGTGGTTTTGGTTTTTTCCAGTAATGCCAACTTTCCGAGAAAAAAATTACTAAAGTTTTTAAAAATTCATACTGGCTACATTACTTATCCGATTTTGATCAAATTTTCAGAAAAGATATCCCTAATGCTCCCATTAATTATTAATATCCAGTGTTGCCAACTTTCCGAGAAAAAAATTACTAAAGTTTTTAAAAATATATTATGGCCATGTTATTTAACCGATATTACTCAAATTTTCACAAAAGATTCTCCTAGCAATCATATAATTTATTTAATTTTAACAAAATACAGTGTTGCCAACTTTCCGAGAAAAAATTAAAAAAAAATTAAATTTATAATTAAAATTTATAAAAATTTATTATGATCACTTTATTTAACCGATTTTAATCAAATTTTCATAAAAGATTCTCCTAGTGCCTAAATAAATTACGCAATTTGTTGACTTTATTAGCGTGGTGAATGACAAAAACACACGATTAGTATTTGAAAGTATTTTATTTAAGACAAAACTGAATAATAATATTAGCAATTTGACATTTGGTTACACAGTGAACATAGTAGAGTCTTTAGTTATTTTACAGTGCAGCCAGCCTAGTGTTGGCGCCAATTTGAATCATACATCGTATGTAATTGTCCTCTCAACATTCCTCCTCAATTCATACAGATGCAGAATTGTTGACAAAGAATATGACATTAAATACAAAATAACATAATAAAGAAATATTATAGTTTACAGATTCCTAATTTATCTCGAAGTGCAACAAAAGTGTCTTGAGACGGTGGCTTCGTTAAAATATCCGCAATTTGATTTTTAGTATTAACGTAAATTATTTTAATTAATCCCTTTTCAAAAAGATCCTTAACGAAGTTGTATTTAATATCAATATGTTTTAATCTTTTATGTTCCCATTTGCGAATTAATAGAATACAAGCTTGATTATCTTCAAAAATCTGAAGTGGAAGCTGGAGTTCCACCTTTAGGTCGATAAGTAGTTGTCTCATCCACATAAGCTCTGCTGCTGCCATGGAAAGCGATATGTATTCTGCCTCCGTGGAGGATAAAGCAACGCATGTTTGTCTTCTGGTAGTCCAGCTGACGGTGTTTCCAAAAACTTGAATTAGGAAGCCTGATGTAGACTTACGGTCCAGATCACTTCCCCAGTCGGCGTCTGCAAAGCATCTTACGCTTTCTTGTACATTTTTCCGATAGCATAATCCGTAATCAAGAGTTCCTTGAATGTATCGGAGAATTCTCTTAAGTCCTTTCCAAAGCGATGTTGTCGGGTTTTCTTGGTGTCTACTGTAGTAGTGAACAGCTACATTTAGATCTGGTCTCGTTGTCAAAGTGGTGTAGAGTAAAAATCCAATCAGTTCGCGATACGGCACGTTCTTCAATGGTTCATTATCTTCAGCGCCTAATGCTGGTTTTATTTCAATAGGCGTTTTCACTGGTTTACAGTTTTCCATGTCAAACCGTTTTAGAAGGTTGCGTAAGTAAACTGGTTGGCTCATGCGTAGTTCTTCGGTGTTTCTTTGAATATTGATGGACAAGAGAGTACGGAGAGTCGTCAGTCTTGCCACCGGAGCGTAGGTTTCATTGTAAGTTATTGTTACTATAATTTTCCAGAAATTTGACAGTACGTTAATTTTATAGTGTCTGAGTTTTTTTTGAGGCAGTGGTGTTGTGAAAAAGTAAATTAGTGCAGTTTTTTGTAATATTAAACACACAATATCTCTGTGTGCCAAAATAAAAGTCATATTTTACTAAATTTACCTGTTAAAACAAAGTATACTTAAGTGAGTGTAGTCGTACAATTAATTATTCGACTATGTCAAAGTGTACAAAGTGTACTAAGGCAGTTGATAGAAGCGGTGACCGACTGTTTTGTACTGGTTCATGCAAGGGAATCTATCACCTGTACTGTGTTGATGTCAGCATGGACAAATTTGTTTCAATGCGAGTTGACAAAAGCATCAACGAATGGAAATGTCCAGCCTGCTTTTCATCTACAAACCACACCAATCTGTCAGAAATGAATGGAAAACTAGATTTGATATTAGAAAGCTTAGTTACTGTTAATACCACTCTAGCTATGTTGACAAAAGAAAATAATGATTTGAAATCAAAGATACAAACATTAGAAACTAAATACGATATACTTGAGTCTAATATGCAAGATATATCAACTAATAATAAACAGCCCGATTTTGATACAGTGTCAATTGAAAATATTGTTCAAGAAATGTCGGATAGAGAGAAAAGAAAATATAATATTATTATTTTTGGTGTACCAGAAGAAGCTACAACCAAAGACATAAAACATATTGAAAGTCAAAAGATTACAAATCTGTTAAATATTCTTGATCCCCAACTATCTAAGATAAATTTCAAATTTTTTCGATTAGGTCAGCTACAAATCGGAAAAGTTCGCCCGATAAAACTTCAGTTTGACTCTGTGGATCATGTGAACATAATTTTCAAGAATTTGAAAAAATTATCAAATTGTGACAATTACAAAAACATAAGATTTACGTCGGACAAAACTCCACAACAAATCAAATATTTTAAACAGCTTAAACAAAAATTAGATAGTAGGATTCTGCAAGGAGAAACAAACATAAAAATAAAATACTTTAATGGTACTCCAAAAATTGTGAAAGTTGATTTAAACTAAAAATGCCCAGCAACAGTGATCATTTAAAAAAAATTAGTTGTTACTATCAGAATGTTAGGGGAGTAAACTCGAAATTAGATGATATTTTTTGTGCAACAGCTGACGTAGACTACGATGTTATCTGTTTCTCAGAAACATGGTTAAAAAATGATGTTTCAAGTTCGGAATTGTTTATTGACAATTATAGTGTTTACCGGTGCGATCGTAACATTGAAGCAACTGGTTTATCTACGGGAGGTGGAGTGTTAATTGCGGTGGCAAATCATATACCTTCTACAAAATTAGACTTGTTTAATATCAATACAGCGTCCAATCACGTTGTAGACGTAGTGGGTGTAAAATTACGTTTAACCAATAAAAACTTTTATTTATTAGTGATATATATACCACCATCAACTAGCACTGCTATAATAGAAACTACAATGGAAGAAATATGTAAATTAAGTGAGTTATATGAAAATGATGTGGTTATTTTAGGAGATTTTAACATTAATTCATATATGGATCCTAATTTTAATGATAGCAAATCTATTATTTTATCTAATTTTAGCGAATTCTTAAATTTAAAACAATTTAATTACACTTTAAATGCAAATAATAGAATACTCGATTTAGTATTTGCTAATATTAGTTGTACTATTATTGCACCAGCAATACATATTTCCAAAATCGATTCACATCATCCGCCACTTGATATCACCTTCCAATGTAGTTCTCCCGTGCAAAATTCTTTTCCATCGCAAGTTTCATATAGAAAATATAATTTTAAACAAGCAAATTATCCTGCATTATATAATGCTATTTCTTTATTAAATTGGGACTCATTATATGTTGAAACTAGTGTTGATGCAGCCTGTGACAAATTTTACAAAATTATTTATCATTGCTTTGATTTGCATGTCCCAATATTTAAAAATCAAGCAAAGCATAGAAATTTTCCACCATGGTTCACAAGCGAAATAAAATCTGACTTGCGAAGAAAAGAACTAGCTCGGGATAAATTTAGAAAAACTAAAAATAATACATACTTACAAAAATATCAAACTTTACGGTCTAACACTAAAAATAAAATAAAAATCGCCTATAAAAACTATTTGGTTGATATTGAGACAAAAATAAATGATAATTCGAAATTGTTCTGGTCATTTATTCAAACAAAAAAAGGTGGTTCTCGTGTCCCAGACACAATGAAATATAATGATGTTCAATTAAGTAATCCACAAAATATAATAAATAGTTTTGCAGAATATTTTAAAAGTGTATATAAAACACCTAATGATCAATGCAACAATTTTGATTATCAGTATAACTATAATAATACAATTAACATCTCAGAAATTACTGACACTGACATACTCAATGCTACTAAAAAACTGAATAATAAACTTACAGCGGGTATAGATCAAATACCGGCTTTTGTCATAAAAGACTGTATTTATTGTTTATGTGAACCTGTAAGATTTGTTTTTAATTTAATTATTAAACAACAAAAATTTCCAGATATGTGGAAAATAGCTCGTGTCAGTCCAGTATTCAAATCTGGTGATGTTCACAATATATGTAATTATAGAGCGATTTCTATTTTAAACAATTTGTCTAAGGTTTTCGAAATAATACTGTGCAATATCATATTCAACGCCACTAAACAAAACTTATCTGAATTTCAACATGGTTTTACAGAAAAACGTTCAACAACTACTAATTTATGTACATTTTCACAGTACGTTGCTGAAGCCTTGGATAACAATTGTCAAGTTGATACCATCTATATGGACTTACAAAAAGCGTTCGATCAGGTTGACTTGCACATTTTGCTAAACAAACTTGGAAATATTGGTCTATCATCATCTTTTGTACGTCTATTAAAATCCTTTTTACTTGATAGAACGCAGTTTGTGAGTTTTCGAGGTTTTGAGTCGTCAGCATACATCTGTACATCAGGAGTACCACAAGGAGCTAATTTAGCACCTTTACTATTTTCTATTTTTATTAACGATTTATGTTTCAGCCTAGACATAAATGTTCTTCTGTTTGCTGACGATCTAAAAATATATACGTTGATTGATACCATCGATGATTGTGTAAAATTGCAAACAAACATTAATAAAATTATAAACTGGTGCACTGCAAATAATTTATCTGTCAACATAAATAAATGTAAAGTTGTGACATACACTCGTAAAATGCAACCACTTACGTGCAATTATACAATCAATAACTCTGCGCTAGGCAGAGAAACAGTTATAAAAGATTTGGGTGTTATCTTCGATACACATTTTTCATTCGATCAACATGTCACACAAATTGTAAATTCAGCATACAGAATGCTTGGATATATTGTTAGAAACACTAAGCAGTTTAATTGTAGATCAGTTTTCACTACATTGTTTAACAGTTTTGTAAGGTCAAAATTGGAATATTGCGCTATAGTTTGGTATCCTATATACGCAAAGCAAATAAATGATATCGAAAAGGTACAGCGAAAATTTTTAAAATTTTTAACTTATAAAATAGATGGTAATTATCCTCCTCAAGGAGTAGATTACAATTATTTGTTGGATACGCATACTTATGATTCGCTAGCTTCTCGCCGAATCAATATCTCAATAGCTATACTTTACAAACTGTTAAATAATGAACTTGATTGTGGTAACTTACTTGGTAAGATAAACTTCTGTGTACCACGTTCAACCACCAGATTCCCACAAGCTTTTTACACAAATACTGGCCGAACGAATATGTCGCAAAGAACACCAATATTTATTATGTGTAACAATTACAACAGCATAAACAATAATAATATTGATTTATTTTTCAACTCATTAAATGCTGTTTTAAACAATATTACAGCTTAAATTAGTTTTTTTTTTCTCGACTAAAATTATTGTGTTATTTGTTTTATTGATTAATATTATTATGGTTTTTCTTTTTTGGTTTTTTTTTCTTAGTTTAAATTAAATAGTTTATGTTTTATTTTGTATTTTCTTATTCTACCATATATGTTAATAAATGTATTTTTATGTATTGTCCTATTAATGGATCACTCTGTTGGGCAATAAAGATTTATTATTATTATTATTGTAGTCGTACCCTTCTCGTTGAGCACAACCTTTTGCTACTAAACGAGCTTTGTACTTGTCGATGTTCCCATCGCCGTCACGTTTAATTTTAAAGATCTATCTAGAATTAATAATCCTTTTCCCAGTTGGTGCTTTTATCATTTTCCAAGTTTGGTTTTTGTCCAAGGCGTCGAGCTCATCTTGAACTGCTTTAAGCCAATGGTGTTTGTTTTCAGAGTTGTGTACATCTTCGTATGATTTCGGTACCTCATCTACAAAGGATTCAGCATAAAGTGCAACTATAGCGTAATCTTCTAGATAGCTAGCTTTGGTCTTGATCCTTGAACTTCTGCGGGGAGTTACTTGTTCCAACGTTTCTTCAAGTGATTGATTCTGTGGTTCTTCCTCCTCGTAGTTTTGTTCTTCTTGGTTTGTGTCGTCCGCCTCGTCCTTATGAATCCAATTAATGGTCGTGGTTCCTTCAAATGTAAACCGCGATTCTTCAAAAATTACGTCTTTTCCATTTATTAGCTTCTGTTTTTCCGGACACCATAGTATGTACCCGTTTGGGCAATATCCAACCGTGTAACATCTAAGTGTTCTTGACTGAAATTTCTCTTTAATCATTTCCTTAGGAATGCGCAAGAAGGCAACGCACCCAAACACTTTTAGTTTTGTCAAATCGGGCTTTTCTTTAAACCATAGTGCTGCTGGCACCTGCCCGTCTAAAGCTGAGGTAGAGCTCCGATTCACAAGATAGACCGCACACAGAACTGCTTCCGTCCAAAATTCTTTTCCTAGTCTCGAGTTTAGTAACATGCATCTCGCGCGTTCTACAATGGTTCTATTCATCCTTTCTGCTACACCGTTTTGCTCTGGTGTGTACCTGATAGTGAATTCAAACTGAATCCTTTTTTTTTTCAAAAAAATCTTTCGTTTCCTTCGAAATGTATTCGCGTCCGTTGTCACATCTGAATCGGCTGATTTTTAGATTGAAACGTGCAGTTGCCATTGCTTCATAAATTTTAAAATAATGAAGTACTTCCGTCTTTGTTTTCAGAGTGTACGCCGCTGTAAAGTGGGTGTAGTCATCGATAAATGTTAGTATGTATTTTTTCTCATCATGTGATGTTGGACTAATTGGTCCACAGAGATCGCTGTGGATTAGTTCCAGGGGTCTTTGTGCCCTTGTTCGACGTTTTCCGTGAGGCTCTTTGGTTTGTTTTCTTTCAATGCAGATGTGACATTTTGACCTTGTTTTGTCATCCTCTTCGATCTTCATTCCATCCACCAGATGTTGAAGTTTTTCCATGCTGCTGTAGTTTAAATGTCCCAATCTTTTATGCCATAGATCCAGACTTCCTCCTGACTAACAGAGTTGTGCTTCTTCTCGACCAAGCAATAATTTTAGTTCATATAACTGACTTGTTTTTCTGCTAGCAATCGCGATTATTTTTGTATTTTTAGAAATAATGCCCATTCCGTCCTTGAACGTGACTTCCATTCCATTTGATTCCAATTTACGCACTGACAATAAGTTGTACTGGAGACCTGGAACTATTAGGACATCCTTGATCGTTATAAAGTGAGTTTTACCTTCAACGTTAACGTATCCGTCGTTGTCACCTCTGTCTTTCGCTTCCAAGAATGATCCTAATTTTGCTACCTTAATCCTGATTGGGGATTGAAGTTTCCTCAAATTTGAAGCGAGCGACTTGGTATTTACGATGTGTTCGGTCGCCCCCGAATTCAAGACCCAATTGCTGCTTATTCCTGACGAGTGTATCGTATCAGTTGCAAAACAGTAATATGGTGACTCATGTTCATCTTGATCAACTGTTTCTTTTGCTATGTTAACAGAATTTCGATTTGATTTATTTGGCCCTTTATTAATTTGACAATTAGCCCGTTTGTGTCCGTACTGTCCGCAATTGTGACATTGAAAGTTAAACTGATTACGTTTGTTTACCTTCGAATTATTATATCCAGTCCTTTGTACAGTTTTGTTTACATTTAATTGGTGACTTGAAGTTTGAGTTGAGAAGGCATTGGAAGACGGCACATCATAATTTTTTGTTTTACTTTTACCATACTCTTTTTGTTTGGATTCTTCATCAAGGAGTCTGTTTTTAACGAAACTCAATGACAGATCATCAGCAGACAAGGTTTCAAGCGCCGTTACGACGTTGTTGTACTCTTTTGGCATTGTTAGTAATAAATGACATATCACATCTGACTCTTCCAGGGTTGCACCTGTGTTTTTTAATTCTCTGATCATTTTATCAAATTTTAAGAAATGTTCGATTAAACATTCATTTGTAACGTTATATTTCATAGTTAGAAGTGACTTACGTAACAGCAGTTGACTAGCTAACCCTTTCCTTTCAAATACAGTACATAGTGAATTCCACAAATCAAAGGCGGTTTCCTTTTCTTTTGCATACTCGAGATGACTGTCTGCAATCCTCTGGATAATTTGAGATTTGCATTTCCGATCAGCTTTTGCGTGGACTGCCAGTTGACCCTGTTTCCGATTTCTGACGTCTACGGTGTCGTTTTCATAGATGACGATCATTTCCGTATATTTTCTTTGAATGTAAATACTTAAATCCATTTCCATCAGTAGTGTTTCTATTCTGAACTTCCAATTTCCGAAGTTTGTACTGTCGAATAGCGGAATTCGATATTTTTCAATTTCTTCCGTCATTTTAGGTTATGTCAAAAACGTGGTTCACAAGTACTTTTTTTATTTTAAAATAAAACAGATTTTTGTCACTCAAATTCCAACTGGACCCATAACCTGTTGACTTTATTAGCGTGGTGAATGACAAAAACACACGATTAGTATTTGAAAGTATTTTATTTAAGACAAAACTGAATAATAATATTAGCAATTTGACATTTTGGTTACACAGTGAACATAGTAGAGACTTTAGTTATTTTACAGTGCTGACAGCTTAGTGTTGGCGCCAATTTGAATCATGCATCGTATGTAATTGTCTTCTCAACAGAAATGGATTTGTAAAATCTCTTATACTTCTTCGTACAATACGCATGTAATTTCTAAAATATTACTTATTACTATAGTAATGGATTTAAAAACATTAATTTTACTTTACCTGTTATAATCTTCTTCAATTAAAAGAGCAATATGTTGCATAATATTCATTTTTATAATTGTGATATTATAAATCGTATCTTTACAGGCAGCTTTTGTCTACCCTTAAAATTTACGATAATCTGTAAGCGACTTACGATGAATCGTAAACTCAACGTATACATAGAATTGCATTTTCTACCATAAGTGCTTATATGCGTTACGATAGCAGCTTACGAGCCTTACGGTTTTGCTTAGAATTGCAGCATAACTTATAATGAAAACTTACAAATTGGGTTTATACAATCATTTGAGAAAGAAATCAGCGAAGCATGACCTTATTTTAAATCATTAAAAACTTCTTTTGTTGAAAATGAGTGAGATATGAAAACGAAAATCAAAATGAAAAATGTTTAAACAATCGATAGCAATAAAATTAAAGGGTCAAATGTGACGTTAGTACCTTGTAGGCCCTCCCCTACTCTTAATTACCGAATTCATACGTCTTGGCATGCTAGCAATTAAATTTTCAATGATATCCTGGAGAATATTCTCCCATTCTTCAATTACTGCATCCACCAGTTGATTGTGGTTGGCAGGTGGACGTCTACGACATCGGATATTTTTTTTTTGATGGTCCCATAAATGCTCAATGAGGTTGAGGTCGGAACTGATAGGTGGCCATTCCACGAACGGAATATCAACAGCATATGTAAGTAATCAATAACCTGATCAGCCACGTGGGGCTTCGCATTGTCTTGCTTAAATAAAAAATTAGGACCCACAGAAAGAACAAATGGCATTACGTGCTCAAGTATGATGTTTTCCAGGTAATAATCTGCATTCATAGACTTCGCACGTATAGGGACCAACTCTGTGCGAGCGCCGAAGCAAATGCCACCCCAAAACTATACAAAGCCGCCACCAAATGGGACCTTTGGAGAAATGTTACAACTTGCAAATATCTCTCCCTCTCTTCGCCAGACTCGGTCACGTCCATCAGAAGATTTTAAGCTAACCCTTGTTTCGTCAGAGAATAAAACGTTTATTCCAATCATCAACAGATCAATATTGATTTTTTCTGGCAAAACGCAGTCTTTGAACTTTGTGTTCTCTGGTAAATAATGGTTTTTTTGCCGGTCTTCTGTTCTTTAATTTGGCTTCATTTAAATGTCTTCTAACTGTTCGAGATAATATTAGAACATTATGAACCGCTGCTAACTCATTTTTTAACACATTACTAGTGATTCTCCGATTTCTAACAGCGGATTGACTCAGAAAACGGTCATCCCTTTGATTGGTACATCGTTTTCGCCTTTGTCCTGGCCTTCGAATGTGAGATCCCATTTCGTTAAATCGTCTAACCATGCGACTTATGCTGGAATAATTTCTTCCTAACACATTGGCAACATAACGCATCGAGTACCAATCGTCCAGCAGAGTTGATGCCCGTACTGCCTCCTCCACCGATAAATTTCTTTGGTGACTCATTTTTCTACTTTGAAACACTTGTAGATAAACTTAAAAACACGTTTGTAACACAACCAATAACAAAAATTAGCTTAATAACAAGTTGTAACCAGCAGTTTCTAAACGGAGTGTAAACCAATTTGTGGTCAAACGGGACTAATTGACAATTACAATTTTAAAACAAAACAGCATGTGCTTGAAATGTCAAAGGAGGTCCAAATCCTACTTGTAAGACAGTTAGTAGATTAAAAGTTATCATTATCTCTGAATGTTTTTAAAAAATGATAGTGGTGCGTTAATTTTGTCCAGGAGTTTATATATGATTTTGAGACGCATTACATAAAATTATTTAGTTACATTGTATATATATATATATATATATATATGATTTTTTAGATGCATTGTATATAACATATTATAAATAATTTTGTTAGACACATCGCATATAATTGTTTTGTACACTGCATCTCCGTGAAATAATACAGCTTATGGATAGAGAAAGAGATAGAAGAAAAGTATAATGCTTGTGTAAAAATATCGCATTAAAAAAACATACAAATAGTATGAATAAAAGAATAATATTTTTTTCATTGAAATATTGATTTTCGTTATTATTATCGGAGTCATAAAACAACTTTTTTAACAATAAAGTTTTCTATTTTGTTTGCATTTGATGTATAAGTTTAAATTTTTATTTAAATAGTAAATGTAAGCACTGACATGCATCTCTATTAAGTTTCGGAAAACAAAATTTGCTGTCATTTTTTAATTAAAATTTTCTGCATCTTTATTTGCTTGTGTATTCCCTATATTTCTAATTTCGTTTACATTCTCTGCGTTTTTTCTGTCTAAATATTGTATCAAAACTTGAAACTTAGATATAGCATTTTTGAACAAATCGATAAGCATTATTTAATTTTGTTGTATAAATTGTACAAATGGAATTTTTATAAATCGTTATACACATACTGTGTGCAATTATTATATAAAATACTAAAGATTGGAGATGGAGTATATAGTAAAATTTTTATTCAAATGGAATTCCAAAGCCAATTAGGAATTTTTAATAATTGACTTACGTCTCTACATACTAACTGCTTTTAATCCGTTCCGTTGAACGATGAAAACAAATTACGTGTTTCGTGGCTTGATTCAACCGAACTAGCTTGTTGCTTTCAACGTGCTACGTTTATGCATAGTTTTCCAACGTTTAAAAAATTATAACTGTCAATCAATATAAATGGTAAGTGTGCTTTTATTTTTTTTCCATATCTGACAATCCTAAACTCATATCCTAGCAACGAAACAAAAAATAAACAACAAAATAACAAATAACAACAAAAATGTTTGGTTTTTTTCTAAAAGTCAAAGCCGTCAAAGTTCCGAGATTTTGTGCGATTTTGTGAGGTGAAAATTTTTACAGGGTATCATGTAACCGTAGTAAATGACTCATAGCTTTGGAATCCTATTTGAATAAAAATTTCACTATAATTAAATATTTTAGTATTTTCTCATAAAATAAACATTTTCTTATTCAGATACCAAATACGGACACATCTGATAATGATGAGTTACTCGAAAACGAAAATTCATCAGAGCTAGCTGCATCTTCATCACCAGTAACATGTCGACAATCAATAAACCATAATGCGAAAAAAAAAAACAAACTAAACTAACACAAATTAAGACGGTAGTCGATCAGTTGCAAGGAATAGCGGAAACTATCAATAATCCGATAGAAGAAAATGAATTTGATGTATTTGGTAAAAATGTTGGGTTACAACTAAAAACAATGCCATTGAAATTAGCTTTGGAAGCACAGCAGCATATACAGTCATATTTGTCACAAATTCGGCTACAACAGATTTCAGTCCGCAGTACATGTTGGCAAACTATTTCAACTCCTTCGTCATGTTCTGATACTTTGACTTCGGCAATGTCTCCAACAGAAAATATTAACTTACCCATTTTATACTGTAAATATATACAGCAAACAGACTCCGAATGAAATGACACAATTACATTTTCATGTTATTGAAACAGTAACTTTTTTCTTTTTCCTTTGTTAATATTATTATTATCATTTTTTTTATATTAAGAATTTTATACTATCTCATCACAGAAATAATTTAAATAATTTGCATTTATTGTTAACAAGAATTACTTGAAACGTATTTATGAAAAAACTGTTTTAGATATTTAAGTACTTTAATAAAAATCATTTAATGATTCGATGTATAAAATTGTAAGATAATCTAAAATCAGTCAATAAAAGTACAAAAAAAAACAAAGCAATATAAATAGCATTTTTATTTGTTTATTTGAATAATCTAAATATATACATATGTACTATTTATATAATTAGATCACATTTTGCATTTTTTTAAATGTATCATTCTAAGTTGCCATGGTACGGCTCCTACACCTTCAAAATATTCAACAAATTTCTCACGAAATTCTCTAGCAGCTCTTGAAGAATGGTTTGCGGAATTTCTTAACAAGTGATTCATTCCAGTGATTTGCAGTTGCCTCCAGCTACCATCAATAATCGTACCATTTTCTGTATCTTCCAAATCAATAGATCCACTGGATAAATAATTATTACCTTCATTTATTCTTAACCAGTTATGAAGCACACAACATGCTTTTACAATTTTATCAACTTTATTAGGACAGAATGGTATTGGCTTTTCAAATACTCTAAATTTACTTGCTAAAATACCGAACGCATTCTCCACCACCCGGCGATGATGCGGCGGTGATAATCGATAATTATAAATTTTCTGTGATATTGTTAAATGTTTTCTTGAGAAAGGCTTCATTAAATATGGTTTTAACGGGCCTATTATAAATGTACCACTAGGAAGAATATTATTTTCTAGTCTAGTATACATTGAACAATTTCGAAATACTCTTCCATCCGATATTTTTCCATTACATCCCACATCAATGTATTTAAAACAGTAATTGGAATCAACAATTGCTATAAGCACAATACTATTAGTTCCCTTGTAATTGTAATATATACTTCCGGCATCTGTCGGCAACTTTATAACGACATGCTTGCCATCAATGGCCCCACAACATCCTGGAAAATTCCACCGCTCTTGGAATCCTTTCTCTATTTTATTCCACTCGTCTTCATTTTGTGGTACCTATAATAAATAACAAAAATATTTGTTATATTAATAAAAAAAATACGTTTTATTATCTCAGTGAAAAATTGTATTTACCTGAATATACTCTTTCAGTGCTTCATATACTGCATCGCATACTTCTGAAATCATTTCTGACAAGCTTGATTTTGAAATTCTATAAAAATGTTGAAGACTTCGTAAACTGTTGCCCGTTGCAAGAAAATACAACACTGCTTGCAATTTTGTGGATGCTGGAAAAAAATTGAGATTTTTTTAATATTTTTTATATCACAGTTTCGGGAATTGCCTTAATTAATAAGTGGGTGTCGTAGGGGGTTGATTTTTCGATACGTTGTAGTACGGTCATAATTGACCGGTATATGTAAAACGCGGACAATTTTATTATTTTTGCGAAATTCCCAGCCGTTTTCGAGATATTTGCGATTAAAGATTTTTTTTGCAAACAAATAGCTGAAGGGTCGTACGGGGTTGGGATTGAAATATGTTATAGCAACAAAAAATCTGTTAGATTTTTAACCCGGGCTTACTTGGGAGCGGAATTTTTATACAGAATTTGAAATTAAACACGTATTACTAATTTATATTTTTTATATTTCCAAATAAAAATTTGTACATATTTTTCATAATTTACATAATTTTTTGCTGTTAATAAATTATAATAACATTTGGAAACATTTTACAATATTTTCGAACTATTAACTAAAATATATGAAGTTTTTAAATACAACAATTAAGATATAAAATGTTAAAAATTGAGTGATCGTTATATGAGCCGTTTTCTTTGAAAGTGTTGTATTTCCATTTTTGACAAAAAGTTAGTTGATGATAACAATGAATGCAATCTGCTATGAGCTTTTTATCTATAAACAGTTCCCAAAAAATCCTTCAAAATTTTCATCATTTTGCCAATATTAATTTATGTAGTTACCATTCAAATACAAACCCTTAAATAGCTCCAAATAATATAAAATGGACTTACACCACTTTCAAAAAAAACTGCTCATATGGTGGCTGCAGTAACTGTAATTTTTGGAATATTTTTCGTTGATTTGAATTCTTTTTTTTTTTAGTTAGTATAGCACCGAAAAACGGAACAAGAATACAACGTTTTTTTATGTCATTTGAAGAAAGTAATTACTGTCCCACATGGTATGATATTGCTGAATTACATAAAAGTTTAACAATTTCATGGGAACCAAGTGAGGAATCGTCTCAAATACGAAGTGCGTTTTTACAAAAATATATCGACTACTCCTTTTTAAATTTTCAGTTCACAAAATTTTCAGTTTGTTTTTGTTCTTTAACATATCTTAACAATCTAAAAACAGATGATGCGGTTACACCGGGTATTCTACTAGCTGCAGCTATCTGAAACAAAATATATTTGATAATATACATCATTAATCATATTTAATTTATAATTTTCTAATCAAATATTGTCTCAATTAACACCATGACTGCTTACTTAATTTTGGCGGTTTTGAATAATTTAATTTTTAATAAATACATAGTATTACTAATTTATCAATATTTATATTTTCCTATTAATTATATTATAAAATATTAATAAAGTCTTTGACTAACAAAAATTTGAAAAAAAAAATGATGATTTGGATATCTCTAATTATAATATGAGTATGTTTTCAAATAACATTGAACAAACAATGTTCATAAGTGTATATCTGTGAAATAAACTAAAGTTGAGATTTTTTCTCAAAATTTCACAAGTTACTCAGTCATTGAATCGGCTAGTTAAGCTAAAGCTAAAGCATCAATAAAATACCAGATAACCATAAACACGTGTTTCGCTCTTTAGGAGCTCGTCAGTATGGTGCTTTAGCTAGCTTAGCTAGCCGATTCAATGACTGAGTAACTTGTGAAATTTCAACTTTACTTTATTTTATGTTTTCAAAGTTACTATAATTCATTAACAACAAAAAGGAGTTAATTGGAAATTGCAAAATACAACAAAAAAGTTTAAGAACTTAATAAAACATTACAGAACTTTGAATATTTTATTTGTATGTATCAGTTCTGAAATGTAATTATTTATGTAGTATTATAGGATAGGAAAATGTTTTAAAAGTATTTTGTAAGACACTATATTGTTCACATCATAATTATTTTTATATATTTTCATAATTAAGATTCTGAAGTAGACTATAATCTAAGTCGAAAAACCAACATTTTCCTATCGAGTATTACTTAAAAAAAAACATAATTGACATAAACTAATTAATATTATGAATTATTTTATACTAAATGCCTATAAGATTTAAAAAATAAAAAAAAACGAAAAACTTACAGTCTGAGGTTGGACCATGAATAATTTTTCCCGTTCTTCATATGACAGATTTAATGTGTGTTCGTTGTAATTGATAGTTTTCGGAATAATGAAAGCTTCATCTTTCCGAACTTCTTCAACTTCTAGTGCCTGATCAGCTGCTGCAGCTTCATACAATGCTTCGATTTTTAGGCGTCGACACAGGGAACTGTCGTCTGCGATTGACTTTAATTCAGGCATAATCTTCGATAATGACGATATATTTATCGAATTAGATGGTATTGATAACATTTCAAATGCCCTAAAATTTATTATATATATATATATATATATATATATATATATATATATATATATATTGTTATATCAAATATTAATTACTTTTTAATATTAAAACTTACTTAAATTTATCAACTACTCAAGATTCTGCTAAAATTGTTCTTTATTTATTTTTGTTTCTCATTTGCAAATTCAAAATTTCAATATAGAAATAAAAAATAAAAATAAATAAATAAATAGAGAACCAAATTCTGAGTAGTTGTTTCATTTCAATAAAAAAAATCCAGTTGAGTAACTAACACAATATTAAAACTTACGTTTTAGCTTCTATATTTTTCGATGGTGACAATTTCAGTAATTCTCCATATTTTCATATTTTTACTAACATTTTTCATCAAGTCAATGTTATCTTTTATTTTTTTATCTACATCCATACATTTTTCATATCGTTTTTGGCTAACAGCACCCATTTTATAACCTGCAAATTAGAATAAATCCTATAGAATGCATCCATTTAAAACGTTTACAGAAATCTCCGAAATAAAAAGATATTAAAATAGACAATTAATTAATTATAGTATAAACTATACTAATTAATATCAACATGATAACGAAATATAAACAGCCTTCTAAATGACACTACCACTTTTATAATCATCATCAATCAATTTTGAAATCGATTAAAGTACTACAGAAATCATATATAATTCATAAATATTTTGTAGTAACGTAAATTTCAATAAGTTTTGCTTTTGGATTTTTAAATCTTAAGAACTACTGCCATTTAAAATTTGAGAGTTATCAGCGTTACTGTTAAAGAAGATGGAGTATTACCACAATTATCTTTTGGTTAAAAATTGATATATTTGATACAATTGAAGACATTCATCGTACTTAAGTCGTTAATTAAAAAAATATACCTTTTGTAGTAAGTCTTCTATCTGCATTGTCCGCACGTAAAGTTAAACGAAATTCAGCACGACTTGTGAACATTCTATATGGTTCGGTTGTTCCTAACGTTGTCAAATCATCTATTAAAATGCCAATATAACCTTCGGTACGTGAAATTAATAGTGGTGGTTTTAATTGAGCCTATTATAAAAACAAACACGTTTTTTAAAATAAGATCTTCAACATATACAAAATAATAATGTATTATACTTCATGAACAATTATTTTCTGATATACTATAAACTTAGACCGACATTAGAAAAACTTTAACTATACATAACAATAATAATCTATATAAGTAAAAAATCTTCTTATAGACGAGTGTAGGTCATTTTCTTTAAATAAAACTACTTTATTTCATTTCACATGCGACTAGTTTCGATACTGAGAGTATCTTCTTCAAGCAATCTATATTTTTTTTTAAAGAACAATGCAGCATTCATACTTTAGATAAATCTTACATTAATAATATAATAATTGAATAAAAAAATATAAAAACTTACGCAAAACGTACATTAAACAAAAACATTGACGTTGATCACATCGTAAATAAAATATGTAGAATTTTAAAATAATAAATAGATAAATAGCATTAAAAACTTAAAAAAAAATACAAACTGTTAAGTTAAGAAATTTCAAGTGTGTACCACCGGTATTCTTAAATTTACTTTTTCTTTTTCCCAAGTGTTTTTCGATAATGCTGCATTGTTCTTTTCAAAATAAAAATTACACATTGCCTGAAGAAGATACGCCCAGTATCGAAACTAGTCGCATGTGAAATGAAATAAAGTAGTTTTATTTAACTCCTGTATTTATTTTACTCATGTATAAAAAGATTTTTACTTATATACAATTTCAGAGGTCGTTCAACTAAATTATTAATAATAATCTAATATATTATTTTTTTAATAGCAAATTCTTACCATTGTAGCTGCGTTAATACCAGCAACAACACCTTGTGCAGCTGCTTCTTCATAACCAGTTGTTCCATTAATTTGTCCCGCTAAAAATAATCCAGCAACACGATTTAATTCGAACGACGTACTTAATTCCCTCGGATCTACGTAGTCGTATTCAACACCATAACCTTTAAAAAAAATACCGAAAGTAAAATATAACCTGTTCAAATCTTTTGTAAGTTCAATGAAGCCTTTGTTCACATTATAGAAGTATTCTTAAAAAAATAAACAATGTTGGCTGTCAGTTTGTGACACTTCATATTGGAATAGAAAAATAAAACATTTAATTTACTTGGAAAGTTCACTGTATTACATAACTGTAGAAACTGCAGTCGCTACAATTATTTAATAAAGTGAACTTTAGTAATAAATCAATTGTTCTATTTGTTTTGTTATAAAATAGGCTATGTTTATAATAACTTATGCTATATTTTCATTATTAAAAAAAAACGTATAATTTATTTCCCGTAAAACATATATTCTTTAGACAAACGCCACCAGACAAAATATTAGTGTTACAATAATCATTTACGAAAATATAATCAAAGTAGCTCCACTCATAGGACAGGGTTAAAAATTTGATTGGATGGAATTCTTCTTTTGATAGATAAAGACAGAATGCTATAAAGCTTGCGAGATATGAACAGAATTGCAGCAGAAACTAATTTAAATGAAAAACGCGTTTTGTCAACTCAGATTAATCTAAATCAATTCTCGTAAACGTCTAGTACTGTCGATCAAGACATGAAAAATATAAATATTCTTAAAAAACTAAAAACGTTAATAACAAATTATTATATTAGATTCTAACCTGGTCTGAATATTTCAACATTTTCCAATGCGGGTATCTGTCTAAGCAACTTCACTTGTAGTTCTTCCGGTAACGTACACGATAAACCATTTGGATAAACTATGTTAGAATCTAGTCCTTCTGGTTCTAACCATATCTGATGTTGTCTACCTCCAAATCGTAAAATTTTCGACTCAATACTAGGACAATATCGTGGTCCTGTCACTTCTTCAGCAACATGACGATTCACATGCAGATTATCTTTGATTATAGATTCTATTGATAATGGAGTTTGTGTTAAATAGCACTGCACTTGATCGTTGGACTGTTGAAAAATGAATGATTAGGAGCATAACACAACCGAATACAAATATGTTAAAATCATGTAAATTTAGAGATATTGTGTCTTCTTCTAGCAAAAGAAGAATTTCATTTACCAGAAAAAGAAAAAATATATCGTAACGTTACAGGTCTTACGAGATGCGCATAAAATTGTAGAATTAATTTTAATTCTAAATGTAGAAAACTTTTCCAAATAATTATTATAAATAACTTTGCTTTGAAACATATTGTCCATGCAACAACAATATGTTGTAAGCCACAAAACCATTGTTTTACAGGAGATAGAAAAAAACTTCTTTCTTTGAGATTGATCGGCATTGTGATAATAGTAATAGCAAATTTATACCAAAAAAAAAATTTTCTGGGCTACAACGTATTGTGTACTGCTGTATAGATGTGACCTCTATTGGAAAATATCATAAAGTGATGGCATATTTTATGCGTCACGAGATATTGTCGTTGCATTACGTAGTTATTTTAATGTATAGTTTTGTTTTAAAAAAATGTGCAACGACGCGATTGTATAAGTAATTATTTCTACATACATTTATCCAAACTTTGTCATTCATAAAAGAAAACGGCATTGGTTCTTCATCAGCAAAATGTTTCTCACAAACCGAATAATTTATTGTATCTGCTTTTAATCGTGGTGGTGTACCTAAATTAATAAACAAAATATATTGAAAATCTTATAATAATTGTTAATTTCAAAACATATATACTCATTTAAAAATAAATATTTTTTTTCATAAAAAAAGATATAAACGCAAAAAATAAAGTTAAGAAAAAAAATCGAATCAATAAGACGTGTTAAAAATTTAAAAAGAAAAAATTATGAGATATTAAACTTTTTAAATGTCTCACATATCGTCAGCTTGGAGCAAAACTAGCCTCTCTTATTTTTTGTCATATTGAGATATTTATGGAAAAAGTTTCATTACAGTTTCATGATATATTGATGGTTTATGTGAAATTATTCTCATTTTAACAATAACAAAAGAAAACTTTAAACCACTGCAATTCAAAAATTGGAGATAGACTAATTGTTGTTACACAATATATCATCACATTGTTGTGATGATATATTACTATGTACTTGACTGTTATTGAAAAAAAAATAATTAAATTATATTACTGCTATAATTGATCAGCATACTCGAGTTATGCCATTAATAAGCACTTAAATGATTTTTAGTATATATTAGAATAACATAATTTACCTGTTTTTAAACGACCCATTCTTAAACCTAAGTTTTCTAATGTATTCGCTAAACCTATCGCAGGAGCATCGCCTGTTCTTCCAGCAGATCGGACTTCTAATCCTATATTAATTTGCCCTTTCAAAAAGGTTCCCGTTGTTATCACAACTGATTTCGATGTAATTTTCCTACCATCGCCTAAACAATTCAAAAATACATGTACTTTTATTGTCACAGAATAAAATAATAAGTACATCTAACCTAAAATTATTCCACAACATTGAACACAATTATTGGATAAGCTATCCGAAGTATTTTCTTTAATAATTAAATCTTCCACGGCACACACAAGAACTTCTAAATTCGGAGTGTTGTTAAATAATTCATTTTGTATATGCCTTTTGTATAAATCTCTATCGATTTGAGCCCTGAGACCCCAAACAGCAGGTCCTTTTCGTTTGTTTAAAACTTTATAAAAAATTCCGGATTTATCACAAATTTTACAACATACACCGTCTAGTGCATCTACTTCACGCATTAAATGTCCTTTGCCTATTCCACCAAATGATGGATTACATGACATTTCTCCTAAAATATTTGTAATTAATAAATAAATTTATAATTAGGTGAATAATTGCGTTACCTACTGTTTCCTTTTTATGTGTGACAAGAAGTGTTTTAGCGCCCATTCTTGCTGCTGCTGCACAAGCTTCAGATCCTGCATGACCACCACCGACAACAATTACATCGTATTGTGGAATAAAGTTTGAAAAATATTTCACTTTTTGACTAGAATTGACAGTTATCTTCAAAAATTTCGAGGTTAAGTTCATAATCATCTTGTTTTTCAACATTTTTAAGTTTTATATCAAATAAATAATTAATTTTGTCGAATGTAAATCAATTGTATTAATTATAGGAGGCGAAACTTTAGGATTAAGTGAAGAAAGTTATAAAATGGTGAGTGACCGTAAAGGAGTAAGGTTAAATGTTCCGCTAAGTAATAATATTGAAAGCTTAAATGCTGGTACTGCGTTAGGCGTTATAGCATTTGAAATTAGAAGACAGTTAAGAAAAAAATAGTTTTGTATATTTTATGTATGTTTTAGTTAAATAAAAAATAAAAATAATTTTATTTTGATATTTGAGTTGAAAAAATCCCCATTTTTAAATTATTTAAATTCAAATTTAGGAACATATAATTATCACTAAATTTTGTATCGTAATAAAATATTGCATATTATAATTTAATATAAATAAAATAATATGAATTAGTTTTGTATTAATATAATTTAATTAAACGAATTTTAAATTAATATATTTAACTAGTTTTAATATATCTGACAAATACAGTCGTTACAAATAGTGGGAAATTTACTAAGTTGGTAATAGTTCACCAATCACCAATCACCACCGACAATCTGGTTACCGATAATGTGTACCGGTCCACTACCTTGTAGTAATCGGAATTTGATGGGTGGACTCCAGAATGACAAATTTAACAATAACTGATTGGCTCCGTTAGGGCCCGCGGTCAATGTAGCTATGGGAATAGCAATCCGACCATCCAATGTATTTGCTCCTTCGACCTGAACAACATTAATTTCTCCTACTTGAGCCTCTGGCCCAAGTAGAGCTTGCGTAATTTTTAGGTGGTGCCAGTCGTAGCCGCTTTGTTCTGGCCACCACCATTTGCAACAATTGGCACCTCTTAGTGTTAATCCTAAAATAAAACAAAATATTTATGTTATTTTGTTAGGAATGACATGCAAAAAATATCGTAATTCTATTTTTATGAAGAATTTTCATTAAAAAAAGCAAATAAAATAAATACACAAAAATATTTTCTATAAATAAACATAAGAAATTAATTGAAATGAAATATTTTCTAGAATATAGAGACGCTGTTATTTAAAGCTATATATCTCTGTAATTACAGCGTTTTCTATCAATATATATATATTTAAGTAAATAGCTGAATTAATATATATAATTGAAACATACCGAAAAAAAATTCACTTTCATTCTCTAGCAGTTCTGCCATTTCTGAAAAGTAAAATAAAAAATTAAACAATGTGTATTTATGTACACGGAGAAAAACGTTTCTTTGATATTAATAAATAAATTTCAATAACATATGTTAGTGAGTGGGCTGATGTGCGCGCTGAGGGGTGAGGAAGGCATGGTGTGACGTGCGAGTGTGGTGCGGTGTGCAACAGAGTGACGGGGGGGTAGTGAGATGGTACGGTGGAATCTGACATAGGACAAAATTTGCCGCTATATTATTTTGTATGGGCAATAATAGATGGCATGAGAATGTAGTTTCTGAAGATATTGTTTTCTTTTCGTGTTACTAGATGTCGTTCATGGCTGCATTGTGATATCGTTGACCATGTCTCCGGTAAGTATGGAAATGTAGTTTGTTAATGTAAAATTATATGATGTAAAAATAGTATTGCAAATTATTAATTAAGATTAATATGTTTAAATTTCAGATAATAGGTTGCCTTGTGCACATTTGCACCAACTTTCCAGGCCAATTTGTTTTGCCTAGGAATGACAAAATGCGGAAGCTGTGGTTGGAGAAATTGAAGAGAATTGATTTGGTCAATTTACCATATAATTCTATAAAACAATATAGAGTATGCGGTCTTCATTTCTCCAACCACAGCTTCTGCAATGAACAACGGATGAAATTGAACAGGAACGCGGTTCCAAATGAAGTTGTTGGTGCCGAAGGTATGTACTATTATTTATATTTATACCGCACGATTACAAACTATTCTAATTATTGTTAGTTCTAATTGTTAAATTTGTTTAATCACATTAATGATTAGTATATCTGATATTAATTTTTTTACAGATTTCGTTCCACAACAGTCCTCTCCGGCAGTTGCAAGAGAACAATTACCGGAAAGGAACGATAATGCTGCAGGTAAAATATTTATTAATATATACGTAAACATAGTTATTTCTGTAATTATAAAAATAAATTTTTTTTTTTTCAATATTTTAATATATATATATTTTTGTTTCAGTAAACTTGGCACATTTAAATGTCACAAGAAAGGCACGGTTGACACCACGAGAACGGAAGCTATATTCTAAGCTGCAACAAATTCAACGTACTGTAACTGCATTAAAGAGACGTCACAGAATTCTGAAAGAGAAAATTTCCACTCCATTAACATCATCCCAGTCTATTGAAGACTTACCCAAACCTTTAAAATTATTCCTTGTATCTCAATTACGTAATTTCAATAGATCCAAGAAAGCCCGCCGATACACAGACAAAGAAAAATCACTTTTCCTTTCTATCTTCAAACATTCTCCCAAGTGCTACCGGTATTTGCAGAAAATTTTAATTTTGCCTTCTCCCCGTACCTTGAGAAAGGTATTGGGTAATTTTCAGTTAAGTTCTGGCATTAATGCGAGTTTGTTTAGTTATTTAAACAGTGTGTCTGCAAGTATGGATGAATTGGATAGGTACTGCATTATTATGTTTGACGAAATGGAGATAAGTAAACATCTTAGTATGGTTAATGGTAAGAATACTTGCTGTATTCACGGTTTTGTTGATCTAGGTACTGAATCGAGTCAACATATTGCTGATCATGCTTTAGTATTCATGATTCGAGGTCTTCGTCGAAGTTGGAAGCAACCCATTGCTTATTACTTCACGAAGAATTGCGCGAATAGATGGGTACTAAAGAAATTGATTGCCGATGTGATAAGAGCTGTTCATAACGAAACTAAATTCAGAGTCGTTGCATCCGTTTGTGATGGCGGCTCATGGAACGTAGCTGCAATCCGATCGTTAGCTGAAGATAGTGGAAGGGGGCGGAATGACTTTATATACAATATTGATAACAATAAAAATTTTCATTTGTTTGATGTACCACATTTATTGAAATGTGTTCGAAATAATTTTATTGATAAAAATATTGTATATAATGGTGACAAAACTGCAAAGTGGTCTGATATTAAACATGTTTATTGTCAAGATGGGATGCTTCCAACATGCAGAATGTCTAAATTGACACAAAAGCATGTGAAGCCATCACATCGTGATAAAATGCGTGTTAAGACCGCTGCTCAAGTTTTTAGTCACACAACAAGCATGTGCTTAACACTTCTGTCACATCATCAGGTAGTGAACGGATTGCATACGGCTGAATTTGTTGAGTTTATGAACAATCTTTTTGATTCGTTAAATTCAGTTTTTAGATCAAAAAATTCGTTAGGCAGTAAACTTACGAACAATTCACCGCACTTCGATTTTTGGTTGTCTGCGAAAGCTATTCTGAATGGATTAGTTTTCATTGACAAACAAAATAAAAAAATGCCTACTCAATTTAGTGTACGTGGATTTATTTATACGATTCGCAATGTACAGTCACTATGGCATTTTTTGGATAGTGTTGGATTTAAATATTTGTGTACCAAATCTTTAAATCAGGACCCTGTCGAAAATTTGTTTAGTGCTGTTAGAGGATTGTGCGGAAGTAATACCCGGCCTACATCTTTACAATTTGCAGCTGCATTTAAAACATGTATTTTAAGTAATACGGTTAAAAGTAGTAGCTGTACAAATTGTGAAGATGATGGTGAAAAATACCTTTTGTCATATGACATTCTTTTAGAATCCATTCAATCTGAAGTTTCACCTCCATCACCAGTGTTATCCGATCCTAATATTCCATCTACTTCCACTTGTCCAACACGTCTTAATGTTTCTGCTCCGTCAATTTTCACAACATCTGTTAATATTGCGAATCGTATAAATAATTTGGTTGGGTCGTATATTGCTGGATATTTACTGAAAAAGCTTTTACATCGTCAATGTCAGTCATGTATTCAGTTTCTTTTAACTGATACATGTACTGGCATTCACGAAATAATTGTTCTTAAGGAATATGATGACAACATGCGTCTTACATACCCTTCAGAAAATTTTGTAAAAGCTATAAATGAAAGCAAAGATGAAATTTTCAAACAAATACCACTCCTTATCCATCTTCCAGATTTTTTTTCTCGTTTAACACAATCCCATTATCAAATCCCTTCCCATTTCTGTTCAGAACATGGCGTTTCTATGCAGCAACATACTGTGAATTTGTTGGGTTTAGTTATGGTAAGCTATTTTGCAAAAAGGGTTAACTTAAAAATAAATAATAAAGATCAGAGACCTAATGAAATTATAGATAATTTTATTAGGTCCACGATGTGAAATTATTATTTATATTTTTGATAATCAATTTTGTAAAATTCGCAAGTTACAAGTGTCGCTGTCACCGTGCATTAACATTTTTACGAGCCAAGAAAACTGCAAAAGTTCCAACAAAGCCAAAATCACCAAAATCCAAAATTGCCAAATCAAAAGCTGCAAAGAAGGCTTCAGCAAAATGAATCGTTTGCGTTCTTCTTTCGTCTTTTAAAACTTTAAAACGGCTCTTTTTAGGGCCACCAATTTTTTCGTAAAAAATTTTTTTTTCACAAATGCTTTTCAAAGTATTAAATATACATAAATTACATTAGTAATTTATAAATAAAAATTATATTTTTGTTGTATATATTGTGATTTAGATTAGAAATTTATAGTATATTCTGATTGTATAATTTATTATATTTATTTTTGTAAAAAGTTTTTTTATTTATTTTTTATTTAAATTATAAATATAAACATTGATATTTTAGAACATTATTATTAATTTGGAATTTTTTTTTGAAAAAACAGGCGACTATTTGCTTCGTTGTGCTTTGTGCGCGAACATTTTCATTAATAAAATATTAAAATTGCACTATATCCTTCTATATATTATATAAAAACAAAATAGACTACATTTATTTTTATTTAGGTTATATGTGAGCTATTAAACAGATAATTCCTTAAGATAAATATATTAACATTAAATATATGTATTTTAAAGATGTTTTTTGGATTTATATAACATATGTTTAAAGAAATACAAACGATATATAAAAAAAAACATATTTTAATTGTATTTTGTTCTACAAAATATTTAGTTGTTATTTAATTTTTATTATATTTCTATAAATAAGTAGTATTTTCTGATAACATGATTGTTGAAATGTCTATAAAGTAAATTCGCTTACTTTATAGACATTTTCTAATCATGTTATCAGAAAATAATTTAGCTTGAAAATTTAAATAAAAGCAAAGACCCAAACCCGAAGAAAACAAAGTCTATAAAATCCATACTAGTGACATCTATTATTGCCAAAGCATAATAACAACTGTGTCATAAAAATTAACATGGGAGATTCCCATCTTGAGCGTAAGCGATATAGTTAATCTATGGTTCAGTTGTGTGCAGTTTATGACGGTTCACGTTTGTCAAAATTGATTTTTCATGGTTACGTTCTTGTGTTACTTGTTAATTATCATATTAAACTGTAAGTATTCTTATATTTTATTATTTGTTATATATTGTTATTCTAGTGCACAGTTTAATTAATTTAGTTTCTGTATGAATAATATTTTAACTTTTAACCTACATATGTGTTTGAGAATTAAAACTTCATATATTTTTTAAATAAACGTATTTTTGATAAAATATTACAGTATTTTATATCGGTCCATCAGACAAATTATTACCAATAAATATTAAATATATTACTGGTTAAAAGTTAAAAATAGCAATTGAAAAAATTACATGCTTATACTTTGATTTTGATACACGCAAATGTATAATATATTAACGGTTGCATTTTACAATACCTATATGAAACTATATAAAGTATTTTGTTTGTGTTTAATAATTACTAGTTCTGTTTTGTGCAAACAAGATAATATTATTTATTAGTTGTATAAACTTTCATATAGT
This sequence comes from Clivina fossor, assembly GCA_963966155.1. Taxonomy (NCBI): domain Eukaryota; kingdom Metazoa; phylum Arthropoda; class Insecta; order Coleoptera; family Carabidae; genus Clivina; species Clivina fossor. Next base: position 1,747,719 of record CAWYQG010000030.1, read on the forward strand.
GAACGTAAATATTGTTAAATAATTCAGAGTTTACAACGAAACGAATCACAGTTTTTAAATAAATAACTTTAGATAGTCATTTGTATTTTTATTTATTTATTTAAGTGTAGAAAAAAAAAAACACTGAATCAATATACAGTAGAACTTGTTATACAAGCGACTTGTTGTATAAACCGGCATATTTAAAAATGGTTTGATTCCGTAAAATATTGTTATTAAAATCTATTTACGAACGCAATTATAAATTTTTATTTTATTAAATACAGAATATATATATTTTTGTTGGACTGTGATTTTTTTTACTGAGCTCAAACTTTGTTATCTGGAAACAGTAGGTACCAGTCACGCACGTACAGAATAAACAAGATTAAAAGTATATGGGTAAACCCATATATAGACCACTGACATTTCTCGGAAAGTTGGCAACACTGTATTTTAATAATATTATAATTTATGTGGGCACTAGGAGAAACTTTTTTGAAAATTTAATCAAAATCGAATAAATAATGTAGCCACAATAAATTTGCAACACTGTATTTTGTTAAAATTGCATAATTTATTTAGGCACTAGCAAAAACTTTTATGAAAATTTGATTAAAATCGCTTAAATAAAGTGATCATAATAAATTTTTAAAAATTTTAGTAAATTTTTTTCTCAGAAAGTTGGCAACATTGTATTTTGTTAAAATTACATAAATTATATGATTACTAGGAGAAGCTTTTGTGAAAATTTGAGTAAAATCGGTTAAATAACATGGCCATAATATATTTTTAAAAACTTTAGTAATTTTTTTTTCGGAAAGTTGGCAACACTGGATATTAATAAAATTATATAATAAAAAGTTGGTATTACTGGGAAAAACCAAAACCACATGACCATCTTGGGCACTAGACAAATTTATCATGAAAATTTCATTAAAATCGGTTGTACCGTCTAGGAGGAGTTGCGGCCACAAAATTTTGACTCACGACCGAGCGAGTGAGCGAGCGAGCTGAAGACGCACATTCATACACCCACATAAACTAAGTTCAGATTCGTCATCTAGAAGCTATATGAAGGATTTCTATACACATTTTTTTTTTTTTTTTGAAAATGTTACAGACACCGTACCAAACGCTATACCAGTTTTTCCTTGCAGTCAAAGTTGTAAAAAGCATTTACTATATGCAAAAACTAAATTTTATATAATAAACTATACCACAATTTTTATAAATAATTATAAAATTTGATAGAAAAAATTAACAAATTACTTAAAAAAATCTATTTGTAAAACCAATTTAATAATTTTTATTTATAAGTTAATATTAGATTAAGGTTTTTTTACAAAAACAGGAAAGATATTTCATACACTTATTTTATATACATATATAAGGAAGAATTTATTATTACTAAGGTTGTATTTATTTAAAAAATTAATTCTCTCGGCCGTTACTTTGTGAAATTTCATATTGAAGTAAATTAATAAGACACTATTTTATACTTTGATAATTTCACTTTTTATTATTGAATCGTGACTGCAGTTTCGCCAAACATTGGCATTGTCGAACTGTACATATTAATATACACTAAATGCATTTCTCAGATTAATTTTTTTTACTTCTAGTTACACTTATACAGTGTGTCCCCGGATTGTGTTCACTATAGGTGTAATCGACAAAAAAATTAGGAATTTTATTTTTATGTTTTTTTGATTCCGACCTGCTATATCTAAAAACAATTTTAAGCATATTTTTATTTTTTTGAAAATTAAGGCGGATATGAAAAATATAAAAAACTATTTTATATTTAGGTAAACGACCTTTTTAGTCAATAATACGGCATAATGTTCTTGAGAAAAGTTGTTCAGAATATGAAATTATGGCACTGTGCAAAATTTTAAGAAGATCAGTTAAAAAAAATTGTCTGGGCATAACGCCGACTGGACAAAACGCCGACCGGGGACACTACTCCAACCGTTCATTTGCGTTTGCGTAAGCTAAATAAACAAAAGGTTAACGCTTACACAAGCCAAAAAGTCGGGGTTGAGTAAAATCTATCAATACATCAATCTCATGCAAAATATCTATCGCAAATGCGAATGAACGGTCGGCGTTTTGTTCAGTCGGCATTATGTTCAGACACATTTTTTTAACTAATTTTTTTGAAATTTTGCATAGAGCCCTAATTTCATATTCTGAACAAAGTTTCTCAAGAACATTATGCTGAATTTTTTTCTACGTGATTTAAGTTTGTTTATGAATAAGGCCGAAAACATAGTAGAGCGGTGAGCAAAGCAGAGAGCAAAGCGATGAATTCAAAGCAAGGCGGCGTCGGAATTGCGATGAAAGAGCAAAGCAACGATTTCAAAATATTTTGTTTATTTGCTCTTTGCTCGTTCACTAACTTTATTATTTTATTAGTTATTTTACTATACTAGAGGTAACTACAAAATATTATAATAAATATTGACGAATTAATGTTTTTACAAAAAAAAAAATGCTCTTTGGGACCAAGCAGATCTACAACATCAAAATCGATATATTTTCAATAAAATGTGGGATACCGTAACAGAGAAAATAAAATCGAAAAGTACGTATTAAACATAACTTTTCTGAAAATTTGATCAAAATCGGATAAATAATGTAGCCACAATATTTTTTTTAAATTTTAGTAATTTTTTTCTCGATAAGCTGGAAACACTGTATTTTGTTAAAATTACATAATTTATGCGGGTACTTGGAGAATATTTAGTGAAAATTTAATTAAAATCGGTTAAATAACGTGGTCATAATAAATTTTTAAAAAATATTGTAATTTTTTCTCAGAAAGTTGGCAACACTGTACTTTGTTGAAATTATCTAATTTATATGAATACTAAGAGAATCTTTTCTGAAAATTTGAACAAAATCGGTTAAACAACATGGCCGTAATAAATTTTTAAAAATTTTAGTAATTTTTTTCTCGGAAAGTTGGCAATACTGTATTTTATTAAAATTACGAAATTTATGTGGGCACTTGGGAAATCTTTACTGAAAATTTGATCAAAATCGGATATATAATATAGCCTCAATGAATTTATAAAAACTTTAGTAATTTTTTTCGCGAAAAGTCGGCATTACTGGAAAAAACCTAAACTACATGACCATCTTGGGCACTAGATAAATTTATTCTGAAAATTTTATTAATATCGGTTGAACTACCGAGCGAGCGAGCTGACGACGCACATCCATACATCCACATAAACTAAGTTCAGATTCGTCATCTAGAGGTTATATGAAGGATTTCTATACAAAAAATATTTTTTTGAAAATGGTACAGACACCGTACCTATCGCTATACCATTTTTTCCTTATGCAGTCAAAGTGGTAAAAATGTGTAATGACCCTTGTTTGAATAATTTGAAGAATTTCGTTTACTTTAACCGAAATTGTATCTTTTAATTAAACTAATAAAATAAATATTCACATTTGTTAAAAAACTATTTGTTGTATTTTGACTGGGAAATGCACTATTGCATATCAAACGACAAATATAACACGACAAAACTAAAACAATTCACGACATAAACACACATTGATAAACATAAAAATATTAATTATCAAAAAGTCAATTTAAAAAAGCTAATAAAAATATAAATAATGTAAAAAAAAAACTTAAGATAACACAACATGTTAAAATAAATACAAATGAAAACAGAAAACATTCAAAACTTATTTTATAAATGAAATATACAGGCCCTATAATAAGCGGAGATCGCCTTAATACTAATATAGGTACATGCAAAAATCGAAAAACAAAATTCGAATCTAAAAATCAAATAACGTGTGCCAAACAATTAAAAGAACAATCTAGAAAAATTCAATAAAGCCATTCCAATAAATAACTTTATAGCTATTTCACGAATTAGATTTTATTACGATTTTATTTAATTGTACTCATATCATTTATATTTTTTAGTTCATAAAAAACAGTTTTTTTTATTACTAGGGCAGCAAAAAAAATCATATTACATATTTAAACACTGTTTTTTTTATATTAGCTGTATGCATTTATTAACTTCGACTAATACTAATTCTATTTATAGTACAGACAGCAACGTCGAGCATAAAGGCTGGTTTATGCACGCTGTAAACTTATGCCTTAACCCTAACCCTAGCATTAAGCCGTAACCTTGAAAGTTGAAGTATAGCGAAACACGTGCTACGGTACTAGTGCTGGCATACGCTTGTAAACTTATCCCTAGCATTATGCCTTAAACTTAAGAGTTGGGAACTTTTCAATTTCTAGTGCTAATGCTTAATGCCAACCAATCAGGACAGCGTATGATCTTCGTATGATCGGTTGACATCGACATATTTCGTGCAGCGCTGTCAGTAATATGTCTGTTTTATAGAAAACTACTTTAACGGCTTGTTCTCATTGGCAAGCCGTAGAAATACATAAACCAGACTATTAGTGCTAATGCTAGTGCATAATGCTAATGCTAGGGTTAGGGTTAAGGCATAAGTTTACACCGTGCATAAACCAGCCTTAACAGTAAGTGTACCCATTCACGTACAGTTCGCCGGCCGATTTTCGTCTGACAGATGAAGGCCGGATGAACGTTATCAACTACACACGCACCGGCCGATGACAGGTCTAAGCCTGCCGGACACCCTCTTTTGCGATTATCGCTATGTGTGTAGTAGAGGTGCGCATTTTCAATTTTTTTTTAACCCGACCCGACCCGTGACCCGACCCGACCCGACCCGTAACCCGACCCGACCCAACCCGACCCGACCCGTAACCCGACCCGACCCGACCCGTAACCCGACCCGACCCGTAACCCGACCCGACCCGACCCGACCCGACCCGACCCGACCCGACCCGACCCGACCCGACCCGACCCGACCCGACCCGACCCGACCCGACCCGACCCGACCCGACCCGACCCGACCCGACCCGTTACCCGTACTAATCCGTTACCCGTACGAGTATTAATTTAACAGTTGTTTTACAGAAAAAATAAAATATGTTTCTTCATATAGATATCATAAATGTATATAAATTAGTAACCGGCTATAAATTTTTTAAATTATGAATATCTAAAATCTAAAATAACCAAGTTACCAATATCAGAATTTTTTCTTTTTTTGTAAGTGTGTACTGTTTGATAGAAGGAACCTGTTATTCAAGTTATAAATATGTGAATGTGCATATATTTATAAAATAATAATAAAAAAAAAACAGTTAGCACATATTACAACTACAAGTAAATATTCTTAATATATATATATATATATATATATATATATATATATATATATATATATACATATATATATATATATATATATTATAATCAAATAAAAAATATTGTAATATGTTCTGTCTGATATTTGATTCAATGTATTTTCAAATTTATTAGTATAATATTTTTATTGTATTGGAATCAATTGGAATTAGTTTCACAACATTATTTTTGTGCATAATGGAGTTACAGCCATAATAAGACAGAATAAATAGGAAATAGTGCTATCTCACGAGATCTATATGCAGAAAAAAACAACACTGTTGAATGGATACCAGTACGCCGTACGCCATACGCCATACGGGTAACGGGTCAGTACGGGTTAGTCCGGGTCGGGTCGGATCGGGTCAAATTACGGGTCGGGTCGGTCGGGTCAGTCGGGTCAGATTTCGGGTCGGGTTACCCGTACTGACCCGTTACCCGTACTGGTATCAATTCAACAGTGTTCGTGTTGTTTTACATAAAAACTAAAATATATTTCTATTTTCTACATATAGATTTCATAAGATAGCACTAGTTTCTAGTTATTCTGTCTTATTATGCCTATAACTCAATCATGCAGTAAAATAATGATGTAAAAATACTTGCAATTAATTCCAATACAGTGGTAGACTATCGCTCTACTAAGTCATCGCCATGGAAACTTGACACGGTTATGGTTTTGTAACTCTTGTATTATTTAGATGTTTGTCGAATTTTCTGCGTAAATATGTTCTACAGTTTTTCTACATTAATTGCGCACCACAGACATCATCTTCATGGACATAATAAATATCATTGTCAAAGAGGTTTGTGCACCAGGTGATGGTGACTTTCTGATGATGTAAATATTAATTTAACAATAATATAACACCCAAAACATTACATAGTTAACAAATAACTGTAATGTATGCAAAATAGTTGGTAAACTGAATAGCTAAATTAAATATTACTATAACATAAATTCTAATTTAATTTAACAAAAAACACTTTGTTTAGAAGAAATATACATACAGGTATAATAAAAACTATTTAATAAATATATTATTTCGCACAATGAATATGCTGAGATTGCTGAGCCATAATTTTGGAATAAAAAAAAACAGTTATTGGTTGATTTTGTAACTTTGTTACATTTGTATATAAATTACTTACTATTTACTAACTATAAATTTTTTAAATTAAGAATATTTAAAATGACTAAAAAAATATTAGATAAAAAAAATACCAATACCAGCATTGCAAAATTTCTTGCATTCACTTCATAATTATGATATTTACGATGCACTGTTCGATAGGAAAAATAAAAGGCAAAAAAAAAATTATTTTACTTTAAAAGGAATTACACACACATTATTACTTTTTAAATTATAAATATCATCCGGTTGATATATATATTCTTTTTTTTGATGTTACTTTGTTAAAAGAAAAAACGGTATTCTTTTTTATTTAATTGAAAATTAAAAAAATCCACAAAAATAATTTTAAATATATTAAAATATATTAATAAGATATAACCCGTAACCCGACCCGACCCAACCCGACCCGACCCGACCCGACCCGACCCGACCCGACCCGACCCGACCCGACCCGACCCGACCCGACCCGACCCGACCCGACCCGACCCGACCCGACCCGACCCGACCCGACCCGACCCGACCCGACCCGACCCGACCCGACCCGACCCGTGACCCGACCCGACCCGACCCGACCTGACCCGACCCGACCCGTAACCCGACCCGACCCGACCCGACCCGTGACCCGACCCGACCCGACCCGACCCAATTTATTCACGGGTCGACCCGTGACCCGACCCGTTTACGGGTCGGGTCGGGTCGGGTCACGGGTTTCGGGTCATATTGCGCACCTCTAGTGTGTAGTGTCTCGCCGGACGATATTGGACTGCCGGTTTAATTTTAGTCTGGACTAGAATTTCATCCGATCAGCTATCAGCTGATGCATATAAAATGGCGAATCAGCCAAGTTTTCTTAAAGAATTTATTTGTATCTATCGTAGGCATTCATATTCATGCTTATGGAAAGTAAAAGATGTTGTTCATTGTTAGATATTTTAATATTGGTAACACTGAGTAGATAGATAACCTAAAAATAGTTGTAATGATATGACGTGAAATGACAGAACCACATGATATGTTGTATATAAGTATATTCTTATAAATAAATAAGTATAAGTTTAATATAGTGATTATTACATCCTATTAAAGACACAACATTCATTCTCAAGTAATTTTTTAAATCACTTGCACTTGTATCAAGTTCCTGTATTAAATTCGTATGTGACAAAGTACTACGTTTTTGTAACCATGCCTTCATCCAAATTTTTTTTCTCTTTCTTTTTTTACGCTCCACTAATATAACAACAATTGCAGCTGCATGTTCTTCCGACATTTTAAATGAAACTGTCGATTAAATTCTGATCGTGTATGCTGAATATTGTACAGTTGACCGGCAAAAATCGTATACGATATAAAACTGTCGGCCATTACCCGTCAGTCAGACTGTTCGTGTGTGTTGAGCAACGATATCGGCCCGTCAGTCCAAAGTATTCGACCACGGACGGCCGGCAGACTGTACGTGAATGGGTACCTTTAGTATAGTTCTACAAATATGCGGTGACAGTAAAAGGCGTGTCTTGCGCAGAGAGAGCACGCATTCGGAGGAAATGAGATAGACAGCTACCCTAGCTAACGCTAGCGACGATAGAAGTAAGAATAAAGTCCCCACCATAGGTCCCCACCATGTCCCCACTACAATTTTTAGCTAGAACCATTGCCCATCTACCCCTCATTGTCACCGCATATTTGTAACCCTATAGTAAGTTAATTTTGCATTATGACAAGAACAGTAAATTTGGCAACATTCATATGGTTTAAAAAACTGTTGAAATTTTATTAATACATGCTAATGCACAATAGATGCGCTAGTTCTGCGATGAAACTTTCTTGAAAAACTATGCCATCTATGGAGCGTGCTGAATTCGACGGTGCTGCCCACTGGATTCGGAGGAAAAATAATGGTTACAAAAAATAACATAGGCATGGAACTTCTACTATAGTATATATTCTTTGGATACATCGTATATAATTTCTTTGTACACTGCAACTCCGTGAAATAATATGTAAAAATAAAATACGTTGCTGGTATACTATAATGTCGTAAAAATATCGCATTAAAAAAAAACACAAATAGTAGATAGCTTTGAAAAAATGAATAATATTTTTTTCCCTGAAATATTAAATTTTGTCTTTTGAAAAATGTGAAAATGATATGAAAATACCTTTCGTACAGTATTCCCGAGTAAAATCTATTTATTCAGCGGTTAGACTGTACACGTAGCTACAGTTTAATGTGCGCCAACATCATATTCGCTACTTAATACCGCAGAAATGCCTAATTTAATTTTAAATTATATATTAGTATTATAATATTATAATAATATACAATAATATATCTAATTTCTATAATTTGCTCACAGATGAAAAAACAATATTAATTCCCGTACCCGTACCAATTTACGTGCCATCTCCAATGCATATGTACAGCGCTCCTGTTCCAATTCCAATACCATTTCCTTTGCCAATTCCAGTGCCAATATTTATACCAACTACCCGAAACTCTGCCGCTGGAATTATGAAAGAAATTAAAAAGATTCAAGTTAAAATACCAAAATGACAAGGTGTAAAATATTGATTGAGAATTTAATTTGAATTTAGCACCTGAAGAAGCAGTGGACGATCCTCAACCAATGCATCCGTTAATGGACAGACAAGCAATAGACGTAAACGACAAAATCGTCAGCCTTGTAATATAAATCCATCAAAAAGAGGTCGTCGCATGAGTACACATGTGGAAATGCCTTTACTTCCACCGCCACAACCGGCATTTCCACCAGAACCTATTGAAAAGCCGGATGCTAATATGTGTTTTAAGGTATATTAAGATATATTTCATTCGTCATTTGAAATTAGTTGATTTATGTTTTTTTAAAAGAAAAAAAAAATGTTCTAACTATCACAGAATCGACCGTCACCATAAAGAACTTAAACAAAAACTTTTTAACAGAAAAATTATTATTGCAAAAGATAGATAATAACATATAGTATGTTGACTATTTATAATTTACAGTAACCATGGAAACGTAGCTACTTAAATAAAATATTTTAAAAGTTTATTGTCTTATCAAAAAATGTCTCAAATGAAATTCGCAAAAAAAGGTAATATCAGTACTTACGGTGGACGAATTTATACCGAAAGGTGATCAAAAATTAGGTTTACATGTGTCCACAGATTGACTGACTGACTGACTAAAAATTGTTGATCATATTACAAGAAGCCTAATTCGTGCTTATTTGTAAAATCTAAAAAAGTCAAAATTAGTTTGATTACAATACCACCTCCCTCGATAAAAAATAAAAAAATATTTTTTTTATTTAGTACTCATTTGGCGTAAACGCTTGGAAACAATGGGTTACAACTAAAAATGCCGAATTAGAAAAGTCTTCTCGAAGGTGTAAATTATTTAAGAATGAAATCTTACAATTAACGGCTGATGAACTAAATTATTCTCTATGTTTATTTGTAAAAGAATTTCGAAAACCAAATGGAACTGAATGTGCTCCTGATACGATTTATTATTTGTGTTTGGGTTTGTGGTTCGATGAAATTTTATTAAATGAATAAAATTATTGAAAAAGGTACATTTTAAATTGCAGGTATACAACAGTATTTATTTGAAAATGGTAGAATAGACAATATCTTTACTGATGCCTATTATGAGAAATTTACTGATTGTTTAGATGAGGTAGCTCGAAAATTCTCCGTACAACGATACAACGATTCTCGTAAGTACAATAACTGACTTGGATAAATTTGAAAGATTAAATTTGAAATAACAACGTGTTTTTGAATAGATTATATTGTATCCCGTGTTGAAGAAGAACATTTATGGGAGAGCAAACAACTTGGTGCTCATTCACCGCATGTACTTTTAAGCACTTTAATGTTCTTTAATACGAAACATTTTAATTTAACAGTACGTTCTTTGTTATTTATAATTCATATCATTAAATGTATAATATATTTAAAACTATGTATATATATTTAGACAGTGGATGAGCATATGCAATTATCCTTCTCCCATATAATGAAACAATGGAAACGTAATCCGAAACAACCTGGTGCTGCGAAACTACCCGGATCTAGAAATGTATCATTACGGTTTTATCCGCCGCAAACTACCTTAGGTTTGTTGATAATCTTTATTTTAATAGTATAATTTCAATTCAATATTAATGTAACATTTATTATTTGTCAGATGCTAATTCTCGGAAAAAGAAAGTTTATGAACAACAGGAAAATGAAGAAAATCCATTGAGATGTCCTGTTAAGTTGTATGAATTTTATCTTTCAAAGTGGTACGTTTTTCGTTTTTTTTTTTTTACTATTTCATGTAAATGAGATAAGATATTACCAGCGAAGCTACAATATATATATATATATATATATATATATATATATATATATATATGTATATATAGATATATATATATATATATATATATATATATATATATATATATATATATATATATGTATATATAGATATATATATATATATATATATATATATATATATATATAGATATTCCTCAAAAGATTAAAATAATACATTAGTTGGTAATGTTTATACATAACTAACTAGTTAAAATCACAATAGTAACTTGACACTTTTTTTTATATATTCAGTTAGTAGTATGTATGTATGTAGTTGGTAGTATGGAAAATTACGGTAGCATTATTTTTTGTTTAAAAATTACACATGTTTAATATTGTAATAACCTAAATACTAACAGATATTAATTGTATACTTGTTTATTTTTCAGTCCGAAAAGCGTAAAAACACGAAATGATATGTTCTACTTAGTGCCAGAACGTTCTTGCGTTCCAGATAGGCCGGTATGGTATTCAACTATGGCTTTAGGTAGAGAAGCACTAGAGAAGATGTTGCACAGGCTGAAAATGGTTAAAGAAATAAATGTCGCAGTATTTACTAGTTAAGTATCGAAATATCTTATACGAAATTTATTTATTTATTTATATATTTATATATATATATATATATATATATATATATATATATATATATATATAAAAACTTTGAGACAGGAGATATAGGTCAATAAAATAAAATTAAAGAAAAAGCTAGTTTCTTCGCATATGAAGCAACCGGAATTTTAAAAATTTTATTGACCTATATCTTTGATAATTTCTCAAGAGTTAATTTTAAGTAAGGTTATATATATATATATATATATATATATATATATATATATTTATATATCTAATATATAAAATTCCAGTGTCACAGTTTTCGTATTAATACTCCTCCGAAACGGCTTGGCCGATTTTGATGAAATTTTATATGTATATTCAGTAGGTATGAGAATCGGTTCTTAACTAATTTTTATACCCCTAAGTGTTAAGGGTGGCTCACCCTACAAAATTTTTTTTTATTTTTTGGACAATTTTTTTTTGGTTATTTTTTTATGGTGTGCCATTAAAAAATACATTTAGTCCTAAATTTTTACCCTCCTAACACTAACCCCTACTTTTTAATATCTAATATATAAAACCCTTATATTTATTTTTTTAATACAACTAATCACATCTGTCACATGAACTATTTTTTTTTTCAATTAACAATTGAATAATGTAAATGACAGATAAGCGTGGTTTTTAAAAGAAGGTTTTTTAAATTGAATCTTATTAACTATATGATTTATTTAACTTACTTTATACATGTCTTTATGACAATCACACGTCAGTTACACATATGTATGCAGTTGACCTAAATAATTCAAGATTTTTCAATACATTTTAAAAGTAAAGTACAATGCCAAAATGTCGTAGAGGGGCTTCTTTGTGTTGTAAAACACGTAACGTACAAATTTTTTTTGGTAATTTTTTTGTGGTGTGCCATTAAAAAATACATTTAGTCCTAAATTTTTACTTTTCTACCACCAACCCCTACTTTTTAATATCTAATATATAAAATTCCTGTGTCACAGTTTTAGTATTTATACTCCTCCGAAACGGCTTGACCGATTTTGATAAAATTTTATATGTATATTCAGTAGGTATAATAATAGGTTCATAACTAATTTTCATACCCCTAAGTGTTAAGGGTGGCTCACCCTAAAAAAAAATTTTCATTTTTTGGACAAATTTTTTTTTTGGTATTTTTTTGTGGTGTACCATTAAAAAATACATTTAGTCCTAAATTTTTACCCTCCTACTACCAACCCCTACTTTTTAATAGCATTTTATATTTTTTAACCCCGGTCGATAGCTGATCAATGGGGTTCCGTTTTGCCAAACTCCTCCGCTTGGGAGCAGCATAATAACAAGTTTCGTCGAGCGCAATTTTTCAAATACATTTTAAAAGTACAGATTAAAAAGTTATAATAAATTGGCTTAAAAGTTATTTACGAAAAAAAAAAAAATTTCAAATATATAATTAATTTTTCATAAATATTATAAATGTTGGATCATAACAAAGGTACAGTATTACTGTATTATAAATGTAAGTATTTTAAATATTATAAATGTACAGTATTACTGTATTATAATTTTTTTTTTCCTAAATAACTTTCAAACAAATTTATAATATCTTTTTAATGTTTACTTTTAAAATGTATTTGAAAAATTGCGCTCGACGAAAATTGCTATTATGCTGCTCCCAAGCGAAGGAGTTTGGCAAAACGGAACCCCATTAACACTTGATCAACTATCCCCGCCAGGGGTCTACCGGTGTCACTTCTCACCCCGTAAACAGCACGGAGTAGGGATGGGAGCGTTCTCCTGTCTCTCTTGCAATAAGCTGTATCTCACTTCTTACACAGTTTTCGTAATAATTTTTTCTTTTTCTTACGAAAGTACCTAACAGGTTCCTCCACACAATTGAAATTTTTGAAAAACGCGTGTTAATACATATTAATTTATTCATCTCTCTAATTGACAAATGTTTGTATGTATGTATGTATGTATGTATGTATGTTTCTGCAGCATCTCCTTATAAACCCCAGAACCGATTTTGATGGGAGTGATGTCATTTTAATTGGTTCATTCCCTATTTGAGAATAGGCAAGTTTCATCTTTCTACGATTTCATCTTGGTTCTCAAAAATTTGAAAAATTATGTTTAATGCTAACCTGCAAATGTCAAATGACAGCGTAGTTGCGCAGCAACGCACAACGGGAAAGCTGCAGTTGCGCAGCAATGCGCGACAAGAAAGTTATCTTTCAAATACTGAATTTTTGCGCAGTTTCGCAGCAACGCGCGACGGGAACGCTAGTATATATATATATATATATATATATATATATATATATATATATATATAGGGTGATTCAGGACTAGTGTAACAAACTTTAACAGCTTATTCCTGAGGTCATTTTGAGCCAAAAATGTCATATAAACATAGGTCCTATTCCTTCTAGTTACCAAAATACAAGAGGTTGAAGTTCTAATAAATAACACGAAATTTTCTAATTTTTGTAATCAAGATACCTTCGGAAAACAAGTGTTTTATTGAAAAGTCATACTTTATTTGTCATTACATTACATAATCCATAAATAAAAATCATATCTGCATGTTTAGCAGTACTATAACCATCCATTATGAAGCAAAAATACAATCAAAAGTATAACAATTTTTAATTAAGACAAATAAGGTATGACTTTTCAATAAAACTCTTGTTTTCCAAAAGTATCTTGATTACAAAAATTAGAAAATTTCGTGTTATTTATAGAACTTTAACAACCTCTTGTATTTTGGTAACTAGAAGGAATAGGACCTAGGTTCATATGACATTTTTGGCTCAAAATGACCTCAGGAATAAGCTGTTAAAGTTTGTTACACTAGTCCTGAATCATCCTGTATATATGTGTGCTTGAAAGAATTAAACAATTTTATTATTATACAATGTAGCTAATTTTCCGGAAAAACTATTCAAAATTTACTTTAATTGTACTGTTTTTACGATTTAAAAATATATAAAATCTGTATTCCTACTTCTTAGTATATATTTGATAATATCAAAATGGTCTATATATGAGTTTACCCATATACTTCTAAAATTGTTTTAATTTATATTAAGTGAAATACCAAATGAGATATGTATATAATTTTTACCGTATTTGCCCGAATATAATGCGACCCCGAATTTAACACGACACCAAAATTTTTTATAAAAATATTTTGAATTAAAATAATCCGAACTTATTACGTTCCATTGATTTTTCAAAAAAAATTCAAAGAAAATAAAATTTAGCGCGAGTCAATTTTTTACCAACAAATAATTAGTCAAAAAATATCGCGTTATATTCGGGCAAATACGGTATATTCCATATATCTTTAAAACAATTGATAAAGACGTAGTACGTTGCGTTGAGAGTACGTCGATTATTAATAAATATCTATACAGAACTACTAGAATCTAAATCCGTTTTATTTTAATTTTATATTGTTATAAATAACGTTTGCTTGGATTTCATATTACTGTATTCAATTATCTAATTGTTATAAGTAAAATTTTATTAAATTCTTATATATATTTTACCGTATATGAACAAATTAAAAAAAAATCTCCAAGTGTTTATTTGAATAATATTTTATTCATATTTATCCCTAATATAAACAACACTGATAAGGCACGTGCTGCGCATATTGCATACTAGCCCAGGCGTTCAAAATTATTGTTCATTACAAGTCGTTTATATTTTGGGTAGGATTTTTATGTGCGATGAAAAAAAAAAGTGAATTACCACCAGAATAGGACAATGTAACAATCATTAATAGAAATTCACAACCGTTATTTGCACACGTACGCATTAAAATAGGGATATTAACAGGGGCGGATCCAGACTTCGAATTAGGGGGAGGTCATGGAGCGAAATTTGTATTGGGGGGGGGGGTCATGGAGCGAAATTTGTATGGGGGGGGGGGGTATTTCCCATTTTCTGATCATAATTTCGACACTAACTCCATTGCAACAGACTTGAGGCATCACCTTAACTATTAGGGCCAAAATTAAATAAAAGCAAATGCTTGGGGGGGGGGTCATGACCCCCATGACCCCCCCTGGATCCGCGCCTGGATATTAAACATCAATAGATAAAATTAAATTTCAAGTTCCTATCGCTGTAATAATGTAATAAATGAAATATTACAATAATTTTAATATTAACTAGTTTTTTTTTTTATAATACTTATGTTAATTAATTTAAATATAATTTATTTGTTTTTGTTATTTAAAAATATAAATTTTCAATTAAATTTTATGGTAAACTGCCATCTATTAGCTAAATGAAGAATTATGTTAGTCATTTCTAAATGTCATTGCAGACGCTGCATGCTGCTGCAGACTTCAGATTACAAACTCAAGTCAGACAAAGTTTACTATATAAGTAAGATTTGATAGGTTATTTGTATTTGACAATAAAAATTAGTATAAATATGAGTGAAAAAATAGTTTCAAACAACAATTTACATAACTAAAGATAGACATAACATTTATTTACAAGTTTTGTGATCATTAGTATTTCAAAATAAATTAAAATATGAATGAAGAAACATCGTCAGATATATATATGAGGTATGAATCACTTATGATTGTATTGAAAAATTTGGTTGTCATTTATTTTATTTATATATATATTTATAGTAAAATGGGGAATCCGATTCGGAACCTATGTATACTACTTATTTTCCATTTATTAAGATAGAAAATGATGGTTCCGTATTTATAGATGGACAACCTTCCCATCAAGATGCATCGCAAATGAGCATAGAATCAGCTGAAGTGTTAGTTTTACCATTTGGTGGTATGGTAGATCAACTGGACGCTTTAGACGATGCAGACGGAAAATATCAACAGGTAATTTGCAGTTGTGCAAATTTATTTAATTAGGTATTTAATGATAATTCAATTTGTAGGTGATTGAAGAAGTTACGGATGATACAATGAGTAATAGCCCAACTGCGAGTGATGAAACTGATATTTCCGAAACTCTCTTGCACGATCATAATTATGAAGATGTAAATAGACCATCAGGAACTAAAACGAAAATAACTTATTCTTATTTATCGGATGCGTTAGATCCAATGCGAAACTGTTGCTCAATGTGCAAGAAAACTTTTAATACGCCAGCTAGTTTAAAAAGACATCTTCGAATTCATACTGGAAAACGACCGTACCAGTGTCAAATTTGTGAAAAATTCTTTTCACAGCAAAGAAATCTTTGGAAACACGTCAGAACTCATACCGGTAATTTTTCATCAAATACCTTTTTCTATAAATTTTCTTTGTTTGTTTTAATTCTGAAATATGTTTTTTGTCTGCTGGAGAATTAAATATATTTTTATTTGATGAATTATAGTATTTAGTTGTAGCTAAATAATGAATAGATGACTAAATGAAATTTTGCAGGTGAAAGGCCATTCGAGTGTCCACATTGTAATAAACGTTTTTCACAACGGGCAAATATGAAGAAACATTTAATCATACATACTGGAGAACGTCCATTTGTTTGTTATATTTGCTCTAAAGGATTTACTCAACAAGCAAATTTAAGTAAACATATGCGATTACATACAGGTATCATATTTATTTCTTTAGATCTTTCATTTATCTCGAACTTCATATGTTCTTTCCTGTCATATTCATAAAAAAGATATTGGACGCATTCAGCACCTCGTAGCGCTACCAACCGCTACCTCGCTACGTGGTACTGAATGCGATTGCTAAACGTAGCGATTGCTGTCGCTAGCTAGCGGAGTTTTTTTTTGCTACGCTCTGCTAGCATAAACATCTGACATACATCCAACAAAATTTAAATTTGTTTGTATTGTTGCTATGGTAACAGTAGCGTATTGGTAGCGGTGTCATTCAGGGCACACTCGTAGCGAACAGTAATCGCTATTTTGTAGCGCTACGGGGTGCTGAATGCGCCTATTGGTTCTAAATCAAATAAAAAAATTATACTAGGTGTGTTCCAGGTTACCATCATACAAGTTTGGAATAAATTTGTAACTGTACGAAGCATGCGCGATATGATAAATTACAAACTAATTCCACAATGCGCGTGACAGACAGTTACAAACTTATCCCAAATTTGTTTAACGGTAGCCTGGAACAAACCTACTGATAAAATTTACAGTAAATTAGTTATATCTTGTTTGTCAAAGTTTTATGTTTTCATAATTAAAATTAGAAACTATATATATTAATTTAAACTAATCCAAAGTACAAATATTTGTGTTTCTATTAATAGTTTAAACCACAATTATTGTATGTCCACCTTTTAGTAATTGGCATAAAATAATTGTGCTTTAATTCATCGATATATGAAAAAAATGTAATATTTTTTATATTTATATATATATATATATATATATATATATATATATATATATATGTATATATACGTATATATATATTAGACTGTGCCAAAAAAAAAAATTTTTTTTATTTCTCGCTCTTCTTTTAGTATATGTTACAATACATAAAAACATGGCAGTATGCCGGATTTGAGCCAAATCGGTTAACATTTAGAGGTCGCTCAAGTCGAAAACGTGTTATCGTTTTCGACAAATTATTGATTATGGACACTTTTTAATATTTATTCACGTCTATTTATTATTTATGCAATAAATCATGTTTTAGTATTTGAAATCAGTATTAGAAAGATTTGCTGAACGATTGAAGTCAACGTCGGTTGAGTATTACGGAAGTACCGTAACTATTTGCTTGGCTATCTGAGCTAAAATTTCAGTTTTTTTATAATAATAGCTGAAACAACTATACTTTCATGCATCCTTATCATTCATTTAATGTTTTTCAGTTTATACATGTTATATAAATTGTTTTTAATGTACATGTTCTTAATTAAAACCAACATATATCTACCAAAAAATAATTATTTACATTACATGAGAAATCGCACTTATGCTTTTCCGAAGTAAAACTAAAAATAATAATAATTAATTGTGAATTGATATTAAATTAGTTAATTTAACTTCATTACAGACAGTGTAATATATGCTTTTTAAGTTTCTCGTATCCGACATTGGTATAATATACCCTTGTCTGTATTACGCGGTCCCGTTCGATGTCGGCTTGTCGAAGGCTAAGCAACATAAGTCGATAGTTCTAAATTATATTGGAGGAATCAGATGTTTTTGTTTATTTAATTAATATAATTAGTAATTTTAAAACATTTTAATGAGCTAATATAAAGTTTTATTTATTCAACATCTTTTGTTAATAGTCCATAATAATATTTACAAATTCGATTTAGCGGAACTTGGTTTCAGCCTTCTATGTTCGCTTACAATTTTTAGCAAATATTGCTTTTGTTCTTCATTTTTTGTGAGTGAAGAATTGAATTGTGTGATCAATGCTACTCCTCTTTCTGATGCATCGTTGATAACGCGCAAATGCGAAAACAAATATTTAGCTTTTCTGTAATTATCATTTGATTCCCATGATACTGGATCATCGTCAAGAAAATCACAATTAATCTAAAATCTCTCGAACAGTTTTTGTGTATGTTGTGATACTAACTCTTCGAAATTACGTGTCTTCCAATAATCTAAGATTGCATTCGAACTCGTATCTATCACTACTCGGTTTACTGGTTCGTTAAAATTAATATTCTCCTTTAAATCTGTAACCATTTTTTGTTTTATTTTGGAGGGTACATTGGAATCGAAAAATGCTAGACCAATGATTTCATCAGAAAGGTACCATAAATGGTTTCCAAATTTCCTAAGAGCTGCAAGAGCAATTTGCTCATTTTCAACTCACACAATTCAATTCTTCACTCACAAAAAATGAAGAACAAAAGCAATATTTGCTAAAAATTGTAAGCGAATATAGAAGGCTGAAACAAAGTTCCGCTAAATCGAATTTGTAAATATTATTATGGACTATTAACAAAAGATGTTGAATAAATAAAACTTCATATTAGCTCATTAAAATGTTTTAAAATTACTAATTATATTAATTAAATAAACAAAAACATCTGATTCCTCCAATATAATTTAGAACTATCGACTTATGTTGCTTAGCCTTCGACAAGCCGACATCGAACGGCACAGCGTAATACAGACAAGGGTATATTATACCCATGTCGGATACGGGAAGTTTAAAAAGCATATATTACACTGTATGTAATAAAGTTTAATTAACTAATTGAATATCAATTTACAATTAATTATTATTATTTTTAGTTTTACTTCGGAAAAGCATAGGTGCGATTTCTCAAGTAATGTAAATAATTATTTTTTGGTAGATATATGTTGGTTTCAATTAAGAACATGTACATTAAAAACAATTTATATAACATGTATAAACTGAAAAACATTAAATGAATGATAAGGATGTATGAAAGTATAGTTGTTTCAGCTATTATTATAAAAAAACTGAAATTTTAGCTCAGATAGCCAAGCAAATAGTTACGGTACTTCCGTAATACTCAACCGACGTTGACTTCAATCGTTCAGCAATCTTTCTAATACTGTTTCCAAATACTAAAACATGATTTATTGCATAAATAATAAATAGACGTGAATAAATATTAAAAAGTCTCCATAATCGATAATTTGTCGAAAACGATAACACGTTTTCGACTTGAGCGACCTCTAAATGTTAACCGATTTGGCTCAAATCCGGCAAACTGCTATGTTTTTATGTATTGTAACATATACTAAAAGAAGAGCGAAAAATAAAAAAAAATTTTTTTTTTGGCACAGTCTAATATATATATATATATATATATATATATATATATATATATATATATATACTCAATTTAAAATATAGTGCGACTTTAATTTCTCTTTTTCAAACGGACTGACATTTTAAAATTGCAAATGTACGTTAAAATTGGGAAATTATTTTTATTAACAATTTTTTTAAATAAATATTTAAAAATAAAATTATAAGTATATTATTTGAATGATAAATAAAATTATTGAATCTATTATTTCAATATTCAATTGTTCTTATAACAAAAATAATACCTAATAATAATAATAATACGTAATTATATTTAGTAACTAGTACTGTAAATAAATTTTAATGAGAAAATGTATTTAAAGTAATATTGGCATTTTTTTTAGTACTGGTATCAGTTCCGGTTAATAACTGATACAATAAAGTTGAATTATGTTTGCCACATTTAACATTCACGAGATGGTAAATAAAGTTTGCTACAAATGGAAGAACATGAAGTGATCTGCATGGACCTTTTTTTTATAATTTGGCTCAACCCTAATTTGAAAATAAATGTGACTAAATTTACTCAATTTTTTTTTTTTAAGTGAAATATTTTTTAGACATTTGACAAAATGAATGTATATTAATAAACTGTAATTTTTGTATATGAGACTTACCCCCGTATGCATAAATATTTTCGTTAAAATGAAAATTCTTGAATTTCCGTAAAAATCTTTTTATCTATATTGCAACGAAATTTCTTACGAGATCGAAAGAATTTTTATTTTAACGAAAATATTTATTCATACGGGCATAAATCTAATATGATCCGAATTACATGTTTTATTACGAAATTTTAGGTGAAAAACCATTTGGTTGTTCTTACTGTGACAAGCGTTTTACTCAACGTTCAAATCTCCAAAAACACGAACATTTACACGAAGGAATCAAACCGTACACATGTGATATATGTTTTCAAGCGTTCACGCAGCAGAGTAATCTTCGCAAACACGAAATGATGCATAATAATATAAGGAAGTTCGTTTGTGACGTGTGTAATAAAGGTTATGTACAAAAAGTTAGTTTATTGAAACACAAACAACGTTGTGGCACCAGTACGGAAATAAAACTTTTAGCAACCGAACTCGATAATGATGAAAAAATTATTTACGATTAAGTCGAACTTTTGAAGCAATATGAAAATATCGATACACCGTGAATTTTATTTTTTCCTCATAGCTCTTTTTCGTTGTCAATATATATTTGTATATATTTACCAAATTTATTTACAATCATGCCAAATGTAATTATACATTCTTAAACAAGGTTGCAAACCGTTAAAAAAATGGAACCGATTCAGACTATTCTTCAATATTTTATTGATTTGGTTTTTATTCCAATTTAACACAAAAAAAAATAATTTAAAAATTTGATTCAATTGTGTCAAAATTTCATCAAAAGAATTATCCGTTTTTGTTAATAATTAAAAGAGTACAAATTACGCATTTTTGTAATATACTTTATTTGGAACAATATTTATAATTAAAATAAATTTAATAATTAAATGTTGTCTTTATAATTTATATACAAATTAATTTCTATTATTAAAGTACAATTTAAATAATTATTAAAAATTGAATCATATCCAACTATTCCGATGAAATTTGACTAGAGGTAGGCGGTTTGGATTTGCAGCTTCGATTCCAGAAAAAGTATAAATTTCTTTCGATTCACTTTGCAACCTTGATTTAAAAATATATATACTTTTTAAATTAACGCCTTTTAAACTATCATTTTTATCGAATTATTTACGTTTAAAAATTATTATTTTGAGAATTTTATTGTACAATTTTTTTTAAAAATTAGGTATACTGGTTTATATTTGTTAAAATTATATAATATATTTTGTATAGTTAAGTTGTATTGAAGTACAATATTATTAATTTATCGTATGCTTCGTTCACATCAATCATTTGGTCAAAAAATTTTGAGCAAAATTTTTTGAACTTTGTTCAAAATAATTTGTTCTCGTTCACACTCATCATAAAAAAATATGTTAAATTATTTTGCAAAATAATAAAATCCCCAAAAATGTATGATTCTAACAGTTGTAACTACGTATTGGTTTTAAAATATCACGAAGATTATTTTTTTTTGCAAATCTATACATTTGAAACTGTGTATATCGCTAGTTGTTTTTTTTTTAACTATGCTATCGTTACGAAATATTGTTTTGATATACATAATTATTATTATGATTATTATAATATATGCTTACAGGTACATTACAAAAAAGTACTATAAAAATAAATGTAAAATAAACATTAATTTAATCATTGACAAACATTACTTATAAATGATAGAAAAAGATAACATTATATGAAAAAACTAATGACAAGAAATAAATCTATTTAACGTAATCTGAAAGGGAAATTATTTTTTGGTATAAGTGAGATAGAGCTCCCCGAGATGTTGCTGTGTTCACGTTAGTTGAAAAACCAGTAACTCTCAAAATGTATGACAAGACAAAATGTGATTTTAAATGTGTCTTAACGGTCTATTAAACACAACTCCTACCTGAAACCTACCTACCCTAACCTAACGCACATCTTAACATAACATAACATAAGGAACAACCACACTTCTTAACATGATATAAGTCTTAACGGGCGAAATTGATAAAATTACTAATGAAACATTTTGAGGTTCACTGGTTTTTCCACATCTGGCATGCGTTTGCCGATGTTCACGCATGCGCAAATCTGGTTTTTCTCGGGGAGTAATATCTCACTTCAACCTATTTTTTACCAAATTTTCCGAAATAACAAACACTTTCTCGAAACTGCAAGGTTTTTCACATTTTCCGGAATCATACAATTTACATACATAAACATTCACATCCAGGTTCCCAAAAAAAAAGTTGCACAAACTCTATCCACTATCTCGAAATTAGTTGCCACCAGGCAAGTAACTTTTATCCTATCAACATTCATTATACCTCTCTTCTTAATCATACCACTCCAACTACTCATCTAATGTCCACGCAAATGTATAACTTCAAAATTATTCTCATATATTATATTCTTTTAACTAGACATGCATTAGACATTCGCTGAAGATGATGAATTATCTTAAGTGACTAAAAACAACTTTTGCAACAACATTTTTTTTTCAATTTTACACTCAATATGCCCTAATCTATTTCGTATTTGATTCTTTGTAGTTACACCATATACTTAACGTAAAAATCAGATTTCTACAGCAACCGCTTTCTTTAATTCTTTTGCAGTGAAGCTCAGCAGTCAATACAACAGCATTGAATATACACAAACGGACATCTCTGGAAATATTTATGTTTCTAGCAAAAGTACCAAAGTGAAAGTGAAAGTGACCTTTTGTGTTTTTACTCGAAGAAGTTAAATAGAAATACATTCGGTTATTTTTTTAGTATAATATTTACTACTTATATTTTATGTTATTCAGAATGTGTATGCATTTATTACTCTAAAATTCAAATTTATTTTATTAAGATAAAAATAAAAATTTTATTGTTTCAATCGTACCACTCCATTTACTCATCGGACGTCTACGCACACGTATACCTTCAATATAATTCAGATATATGTATATTTTTAACCAAACGTTCAATAGATATCCATTCAAATGACTGATTCATCACAACTGACTAACATCAAATATTGCAACAACATTTTTTTTTCAATTTCACACTCATCATACATTTATCTTGTAACCGATTCCTAGTTACACAATATACTCCACGTAAAATCTCATTTTCACAGCAATAATATTTTTTTTTATGCGGTTTCTTTGAAATCAATTACGTTTCTAGCAAAATTTTCCTATGCAATCAAACCCTTAAAACCAGCATCAATATTTCTTTTAGTCTCACGATCAAAGCGACCTTTCTTAGACAATGAACTATCCAAATACACAAATATATCTCTCTGTTCCAATGTGCATTATCAACAAATATTATATTCTGTCATCAAGTCACCCTTTTACGAAACTAATACTTTGTACACATTCAACACGAGATTCATATTCTAGTTAGCTTTAGTTATTTGATTTTAAACATTTGCAGTGTTTATGTTCAATTTTGTAACATTTTTTAAAATAATACTTTTATGTTGTTGATATTACTGTTTTGGTGTGGATATTAAACGCTAATGTACTAACACTTATGACGCAGTCTATGCTTTGTGGTGGAAGTGTGTTTAAAAATATAATATTTGAAGTATTCTTTCAAATTAGATTACTACAATAAATATTCATACATTCATATATACACAATCACGCCATATACCCAAATTGGTGTAACACAAACTTTTTCCACTATTCCGAAATAGGCTTTTTCCAAACATCCCTACTCAGCCAAGCATCTTTAGCTTCATCTACATTCATAATTTCTCTTATATATGCTTTTATATTACTACTACTCTACTCTCAATCATACCACTCCAACTGATCATCGGATGTCCATGAAAACTTATAACTTATTTACAATATTTACGTATTTATTTCAGAAATTTTAGACATTTGGAATATATTTCTAGTTCAGATAATAAAATAAAATAAAATAACTAAAATAATGAAATTCAATTATAGTGAGCTGTGTTTTATTTAACGGAAATAAAAAAAATACTTACATTTTTGGCTATTGTGATATAATGATATTTAAACAAAATTAAATTATATTGGATTAATTTCCACATGGTTACAGGTACAATCGTTCTAAAGTTATATATCATAACATCTGATATTATACATATATTATATTAATAAATACTATAAAAAATAGACATGTGCTACTCAAGAAAATTAATGAAAATATATCGTTATATCTACAATATTTATATGATATTGTTATAATGTTTATAATATCCATTATACTTTTTTCGATATAACTACATATTTAAAATTATTGTTTTTTCGTTTGTATTTTTTGAACAAAACTCTCACTTATTTCACAGCACTTTTTAAAAAATTTCTTTAAAAATTTGCGTAATAAAAAAAGTCGATAATTTATATTATTTGTTAAAATATATAAAAAACAATGACAAATATTTACAGTCATATATAATCAAAATATATGTTTAAATAACAAAAATATTAAAAGATTTTGTTTCAATTGCACATAGATCTGCTATAAACGATATTACTGTCGTTAATAACATGAAAAATATCATTTTATATTCATATTTTATTAATAATGTATAATCGAATGCGATATGCAATTTTGCTAATATTTGATCCATTTTATCGGTATACGAAAATATTTTTATAATTTTTCTCCAATATAATTCGAATGCAATTGTACAAGATACAAGTTGGAAATTAGCTAAGATAAACTGTAGAGTGTATGTAACATAATCAATAATTTCAAAATGATCATTTTTCCCATAAGCCGTATTTTCTGAAGTAACAAAAAATTTGTAAATATGTTTTTGCAATATATATATATAAGCAAAATATTACTTATAATAATTTCCAAATTATTAAAGTTTTATTATATTTTAGTATAACTTTTGAACTTGCATGAAATGCTTTAATATCGAAAGAAAATATTTCTAGAAATTTGCAAAATAATAAAATAGGATTTAATGCTGTATAAAAATTATTAATGTTGTTCATTTTTACTAAAATGTGTTTAAGAGATTTGAAAACATATTTTATTTATAATCGATTCAATTTGTTAATGTAATTTATTAATTTGTAAACTATGTACAATTTCTGTAATAAGAAATGATTATCAATTATACTAATTATATTTATTTAGCAATATAAGTACACTACAGACTTTATAGTCCAAATGATACAGTAATTTCATATAATGTATGATAGAATAACAATACTACAACTAATAAAACATTACGGCTAAGTTGGTTCCTCTATCACTATATTTTTTAACAGTATTTTATATTTACTGAAAGACACTCCAAATATGTCGATCTGATCACCTATGGAATTTGCAATTTCTGTCAACCTATTAATCACAGAATTTATTCCATAAGTAGTTTTACTAAAAGCTGTGTAAAAAGTTTGTCTTGATCTAGAATAAAATGATGGGATTTTAAAATATAACAGTTCAAGAATTTGTGGTGCATCTATATGGCCATTCACCAATTTATATACAAAGATAAATTCGGCTAAATTTCTTCGACGAATCAAACTATCGAAGCCAACAGTAGTTAATCGTTCTTCATAAGTATAAAGATTTTTATTTATTTTTAGTTTATACAGTAAAAAATTTACAAATTTCTTTTGAACATTTTCGAGTCTATTTATGTAATATAAATAATGAGGTGACCATATGATACTGCAATATTCTAAATTACTTCTAACTAAGGAATTATACAATAAAATACAGGAATTGATGTTTGTAAAATCTTTACACATTCGTGTTACAAAACCACACATTTTCAATAATTTTTTGATAATATTATCTATGTGTTGTTTAAAATTTAACTCTGGGTCAAAAGTTACCCCCAAATCTTTAATAAAAGAAACATTTTCAAGCGGAGTATCAATCAGTAAGTAATTAAATAATAATGTATTTTTTTTTCTTAAAAATCTCATAATTTTACATTTATCAGCATTTAGATTAATTAATTATTAAACTTTCTTTGTTTCTATACGTAGTACAGGCTATTCGATTTTCTATAAAATCACACATTATAATTTTTGGTAAAGTTAGATATTAATTTGTTTTAACCAATTTTAAATAAATCACTAACACTAAAATCAGCTGATTTTTATATTGTGTTATAACATTGTTATTTATGTAAATGAAAAAAAGTATAGTTTTTGATTTGTTTAGAGAATGTTGTTATACCTGAATTTTAATCAGTTATTATTAAATATATTGCTATTTATTTACATTTTCTTTTTGTGAGAAATGATACTTTGACATTCATTTACATTTTTTGATGTAATTAAAAATATTTTGTTGTATACGTCTATTTTTTATCGTGAAAAACATTATATATTGTGCATTATTTTTCTTATCGTGCAAAAAGTTCCATCCATTGTTTACACATTGTTTAAATTTAAGGTATTAAGAGTGTGGAATACAGCCTTTTCATTACTAGTTTGATTGCAAGGAAAAGTGTTATAGTGATCGATATGGTGTCCGTAACATTTTCCAATATTTGCAAACTATAGATAAATATAGCCCCTAAATGACGAAACCGCACGTAGCTCGGTCGTAAATCAAAATTTTGTGTTTGCAATTCCTCCTCCCCCTATTAAATCGATTTTAATTAAATTTTCAGGATAAGTTAATTTTTCCAATAATTTCAACTTTCCGAGAAAAAATTTAATTTTAAAAAATTTATTATGGTTACATTATTTATCAAATTTTAATAAAATTTTCACAAAAGATTCTTGTGGTGCCTACATAAATTATATATTATAATATACTAATATACAGTGTTGCTAACTTTTGGAGTAAAAATAGCTAAAATCTGACTGTTGAATTTTTGTCCAAAAAATTAACTTTAGTACTGGCTGTTGAATTTTTCTTAGTCCGCAAAATTACATTTAAGACTGACTGCTGAATTTGTCTAAGTCTGCAAAATTGAATTTAATACTGACTGCTAAATTTTTCTAAGTCCGCAAAGTTAATTCAGAAATTTTTCTAAGTCCCGAGAATTTAAAACTGACTATCGAATTTTCTAAGTCTGCAAAACCGTACTGCTGAGACCGGGAACGGTAAACCTCTTCTACCGGAGATATGGGACTAGTAATCCAGTCTATCAGGAAGTTGGCTCGGTAAGCCAAGCAGAACTTTCTTTCCTCTGAGACGAGATGCCAGTACAGGTGTCTCTACCCGTGTCATACGATAAAAAAACATATTTACTGTCGCCTGGTTTTAGCACAATAAAACATAACACATTGAAAACATCGGACATGAATGAACATCGCTATGAGATAATTCCGTTCCTTTTATTATATTGTAACAAAATATTTTAAATTTTAATTTATCGAAGAACGTTTAATTGACGAACTTAATATATAGAAAATGAAATTTTGCCTGTTATTATCTTATAGTGAGTTTTACACTTTTGTACAATTATACAAACCAAATTACATGTTTTATATTCGTAAATCTAAATAAAACTGTATATTTGTGTCGTACACGAAGCGTATTGTCACAGTATTTTGTGAATAGTTTCACAACAGAGTAATATTTCAAAAGAAATTAATAAATGTTATTACACCAGTTGTATTTAACAATTTTTATTTTAATTTTAGTTTAAAGGGGAACTTAGCTTTTTTTTAATGAAAAAGTAGCCCATTTTTAGGAATTATTTTTACTGTACAGGGAAGGCCTAGAGCAATGCGAATTTTTTCATCATGTAAATCGTTTATTGACTTGTATGTTGGATTTTTTGGTCACTTTCCCTCCCCAAACTTCATCCCACACTCCGCTACCCGTAGTCCATGTCCGGAATTTAAAGGTATGTGGTTCTAGGAATTTCTCTGCACTGCTTCATCTAAAACAAAAACCGTTTCGGATTATTGAACTTGAATATATTCCCCATCGTTTGGCGGATCCTTTTTCAAAAATTCAATTTTTTGCAAAATGGCGGATTTTTTAAAAAAAAGAAGTCAATTTCGACTCGTTTTTCTATATATAAAATATAAATTTTTTTAAAAAAATCCGTCAAACGATTCCAAATTGTATTATCTTTTTCTGACAAAAAATGAAACAGATC
Organism: Clivina fossor; assembly: GCA_963966155.1. Classification (NCBI taxonomy): domain Eukaryota; kingdom Metazoa; phylum Arthropoda; class Insecta; order Coleoptera; family Carabidae; genus Clivina; species Clivina fossor. The sequence goes on from CAWYQG010000030.1 coordinate 1,776,507, forward strand.
GGTTAATTTGTTCCATAGATATCATTGGAACCGACAAAAAAATCTAGTTCCAAGAAAAACGCATTTAAAGTTTCAAAATAAGTTTTAAGTTAGAGAAGTAAGTTTTTTCAACTTACATGTAATCATCAATTCCAGGGCCGTATAAGCATTCTTCCTGTTCATCCTGGGTGTCTATTTTTCCGGATTTTGACAATCTCTGCCAAATCCGTGCCTCTCGAGTCGAATGCTCCATTCTTATTGCTACTGGTGGCAGCGACGAGAGTCATATAAATTAGCGTACCTCCCCTAAGCGAGTTCCGGAGTTACGCGACAAAAATCGCTGTAACTTTTTTAATTATTAAGATTTTGAAAAACGGTTTCGTGTTTTTAAATCTTAAAGGATATCTCTATAAGAATATGTAATAAAAAAAATTGTACTCGGGGAACCGAGTACAAAAGTCAGCAATGATTCATGCGAAAGCAACATCATTCTAAACAACGACAATAAAAACTGCCAATATATAAAAATTGACATAAAATAAAATCATATTAGAAAATTAAACAAAATAAATCAATATTTGGATATATTTCTTTTAGGAGCAATTCAAGCTCTGTATGATGGAAGTGAAGCTGCAGTACGAGTTGATGGTTGCTTAAGTGATTGGTTTCGTATAGATGTTGGCGCCAAACAGGGCTGTGTAATGTCTCCTTGGCTATTTAATTTATATATGGATGTACTTCTTCGAAAAGCTTTCTGTGGTAATGATGGTATACAAATAGGTGATTGTGTTGTACCTGCTTTAGCGTATGCTGATGACGTTGTTGTTTTGGCTGAATCTGAAGAAAAACTGAGAAGGATGATTGATAGAATTAATGTTGTTGGTAAAGATATGAATCTTGTGTTGAATGTTGATAAGTGCAAAGTTTTAGTTTTTGAGAAAGGTGATTTGATGACTGAATGTAATGTACATATTGACGGTGCGCGTTTAGAGCAGGTTGATGAATTTGTGTATTTGGGTAGTTTGCTGTCTAGAGATGGCCGTTTTGATCGTGAAATTGAAAGGAGAGTAAATGCTGGTTGTAAGGTTTTGGGTGCTTTGGGAACTTTTGCTAGGAATGTAAATGTTTCAAAAGAAGCCCGTTTAAGTATATACAATGCAGTTTTGGTGCCTACGGTGATGTATGGTAGTGAATGTTGGGTTTGGTTGCAAAAGCATAAACGGAAAATGACTGCTGTGGAAATGAGATTTTTACGTGGGGTATGTGGTGTAACTAGGAGAGATCGGGTACGAAATAGACTAGTGTATGATGAGTGTGAAATTGAAAAAAATGTTGTAGCAAAAGTTGGTGTTAGTCAGCTAAGATGGTTCGGACATGTTGAGCGAATGTCTAATGAACGTTTGGTTAAAAAGATTTATTTGAATGATTTTGATGGTTTACGTTTGCGTGGACGTCCAATGAGTAGTTGGAGTGATATGATTGAGAGTGTTTTGCGTGAGCGAAAGTTTCCAAGTAGTAGGAATAGAAGAGCATGTATGAGAGGAATTATGAATGTGGATGAAGCGAAAGTTGCTTGTTTGGATAGGAGTGTTTGGAGGCGACTGATTTCGGGATAATGAAAAGAGTTTGTGCCACACCCTTTTGGGTATATGGCGTGATTGTGTATGTATGTATGTATGTATGTATGTATTTCCAAAGAAAAGAAAAAAAATTAAAATTCGACCACGGCGAGCAAATCAAACAGTTACAAGGTATATTTTTCATCAAGCAAGTCAAAATTTAAAAACCAATACCTAAATTTCGAAGATGGAACATTTGGAAAACCAATTATCTTGGAAAATTTCAATATTCAACTGAACAATAGCCAAGAACCAAAATTTGCCATAGAACTTCACAACATTCAAAACTTAACAATACCTATAAATAAATACGAAGACATCGACAATGACGTCATCAACAATAACGTCACAAACTATCTGGTTATCATATTGTATATGTTATGTATCTTAGCTATCATCTGGTACATTACAATTCCACGTACTAAATATCAGTTAGTTTATAAGTTTATATTACATTCTTATCGTAACATATGTAGAGTGTGAGATAATTAGATTTTTACAAGTTAGTTCAGATCTAGCTTTACATTTGTAAACACATACTTATTCGCTATTGTATAATTTAATTTTTTATTAATAAAATAAATATTTTTTAAAACAACTTTACGTTTTACCAATCAATAATTTATATATATTCTATAATTAGGTACAATTACATAAAATTATAATTAACTTTTTTTACATTATTTATTTGTATATTTCAATAAAAATTTGAAAAATTACAGAAACTTTATGTAATTTTATGTAGCATGTAAAATTACATAATATTAACTGTAACAACTCCATTTTTTTTTTTTTATAAAATATTACATATTGCTAGTATTATCACATATGTCTGATTGTAATATGTTTTTTTTTCCTGTAAATTTCCGTAATTAATAAAGTAAAATCATTTTACATATAATTTTTCAGTAATTTTTACTATCAGAATTTATATAAATTTACAAACTTTTTTTACTGTGTAATATATAATTACTTACATATTTAAAAAAATTATTAGGTTAGATATATTAGGTTTGGTTAGGTTAAGTTAAGTCAGTTATAATATTTTTAAAAAGTCATAAATTTATTTTTAAAGATCGAACTAATTTTTAAAAGATTTTACATAACTATTAAAATATCAAATGACAATTTTTAAAAGACTATTTCCATTGTTTTAAACATATCGGTTAAATGCATGCTATTAATAGATTTGAGTATTAATTTATAGTCAAAGTTTCTTTCAGTTAATAAACTAATCTACAACTTAATTTAAGTTAACTGATTAGATTCTGACCATTTTTCTAAATTGCAACAGAATAATAATGTTGATGCAGGTGGTGGAAATAAGTTAAAAATGATGGAATTTTATTTATAAAAAATACAATGTTTGTTTTTTGTTTTTAATCATACCGCATAACATAACTTCAAGTTAACATTAACCAATCCGTAAATTGTAAAATCTTGACATTGATGTTGAATTTTGATATAATGCAGCCAGAAGTAATTTTCATTTTGTAACATTTATTGTATAAATTATTTAAAGTTTGTTTCGAATTATGAACCTGAAATTTTTAATTTCATAATTAAAACTGTAATTAATGAAACTAATCTGTACACTATTAATTGAAACATTTCAATTAAATTTATTTTTTTACAAATATATTATAAACAAACTGATTCACCACAACCACAATAATACTGTAATTATACATTGGATGATTATATGTAATCTGTAATAATTTAATACATGAAAATGAACAATTTTTTTTATATTGGTGTATAGAGTGATTTATTTTGTTTTTCCCTTCATGAGAGATTTTTTATTATTCGATACTCATTACTGACAGTTATAGCCGAAGATAAGCTATCTGCGTGAAATTAAAAAAAAAACTTTCCATTTCATATTCTATTTTATCCTCGAATAAATAAAAAAAAAAAAATTAATAAAAATACATTCCAAAAAATCCTTAACCTTACTAATAGTTTTAGAACACAGTATATTGAAGTGATTAGTTATTGTGTATATTTAAAAGTACTTCAAATTTTCAAGTTACTCTCTAAAACTATTATTTGTAACTTTTCTTGTAAAGGACTCAGAAGACTAAATATTGACACTTAACTTACACATTTATACACGCACGCACGTACACACACGCGAACGCGCGCACACACACAAAAGCACGCGCGCACACACACACGCACACACACACACACACGCACACACACACACACACACATACATATATATATATATATATATATATATACAGTGTGTCCCCGGATTGAGTTCACTATAGGTGTAATCGGCAAAAAATTTAAGAATTTCATTTTCGTGCTTTGGGATTCCGCCCTGCTTTGTCTGAAAACAATTTTAAGCATATTTTTAGTTATCTAAAAATCAAGACGGCCATGAAAAATGTAAAAACTTGTTTATGTTCCGGTAAAGTGCCTTTTTGGTGAAAATACGGCATAATGTTCTTAAGAAAAGTTGTTCAAAATTTGAAATTATGATAAGATCGGCTAATTTTCATTAAATCCGCTTTTTGTGTTATTTAACGGAAAATCGCAGTAGTCGCAAAAGAAACATTTGATTGTTATTATCTTAGATAAAAAAAAATAATATAAGTTTCTAAGATTGTATTTTAAAGAAAAGTAATTAAATAACAATTACTCTATTTGACTTCCTTTAATATCTCCACATTTTTCTACTCTAACTCTAAACTGGTCATATACTTTTGCTATGATGATTGGGTTAATTTCATCTATCACATCCCAAATTTTTTGTTTTAATAATTCGATGTTATCATTAAAAACAAATTTATAAACTTCTTGTTTTAAATAACACCACGAAAAAACTAATGGGGTTAAATCGGGCGATCTCACTGGCCAATGTATTGGTCCATGTCTTCCAATCCCCCTGACGGTAACACTGTATTAGTTCTAGGCAGGGGCGTAGCAACCGGGGGTGCAAGGAGTGCGATGCACACGGGCCCATGAGCGAGAGGGGCCCACGAGCCAAAGTGCCTAATGGGGCCTTATTTTCATTTACACCATTCATAGGATTAAATTTATTTATTATATAAATTAATTTATTATAGTAAGTTAAATATATTTTTATAGATTCTTTTAAGGGGGCATAGTACTTTTTTCAATGAAAAAGTAGTCTACTTTCATTATTTTTTTTCTCAATAACGGGAAGACGTAAAGCATTGAAACTTTTTGTATAATGTAGATCCTTTATTGAAAAATACGTCAGAATTTTTTCACCCCCTCCCCGAAAGCTGAAGTGCCGAGGTCCACGGTTCCATAGATATCTCGGGACTGGGTTATCGGAAACAGAAATCGTTTCGGATTATTAAAGTTGAATATATTCCCCATCGTTTGACCGATTTTTTTTTGAAAATTGTTTATTTTCGCAAAATGGCGGGCTTGCAAAAAAAAGAGGTCAATTTTTTGCTCTTTTTTTTTACTTCTTCGCCGTAAAAAAAATATAACAAATCAAAATTTAAAAAAATGATGGGTCAAACGATGCAAAATTCTATTAGCTTTCAGTAGAACAAAAATTCAAATAAATCCGATTGTTTGTTCTAGAGATATTACTGGAACCGACAAAAAAAATATGGTTTCGAAAAAAACGCGGTTGAAGTTTCAGAATGAGTTTAATGTCACATAAGAAAAGCCCAAGTGAATGTTTATGTTTCTTTACAAAAAGTGATGTAACTTTCGTAATTTTTATAATTTTGACATGCGGTTTCGTGAAAACGATTCTTTAGACATGACTCTTTAATAATATTAAATAAAAAAAAAAACATTTTTTTGATCATAAAAAACTACTATGCCCCCTTAAGTTTACAAACACAAAAACATACAGTACAAATCAAATTTAAAGTTTAGGTTTACAAACATAGTTCATTAACTTTAACTAAACTTAACTTTTCTCGCTTTCATTGAAGCAAAAATGCTAATTATTTCACTTAAATTTAATTTACGTGCTCCCCCATAGAGTTTCTTAAATATGTTTTAATAAGTTTTAATTTTGAAAATGTTCTTTTGGCGCTAGAAGTTGATACGGGGAATGTTAAGAATAAAATAAGAGCGGTACAAAGTTTCGGAAATGCCGAACTTAGAATAGAATATTCTGTAAATATTAATTCTTCTAATTCAAATACCGAATTAATATTTTGTAACTGTTGTTTAAAGGTTTTCCTAAAATATATCTGTGTCTTAAAATCTGCGGTTAAATCGTCAGTATATTTGAAAATAATTGAAAATAATTGTGCAATTATAATATCTAACGTAGCGTTGAAAACGTTTATCCTAAAATTATCTTCTGAACTATTAAATCGAAAATCTTCACACATTCCTTGTCTATGGTTAAGCCAACATTATTAGGTACATACATATATATTTCCTGGCAAGTTGTTTATTTAGGCATTTCACTTCAATTTATTAATTTTGAAAATACAGATTGCTTTTTAACAAAAAATAATTTTAATTAATTTTGATTATCATAAAAATAAAACAACTTTTATTTGAAATTTTTTTCGAATAAGGCACAAACAGACACAAATTTAAAAAATTAAAATGACATTTAGAACTTAAAATGAGCCAAAAAAACATTAAAATTTTAAACAATACAAGGAGTAGAGAGGGGCCCCTTAAAATCAGTGGCACACCGGCCCACAAAGGTCTTGCTACGCCTCTGGTTCTAGGGTCAATATTTAAACAAAGAAAACAATAACAATCATGTAATTTGCAAAATACTTAGATAAGCAATCAATTTCAAACAAACATTTAAAGATTTTGATGTTTATCTAAGATAAAAACAATCTAATGTTTCTTTTGCGACTACTGCGATTTTCCGTTAAATAACACAAAAACCGGATTTAATAAAAGTTAGCCGATCTTTTTGAAATTTTGCATAGAGTCAAAATTTCAAATTCTGAACAACTTTTCTTAAAAATATTATGCCGTATTATTGACCGAAAAGGCACTTTACCTGAATTTAAAATAGTTTGTTACAATTTTTATGGCCGCCTTAATTTTGAAAAAACTAAAAATATGCTTAAATTGTTTTCAGACAAAGCAGGGCGGGATCCCAAAACATAAAAATAAAATTCTTAAATTTTTTGCCGATTACACCTATAGTGAACTCAATCCGGGGATACACTGTATATACTATAAGTTAATATAGGCAAAAAGCAGCACTGTGTAAATTCAAACGGGCCTCTCTTGAAACATTAACGATTTTAGCAAAAATACTGAAAGCACTCAAACCTTACAACTAGCATTTACACTTTTTTTAATTCCACGGTTAAAACGATCATCCTTAGATTAAAAACTATTTAAATACACAAAATTAATCTATCTACTCTAAACGTGTACTTTAATAAATATATTAAATTCGCATATCAAATCTCCTTTTTTAAAAACAAATATTTTTTACTTATTAACATTCAAAAGAAGATTTATACTGATTTGTATAGTTAATAAATAATTACCTACCTTTCTATTAAATAAGTTACACAATGTTGTAAAAATAATAAAATTACTCAGTAGGGCTATCATTATAATCAAATTAACTAAAACTGTCTCCATATTTACATCTGGATTATCTATTGTATTGACGATCTCATATGCATAGTGAAGAAATCCGAAAAATTGATATAATGTTACAGTTAAAAAATATAATGAAAATGTTGAATTTAATTGCAATTTTATATGAAATAATTCATCATACATTTGACATATATATACAATATTTTGAAGTTTGTATTTTTTCAATATCACTGAATTTCTGTTAACTATTTTGAATTTATTTAATGTGTTAAACATTATAGTTAAAAATTCTGCGTTTATATTAATCATCATAATAGTGTGTAGAAAATATAGAAGCAGTTCTGCTAAATTATTATTTAGGAAATATTGCAGGAACCAACTATGCAGCGCTATACATAAAGAAAATGAAAAAAAACTGTAGGTCATAAACAATATTTCGGTACTCTTATATTGTACTTGACATTTGAGCAATAATAAAATTTCATCAATATATTGAATTTTGAGAAATATTTTTTGTATTTTTTTATAGTAGATTGTTCCATGCCAAACATATAATAAAACTGTTACAATTATTTGTAGCAATTTTATTGAGAGTACCAAAGAATAAACTTCATCTATATACATATAATTTACAAGACGAAAATGAATTGTTTTTATCGATAAACCAATTGCAAATAGTATTTGTAAAATATACAAATATACATTAATATTTTTATAATTTTTTGGAATATAAACATATATTACTAGAATTGCTCCCACATTATGATTAATTTTTAAAATATTTCGTAGGGTATGTTCAGTAGTTATAAACGACATATTGTCACTATGCGAGACAGTAGTACACTACCAACTTTATGCAGTATGTATGTTCTAAGATTTCATTACCAAAAAGTAACATAATGAAATTGAACTATATTACATTTATTATTTAAAAAAATATTCTTTCTAAATGCAAATGATTTTTTTATGGCTCCCTAAATCATAAATTATAGCAACTAAATTAAAGTACAAACTTTGTATAAAAAAAATAAAATATTACATGACCCAGAAACATTAATTAAACATTAAGTTATAAAAAAACTGCGGTAACAATATTTTCCAAACCGAGTATCCAAAATACAATAATAAAATTAACATAAATAATATATTTTGGAACTAAATAATAACATAATTAAAGTTATTCGTGCCTACAAATAATAAAGACAATAAAATAAAAATGATCATATTTGTAGGGCAATTAAGATGCAATTACATAAAAAAACTCTGTCAACAATAAGAATTGATAGTAAAAATTTGATTAATATTTATGCCATTGTTTTTAATAAACGATAATTTAAAATTAAAAATCACGTGATCAGCGTCCGAATAAAGTTTGCATCTTATGGTTTTTGCGGCTTGAAAGAACGAATGTAGATATTCAGTCCCTATGGCTTATATCTCCAATTGTTCCATTTTTAGAATCGACAAATATGTACCATAAAAAAATGTAATTTTACTTACAATCCATGAGACACTATGATGCCCAGTATTTTTAGGTACAATTACTGAACTGCTGTAATTTTACATAATTATTTTAAAATACATAATATCAGAACTATTACAAACATTATGTATTATGATATATTACCAACGGAATGGAAAAGTACATATGTATGTAATATTACAGTTTTTTTTAGTAAATTTTCTTTTAGTAAATTTATAGAACTTCAGTAAATTTCCTGTCAGATGTTTGTCATAAATGGATAAAATTTGTTTAGTTTTGTGATATTATTGTTGGTATAATTACATAAATTTTTAAATATACATTAAGAATGAATTTTGAAAAGAATGAATTACACTTAAAATATTTTATTAGATTTATTATACAAAATATGTACTAGGTCTCATTATTTTCATGAATTATTACAGATATTAATATACAAGCTGTAATTTTACATAATTAAAGAAGCTATACCAACAATACGTAATTTTACTCTAAGTATGTGATGAAATTTGCAAAAAGTAAACAATTTTCCATAATTATTAGGTCATTTTTATTTACTATATGTGATTGTTAAAAATTATGTAAAAATTACAGAATTTTGAGGTAGTACTACAGAATATTTATGGTATTTTTTTATAGTAAAATTTTACTACTATTTTTCTGTAATTTTGCTGTTTTTTTTTTTTAAAAAAAATTTAGAAATGTATGTAATTAAACCAACAATAATATTTTTACCTATTTACCTATTTATAGAAAGCAAATTTACTGAAGTTCTGTAAATATACTAAACAAGATTAGAAGTATATGAGTAAACCCATATATAGACCACTTTGACATTATCACATAAATGATAAGAAATAGGAATAAAAAAATTTTTCACCAAAAGTTGGCAACATGTTATTTTGATAATATAAAATATTATAGGCGCTAAAGGTATCTTTTGTAAAAATTTGATTAAAATCGGATAAATAATGCGGGCATAACAAATTTTTAGAAAATTATTAATTTTTTTACGGAAAATTGGCAACACCGTATTTTAATAAAATTATAATTTATGTGAGCACTAGGAAAAACTTTTCTGAAAATTTGATCAAAATCGGATAAATAATGTAGCCACAATGATTTTTTTTTAAATTTTAGTAATTTTTCTCTCGATAAGTTGGCAACACTGTATTTTGTTAAAATTGCATAATTTATGCGGGCACCAGGAGAATCTTTAGTAAAAATTTGATTAAAATCGGTTAAATAACGTGATCATAATAAATTTTTAAAAATTTTAGTAATTTTTTTCTTAGAAAGTTGACAACACTGTATTTTGTTGTAATTATCTAATTTATATAGATATCAGAAAAATCTTTTGTAAAAATTTGAACAAAATCGGTTAAACAACATGGCCGTAATAAATTTTTAAAAATTTTAGTAATTTTTTTCTCAGAAAGTTGGCAACACTGTACTATATTAAAATTACGTAATTTATGTGAGCACTAGGGGAATCTTTCCTGAAATTTTTATCAAAATCTGATAAATAATGTAGCCACAATGAATTTTTAAAAACTTTAGTAATTTTTTTCTCGGAAAGTTGGCATCATTGAAAAAAACCAAAACTACATGACCATTTTGGGAACTAGGCAAATTTATCCTGAAAATTCCATTATAATTGGTTGACCCGTCTAGGAGGAGTTGCGATCACAAAATTTTGTCTGACGACCGAGCGAGCGAGCGAGCTGACGACGCACATCCATACACCCACATAAACTAAGTTCAGATTCGTCATCTAGAGGCTATATGAAGGATTTCTATATACAAATTTTTTTTTTGAAAATGTTACAGACACCGTACAAAACGCTATACCACTTTTTCCTTGCAGTCAAAGTGGTAAAAAGACTTTCTTTAAATAAACTTTAACATATTTAGTAATAAATTGAAATTTAATATCTAAAGATTGTTTAATTTTGTTATAAACTACGGGTAGCAGCATGTTCCAAGTTGGATACGCGACTAAAGTGCGTTTAACGTCGTTAACATGAGGCACCACGTATCTAATTGCTATGTTCAGACACGTAGAAAAATACAAAATATGCTAAATTTCATATTGAATTTGTTCGTTTAATACAACTTATTTATTGTAACTGACTGTTCTGAAAACTACATAATGAATGTTGAATTAATAATTAAATAATAAATTTAATATTATTAATTGATTTATATAAAATAAAACATAGTATATTTTTTAACTGGCTCTATTTTCTACGAAAACGATAATTAATGTACCGAAAAAATACTTGAGATATAATATCCTATGTAAAATAATATATATTTTTTTTATTTTTTTCCTATTTATAATTTAGCAAAAAAAAAAAAAATGTGTTTTTTTTTAAGAAAAATTTTTTTTTTCTTTATTTTCCAAAATACAAAAAAATATAATATATTATTCTACATAGGATATTATATCTCAGGTATTTTTTCAGTATAATAATGATCGTTTTTGTAAAAAATAGAGCCAGTTAAAAAATATACTATTTTTTATTTTATATAAATCAATTAATAATATTAAATTTATTATTGAAATATTAATTCAACATTCATTATGTAATTTTCAGAAGAGTCAGTTACAATAAATAAGTTGTGTTAAACGAATAAATTCAATATGAAGTTCAACATGTTTTGTATTTTTTTGCATGTCTGAACATAGCAATAAGATACGTGGTGGCACAAAAAAACAACAGAAAAAGGCACTTAAAAAGGCATAAAATTTAAACAAAAGAAGCATTAAAAAGGCATTAAATTATAAAAAAAAGACATAAAATTTATTGAATAAGCATAAAAATTAGAAAAATAACACAAAAATTATTATAATTAGTAATAACTTAATAATGTTTAATTTTATCAAAAATACATTTAAAAAAAAAAAAAATTACAAAATAAGACTACTGAAATAACATTATATTTTCATCAAAAATACATTTTTTAAAGAAAGCCTTTATAAAAATAAAAACTACTAATCCTGAAAACAAGCGATTATTAAATGTTGTTCTAAATGTTCCATTGAAAAGTTGTTCTAAATGTTCCATTGAAAAGTTGTGTCTTCTATCACTTAACATATTTTTGTAAGCTGAGACACTTCTTTCCACGTCGACACTTGTAATTGGTGCAAATTTGAATTTTGTAATGAAAGCGGGATCCATAATAAAATCAGGAACAAGCTTACCATTTAAAATTAAAGCAATTTTTTATAATGTGTCGAATCCTTCATTTTTATGCAAAACGTCGTTTAATTTATTTTTAACTATTTGCCCAATATGACCAGGTACAGTATACGTATTATCTTTAAAATTTTCAATAATCTGCACTGCAGTAACTAAGGGCAAATTCTGCTTCTCAAGTGATTTTATTGAGCCACTTACATAATTGTAATTGGTTTTAATAAATGCCAAATTATTTTGTAATTCTACTTGTTTCAATACGGCCTGACAATCTTGTATTGCTTTACTAGCTGTTGCTGGAAAATCATTTACTAATTTTTTTAAATTGTTGAAGGTATTTGTGTAGTAAATAGCGGCATCTAACCATGTTCCCCAACTTGTTAGCACTAATTCCGGAGGTAATGGGGTATTTGGCAATCTATCTCTAAACATATCTACTCTTAAAGGAGCTTTAACAAATATTTGTTTGCCACATTTTATTAATTTATTTACTAACACGAACTGCATTCTTATAGTTTCAGCTACACGATTAAGTCCGTGCGCTAAGCACGTGCAATGAATTAAATTTGGATAAAAAAAATTCATATTACATGCAGCTTTTACCATGTATGGCGCTGCGTCTGACAATAGGAGTAAAATTTTATCACTCGGTACCGGCTCCGGTAAGAAAAACTGGGTCAATTCGTCGTAAATAAATCTTGTTATTGTATTATTATTTGTTCTACTTAATTGTTTCGTACTTATTAGAAAACTTTTTGACTAATTTTCCTCATTTAATATTCCGATTATTAAATTTGCCACGTATCGTCCACATACATCTATAGTTTCGTCTATACATATCCATACATAGTTATTTCCAACATTATTTCTTATTTCGTGAATAACTTCTTTGTACACTGAACTATCATAGTTTTTGTGGAGATGGCTTTCATCAGGAATACGCATTGCGCAATATGTTTCCAAAAACATTTTGAAATATTTGTTTTGCAATTTATAAATGGGTATATTTGAATTTATTAAAGCTTTGCATAGATTAAAATTAAATTTTGATTGTTCAGTATGGCCGGAAGTAGATGCCATAGATTGCATAAATGTACCAATAGTTTGTTGTTTTTTAGTTTTAGCTTTAATTAGTTTAAGTATTTCCTGGTGCAATGACGTTTTCACATGTTGATTTATATAGTATTTCTTGTCACAAGTAACCTATTAAATGAAAGTAACGTAAACACATTTTATAATTCTAATTGCAAATAAAACTTACGATTTTTGAACGCGCTTGGCAAAATAATTGTTTTCGTTCGTATTTTAATTTCTTGTATTCTTTGATCCATTTCTCTGCGGAAAATTTTCGTTTTGACATTGTACTATAAATCTATGAGCGCACTTTACACTTTCATGTCATAAGTTCAACTCGTTCAACCGCAGTACTGCAGCACAACGGAGTGAATTTAAGACTCGACGCAAATAAAAACAGGGAATTCCCCGTCAGACAGCAAGACAGGGAATTACAAAGTACAAATTCATTCACGAAACAATTATGCAGTGGCGTAGAAAAAAAATATTTTTTTTTCAATTATATAAACTTTGAAAAAATCGTGTCAAAAGTAAAAAAGGCTCTAAATAGGCATAAAAGATAAGAAGCATAAAAATTTAAAAAAAAAGCAAAAAAAGTCATAAAAAACTTGGTCTTATCTTATTACTTTTTCTTCAATTCGTACAGATTTTAAAAAGATTTTTCATGCCTTAAATATTAAGCATAAGCATATTTTCTATAAATCCGGTCTCTAATGATGAATATGAAATTGAAAAAATGTTGTAGCAAAAATTGGTGCTAGTCAGTTAAGGTGGTTCGGACAACTTCAGTGAATGTCTAATGAACGTTAGGTTAAACAAAATTATATGAATAATTTTGAAGGTATATGTTTGCGTAAACGTCCGGTGAGTAGTTGGAGTGGTATGATTCAGAGTATTGTAGGTAAGCGAATATTTCCAAGTAGTAAAAATATAAGAGAATGTATGAGAGAGAAATTATAAATGTGGATGAAGCTAAATTTGCTTCTCTGCATAGGGATGTTTGGAGGAAATTAATTTGGAGATAATAGAAATTGTGTGTGCCACACTCATTTGGGTATATGGCGTGATTGTTTATGTATGTATGTATGTATATATGTATGTATATATGAATATACACTATATGACCTTTTTTGTTGATCGCAGAATGTGTATTGTGCATTGAAGTGAGCTTAACATTGATGTGTGTGTGTATGTATGTGCTGTTTTCTATTAAGTGGCACTAGTGGTCAAAAAATGTTATTTATTTGAAATGAAATGAAATATATAAAATAAAACTGCTTGAGGTTAAGTTCTTTATTAATATTTATTTATAATCGTCGTTTCGATGAACTCAACATCCACCTTTATTAGGAAAATTTATACAAATGGTATTTATAGTTAATAAAGCAACATAGAAACAAATTACTAGGTAATAAATAAGTAACTGAATCATATTTTTTTCTATATATATACATTTTTTATTAATGGAAGCCAAATTTTATTTAAATTAATGCTTCTACAGTGATTGTTTCTATGTTGTGTTATTAATTGTAAATGTTATTTGTATTTTTTTAATACTGAAATTAAATCTAAAGCTGTTTTATTTTGTAAAATTATTTCAGAAATTTGTTATATTATGATAAAGAAATATATATTTATATAATATAAAACCTAATTACTTTATAAGAAAAAATATATTGATTTATATATATATATATATATATATTGTGACATTTAGATGAAGAAAAATATTAGATGTTAAAAGTGAAATTTTATCAAAGTGTTCAAATTTTGAAATATTTTATTCATCTGATTTTTAACCTACCTGTCACCCATAATGGGCCGGCGTCAGTTGTTTGGAGGAGAGCTGGGTCGTAAGTGGGGTTGGTAGGAACTTTTTATTTTTGATGTTGGTTAATTAGGTGGGCGCCAGTCAAAGCGGAATGTTGAAGCAAAATGAGAATCTTTGACAAATCTCAAAAAGGAACTTAACGGGATAGGGATTGATTTCATTTTTCGAGAATTTGTTTCGGAAATGCAATAAATTAATTAAATAAAAATTACTTACAATTGTGTAATACAAGTTGTTATATTGCATGATAGTTGTTCAATACAGAGTTATGTAAGTCGTTTGATTGATATCTGCTGGTTAGCGGGTGGTCTAGCTAATGAAGGTCTTCGTCTGTGGTTTTGTCAGCGCCGAGGAGATGCCAGTTTGTACAGCGCAGCAAAGCGGTGTGATCGTTGATGGAGACATCAGGAGAATGATCGCCCTCGTAATCGGAATACGCCCCGCGGGCTTTAGTACGTCATAAAAAATTATCCAGTCAATAATTCCTGCTCGAGTATGGTCGATATCTTTCATTGGCTGATTCAAACTCGGTTTCCACAAAAGACTGATGCTGCCATACAACTGAATCTCGCCCGGACGCCGTTGAAAACCACAGCCTGGTCATCTAAACATGAGTGGGCACAGCAGATTTATCCAAAATAACAAACATGATAAAATCAAACAAATCGAACTTGAAATAAAAGTCGATACAATCGAAATTACAACGATAGGCAATATTTTCATACAATATCATCAATATAACAGTTTAATACAGAATCAAAATAATTTACCAGCTACAATTTAAAGTACACAGCTCATAAGTTAGCTCAAGTGACGTTAATGAATTTAGCAAACAAAATAAATATCAGATTACAAAATTTAAGCGATAATAACATAATTCAATTAGCAAACAAAATGGTAACAGCGGTATAATCTCATAATACAAAATTTAAACGATAATTGCATAGTTCACTTAGCAAACAAAATAGGTAACAACAGTATAATCGCAAGATACAAAAGCTAAGTGAAAATAGCATAGTTCAAAATAATTCAAGTAACATTAAAGTATTTAACTAGAAACAAAAAATACATAACTCAAAGAAAATTTAGCGGTACTAAAACAAAATTACTTAACAACATTTTCTAGTTAAATAAGCCAAAATTACTTGCTCAATAAAATATTTTCAATATCAAAATAGTACAACCAATCAAAAATTTGCTACTTACAGTATACGACAAAATGGTACATATGACACAAGAAAATGATTACGAATAATGATCAGGAATAAGGAACAAAGAACAGGGAACAAATTAGGGTCGCGTGCGCAGGAGAGACAAAACACGAAAGTACTCAGCCGATCTAGACAGAATGTCTTTCCCGTAATTTGTAAATCTGGAAGCCATCGAACGCATTTGATCTTATAAGCGTAGCCCACGAAAACAAAGAGAATTCAACGAGAATTAAACCGTGGCCACAAAAAAACTAATATCGCCGCGGCCGAACATAGCTTCTTCAGCATAGATTTATACACCGCGACAATCTAAAAATATACGACGAATAAAATATCATCACAGCCGAACATAGCTTCTTCAGCCTAAAATTTAAGCGCTGTGATAATAGCAAAAAAATAACGATACGATAAAGCAAAAAATCATTGCAACACGAACAATGGCACTCGGCCTCAAAATAACTCGTATTGCAATAATCACGAACTCTACAAAAGTTCAAACATTAAAACGACGGTACGTTTTAATACGCGAATAAAATTATCAACCGCAGTGTCGCAACACTGCAACCAAAATCATCAAGATCATAACGCGAACTTGCACGTGGCTCGAAATTTACAAACACAGACAATGATACGCAAACTGGAGCACTTTCACAAATGGAAATCGGAAAGGATATCTACTAGTCTTTACGAAGAAGGAAATGAGGATTGGAACAGGAATCTGTGCTGCTTCAAGGTTATTTTATCATCTCAAAATTACTAATCTTCAATTAAAATATTACGATACAAACTCTAATAAATTGAAATCTACAAATTATAACTCAAAAACAAAATAACAAAAAATTATTCAAGAAAGAATTTGGCTTTACAAAATATAACAAAACGTAATCAAATGTAAGTTGACCATCATTGTATTTACGAGAGCAAAATTTACGTTACTAAAATAATTCAAATATCAACAAAATCTCATGAATAACAATTCAAACATAATACCAAATAAATAAATTGTCAACTTACATCGTTTCAAATCCAAACGAACAAATTCCATCTTGAATACAAACTCTGATAAGACCGCATGGTAAATTAACCTTCAACTATAACGACAGACACAACGAAGACAAAACTAGTAGGTCATTGTTCGAAGCGGGCTGGCTGCTGAGAGAACGAGTTTGCACAATACAAGCGTATTTACGTGAATGCTAATTTCACAATCTTAAATCAATATTGCCATTTTACTAAAAAAATAATACTCTACAAAATACAATTATTTTTTATATAAAATTTGGCTCGTGACAAAAAGTGTTTTTGTCACAATATATATATATATATATATATATATATATATATATATATATATATATATATATATGACTGTAATAAGTTAGAAATATAGTAACAAATTTGTGATATAAAATATTTGCTCACAACAATAATCATCGAGTTATCATAATGAAATCAAATTTTCAACTTATGATTATTATAATGATAATAACAATTTCATTTTTTCAGTGAAATATTAACATTTCTGTGACAAAAGTAATTTTTTTTAATAATTATTGTCATGGGACTTTTTTCTGCTTATCTAAAAACTAAAAATATACTTGTCGGAAGTGCTGATATCACTTCCGCTACAAGTAAAATTACTTTATTCATAAAAAAAATTAAATGTTATTTGAAACATAGTTTCAGAAGCCGCCAATACAAATTTTTAGTTAAAAACAATATTTTTTATTTGTAATTGCTAATTCATTTTAAAAAATGAAATTTTTAATATTTCAATCATAATTTCACAATAATATTACTCGCCTAAATTTATTACAAGTATTATTTAAAATTTGTCACAAAGTTAATTGTGTTTGAAAACTTTTTATAAATTGATGTTACCAGACCACTGTAATGCAATTATATTTTTTGACATTTATCGTATTATGTCGTATTATTCATCATTATGTCAGATAAGAAAAAAACACTTATTGAAATAGTAATCATGTAAATTTATTTAAATTTTATTGATATTTTATAAATATAAGCACTACAAAATTGTAAACATTCAGTTTCTACATATATTCAAAAAATGTTTATTTGACTGGAATATGAAAACAAATCTTTGTAATCGGGCTTAAATTCTTACTCTAAAACTTTTTCGTTCTATAATTGTTTAATTTGATCAATACTGGAAATGATATCAGCACTTTCAGCTTATGTGTTTCTAGTCTTTAGGCAAGCATCAAAAAGTTAGGTAGTGAGAATTTTCAAAAAATAAATAATATTTTTTTTTATCATATAATGCCGACTTCATATGTTAGTTTAAAAAAACAATAAAACATTGAAAATTATCACTATAAATTAATAAAGAAATAAAAAAATACATTTTTTCTGTATACTAGTTATTTATATAAAATGTACGTAAATATAGGTTATATAACATGAGTTCAAATATATCATGCTGAGTACAAAAAATTACGAGAATATTATAAAATTTAGTTTACTCAAAAATTGGCAAAAAAAATCATATGCGGTCGAAAATTACACTAACAAACCATAAAATAATAATAAATACCTATTCATTGACTTTTGATACGTTTTATACAATTCTGCATAACAGCACTTAATCAGGCGTGACTTGGGCATGTTCAAGCACAATCGGTACGTAGATGTGATTAAAAGTAAATTTTTCAAAACTTATTAAAGTCAGAGTATTCACTTTTTATAGATATCCAAATATAGAAAGATTTATATATAAATATGTATTTAAAATTTTTAAAAAACACTATCACTTCTTCATCACCAGTCAAATTTAATTATTAACTTTTTTAACTTATTGGTAAATTTGCTTGACTGGGTTTAGTGATAGTCAGCAGATATATTATAATTATTTAAAAATGCATTTAAAAAATTGTCGCCTAAATACCGAAGTAGGTTACAAAATATAAAAATTAAGGATATTTGTCTGCTTTCTCGATTTATTTCTATTCAGAAGATCTTTTGTGAAAAAAAACAACTCAGTTCAATGTCATCAATTCAGTATTGGTGAAACAAATAAAAAACATTAAGCCTTCTTCATGTTAAATAAGTCTTTTCAAATGAATTAAGCCTTTTTATGTGAATTAAGCCTTTTCCATTTGAATTATGATTCTCCATGTGAATTAAGCTCACAAAAATTTATAATTCTAATTTATCTAAATTTGTCAAATATCTGAATTTACAAGCCCTTAGTATATTTTTGAAAAGGATTAATTCAATTTCTTAAAATGAGTTGATTCGTGAATTAATTCTTTTTTGAATTAATTCATGCCCAGTTCTAATTACAATTTAAGAATAAAGTTTCGATTTACACTCAAATATTTACTGATATAAGTTTTTACTTGATGATCCTATTTTGTGTGCTTTTACAACAAAAACAAAAGATGTCCACAAATAGAATATGCAAAACAACAAATAAATAATCGTTTTATGGAATATTAATCAAATACAAAGATCGTGCAACAAAAAAAGAAAAGAATGCAAAAATATTTAAATATAAATCCAGATATAATTATCAAAAATTATTAATTCTAGTATTTTTCTTTGTACATTATGTTTCCTTCTTTTTTCCGAGTATTTTTGATATAAAACTCAATTTCTTAAAACGGTTTATCAATAACTATAATTAATGGGTTGACATAAATGGAAATGTTTGCAAGAACAAATGTTTCAAAGTGCTAAGAAAAACAGTATGTATGAGAGTGAATTACGTAAATATGTATAATTAATAAGAATATATGAGAATTGTGAACTTTTACCAAAAATAAATGTGACTTGACAAAAAAAAAACTTATCTTCACAAACAAATTTTTTAAGAGATTCAATTAAAGTCATTTCTGTCAAAATTTCACATTTTTAGATTATTGCATCAAACGGTTACCTGCACTCTTTCTATAACTGAAACCTGTTTTAGTTCTAGTATTATATAGATACGAGTTATTAAACAATGACAAATTCAATAGTTTTAAAACATTTTAACAAATTTTATATATATATATATATATATATATATATATATATATATATATATATACTAAGTAACTGATAACTAATATTGACTTAAGTGAAGGTATCTCTTGTATCTGGTCATAAATTAGTAAATAATTGTGTTACAATTTGAAAAATTTAATTTTGATAAGCGAACGAGTTAATAATAAAAGTTTCATAAAAACTATTTTCTAATAAACATTTTGCAGTTAAGAAACACAAATATAAATTCCTTTAAAAATATAAATACATTTAATAACATTCATATTATACTTGTTTAACCAGCGACAGTGTAGTAGTGGTAGTTGCTAAAAATTAATTTATTGAGTAGATTATGTTTTCATTATCAAGCAAAACTTTAACAACTCTAGATCTTCTCAGTTGTAATGTTTTCTAGATAAAATTGATACAACTCTATTAAATAAAATTTAATAGTACCTAGTTTTTGTGCAGGGTGATAAAACGAAGAAGAATGAATATATTTTTTAGTATGAGTAGGCTTCGTACATTGCAGCATAAAGAGAAGTTAAGTCATTTTTTATTTCCAACAAAATATCCAGAAAAGGCAAACAACCATTTTCTTCCACTTTCATATAATGAAAACTTTCTTGATTAATTGTTAATAAAATGAATCGAATATCACTTTCACGCTTATTTAAACTTTTTAATAAAATAATACATTTTTTAAACTAATGACTTATAATACAAACTCAAGTTTTTGGGAATTTTAGTTTATTTTTTTAGTCCTGCTTTTATGACAGTTGCGTAAACTTAAAATCAATTTTAAAACTAACATTATTTAGTACTTTTTTAATTTTTAATGCAACGTTATATACTACTGAATCATGATATTTATTTCACTTAATATTATTTATATTTAATTTTAGTAACTAAATTATTTATCAAAATAAATATGATATATTTATTTTTAAGATTATAAAATATATTTCCTGTTAACACGGTTCTTAAATAAAACATAAATATATCTGAGAACTTCAAACAATATAAGATTATCTAAGAAATGATGAAACTAGAAAAGTAAATTATTATGAACATTACTGTCATTACTTGTAATAAAGATTAATAAATTAATTAAAAAAAGTGATAAGAATCTTTCGAAACTCACTATATTCAAATAAAATAGGTTTAGGTTTAATGAGTATAAAAAAAAATCAAAATATTTTCTCTAGTATATTTAAACATAATATTTAATCTACATTTTTTTTTCGGTATTTATTTTATATTATGTAGCAATCTTTTAACCGGCAGCAGTAGTAGTGGTAGTAGTGGTGGTAGCTAAAAATTAAAAAAATACTCCTATTAATTATTACAAGAAAACATAAATTTTATTGCAAAACTTACTATGCCAGCAACCAGCCTTATGTCCATCATTGCTCAATGCCGCAGCAATATGTTGTACATGTACATTGTTAGGCAGTACAGGTTGAGCCACCTGAAAATTATATTAATATGAAAAATTTTTGAAACAAACTGAGTTAGTTAATACGAGTACAATTAATTAACAATATATTTAATTGTAAAATTGTAATTTAAATATATTTCTAATTTTAATTTTTTAATTTTAATTTTATTTATAGTAAATATTTTTGGTTTACGTATACATGAAAATAATTAACTTAGGTTAAAAAATATACTTACTGCAATGGCAACAACAAAAATAACGGCAATTGCAAGAAATACGACAAATTTCATTTTTGTATTAGTTGTCTATACTTCAAGCTAACTAAAGATGCATTTGCTCAAAATTTTTAATGTATATATACACAGAATTTTTTAAATTTGGCAATTATACATTTTTGGGAAATGTGAACAAATTATTTTAATAATAAATTATATAAATTTAATTATCTGTATCAAATATATTATTATATAATTTAATATATATATGTATTTAGTACATTCTATAATAATTTTTAAAAAATTATACCATTTTTTTTTAAATTTAAATATATAAGTATATATTAAAAATAAAGATAACAATTTAAAATTTATAAATTTTTTTTGAATAAAATTAAAAATTACAAAATAATAATTTGTTTAAAAAAATATTGTGTATTAATTTGTTTGTTGTGAGTATAAATTGACAAGAATTCACATTAAATTATATCAGTTTGTGCAATTGATTCAAACAAATATTATATACAAAAATGAAATTTTCAATTGTTTTATTTGTTGTCGCTATTTGTATTTTAGCATTGGTTGTAAGTATAAATTTCAAATAAATTATTTTTTTACTTACTAATTTATAGTAAATAAATAATTATTAAATATATTTATAAATTATATAACTGAACTAGTAAATAAATAAATTTTATTAGTACTTATTGGTAGATATTATTTTAGAGTAAAAATTATTATTTAAAAAAAAATTTCTATTGTTAGATGGCAGAACCTGCTCTGATGAACAATAATGAACAAAATAATGCTGGAGCCTTAAGCAGCAATGAACATAAAGCTAATTGCTGGCACAGTAAGTTATCTTTGTATTTGATATTAAATTTTATGGTTATTTAAATCAATAATTTTGTTTTTAGCAACTACTACCACTACTACTACAACTGCAGCTGGTTAAAATACATTCTAAAAACATGTAAAATATGTATTGTCAATTGTATATCTTTTAACTATAAACATGTATACTTAATGCAAATGGTATGAAATATATGCAATAAATTAAGTTTTGAAAAAAATTTATTTTTATCTGTATTTTTAACTGCAAAATGTTTATTACATAATAATTTTTGTATAACTTACTTTTATTATAATCAGCTCATTCGCTTATTAAAATTAAGTTTCTCAAATTACAACCTAATTTATTTACTAATTTATGACCAGACCACACACAAAAAATAGGACTTTCACCAAAGTCAATATTAAGTTATTAGTATTATTGGAAAGAGCATAAAATACTGAATAATTTGATATAAAATTTGTTTAAATGTTCTGTAAACTATTAAAATTTAAATTCACAAATTCAAAAAAGCATGTTTTGAGAAAATCTTTATTAAAATTTGGCATTGTTTAATAACACATATCTATATAACACTAAAACTAAAATCGGTTTTAGTAGTACGGAAAAAGGCCGGTAGCGTTTAATGCAATTATCTAAAAATGTAAAATTTTTGACCAAAATTATTTTATTTGGCTCTTTTAAGAAATTTGCTTGCTTGATACTAATATGGTACAAACATGTATGCAACATTGTTTTATACAAATTTATGATACGTCTTATATATGCTTTTTTATTCTTAGTTCTTAAAAACATTCGCATTAAATACAGTTACCGATTTACAGTTTCAAACAAATTAATTTTATATAATAAATATTCGGCAAAATGTCTACTAATTTTGATACTCTAACATTTTACATTAAAAAATTAGAAAAAATGTACAAAATAAAATAAAATCAATATTTTCTGATAAATATTTTTCATTTATATTTAAGTATTTTTGCATTGCATTTTTGTTGCACAATCTCTTTATATTTGATTAATATTCTATCAAATTTTTGTTTGTTTGTTCTTTTTGTAAATCTATTGTATTTGCTATAAAAATACATAAATTGAGATAATTTAGTTCAAATTAAAATTAGTATTTTTAAATGAAAATCAAAACTTTGTGCTTAATAATGTAGTATATATTTAATTACAAGTATATTTATCATGTTAATAATTAATTAATCAACGTGTTAAAAAGTTAATCACAGTTATAATGTGAAGTAAAGGCACAATGTTGCAATAACGAAATGGCGGAAACGTCAAAATACAAAGAAAGTTAATTAATCAATTAATTCGACTTTATTTGCTTATTCAATAATTTTGGTATAAAGCAATATTTTTCACACCTATTTTAAGAATATTAAACATTATGTATGCTGTGCATGTTATGCTTTTTCTACTCATGAGACATAAAAAAAAATTATACCAATTTTGTTTTTTGACCTCATTAATGTACATACTCCTCGTTTACATTCATGCATCGCTGCAGTTTTGTTTTCTATTAGTGAAAGGCGTAGAGTAGATTATTCACTATCATTTGTTTGAAAACTTGTATCGTCTTCATCTTCGTCGATTGACTCAAGCAATTTTTTCTTTAGTATCGATTTTACTTGATGAAAAGGAAAAATCACATATCGCCAAATCTGACGAATTTGTAAGTGCAGTAATACGTTTGACGACTAAAAATTGCTTAAGAAGGTTTTTCGGTAAATGAAGCTGAAAATAAGCCTATTTTCGTATTTTTTTTTATTGAAAGTATAAGAGATACAACTGGGCGACAATTTTACACTCATCATACACTAATGTATTTCGTACTCGATCTTTTCTATTTACACCACATACCACGTAAAAATCTCATTTCCACAGCAGTCATTTTCCGTTTATGCTTTTGCAACCAAACCCAACATTTACTACCATACATCAACGTAGGCACCAACACTGTATTGTATATACTCAAACGGGCTTCTTTGGGATTATTTACATTTCTAGCAAAAGTGCCCAAAGCACCCAAAACCTTGCAACCAGCATTTACTCTCCTTTCAATTTCACGATCAAAACAGCCATCTCTAGACAACAAACTACACAAATACACAAATTCATTTACCTGCTCTAAGCGTGCATTATCAATATATATATATATATATATATATATATATATATATATATATATATATATTATATTCAGTCGTAAAGTCACCCTTCTCAAAAACTAAAACTTTGCTTTTATCAACATTCAACACAAGATTTATATCTTTACCAACAACATTAATTCTATCAATCATCCTTCTCAGTTGCTCATCAGATTCAACCAAAACAACCACGTCATTAGCATTTGCTAAAGCAGGTACAACACAATCACCTATTTGTATACCATCATTACCACAGAAAGCTTTCCGAAGAAAAACTTCCATGTAAATTGAATAACCAAAGAGACATTACACAGCCCTGTTTCATGCCAAAAAAATATTAAAAAAAAATTTAAATAAAAAAACTTATTTAGACATTACTCAAAAACTTTGTCGCATATTATGCCCACTTATTTCTTAAGACCGAAAAGTTTATAACTGTGCGAAAAATTCACCTTTAAATTGAAAAAAAACTTGCTCCCTGATTTGTTTATTTAATTTTTATGTTAATTAATAATTATATTAATATATTTTTAAAGAGACGTACACAGAAATTGCTAGTAAATAAAAAAAAAATTATGGTAATAATTTGTCTAGTAACCGAGATATGATCGATTAAATTTAAAAAATAATTAAATTTAAATTTTTCATTTTTTTTGGAAAAAGTGGATTTCTGAATGTATGCAAAAAAAGAAAAAGTGCCTATACCCGCCATTTCTATGTAGAAAGAGATCATTATATTACTAGTATAATAATAACATTATTATCTAGCAACACCAAACATAACTACAACGTTAAGTGTATTTATTCTGACATCTTTGGTGGCCATATTGTGAAAAATATTACGTTAAATTAAGTGAATTAATAATTGCATTATTCATTTTTGCTTGAATTTGATTATTGAAAATGTGTGTAAGAGTGCAAGAAATGCAATGCATACCATCAAATTTGTCAATAATTGTATATTTGGCCAAAGAAAGATTAATTCTCACAAAGCACATAACAAATATAAATAATATATACATATACATACTATTCTACAACTGTTAGTAACTGGTTAAGGTTACTTGGCACGTATTTTTATTTATTTTTAGTTTAGTTTCTTTCAAACGCTTGAAGAAAAAATTATATATGTCACTCGGTGTAGATAATTTTTTGTGTGTTTCGTCCAGATTGCTTAACCGCGGTTTTGCCTCAGTCATAAATATCTGGGCTCAAAAAATTATCATCGTTTTCTACTCCTTGTAACATAATATATCATTGTTAATTTTCCAACTAACTAATCAATACAACTTCTAAAACAGTTGACACTTTAGTTGTTTAGTTAACTAGCTCAAAAACTTAAAACAAATTTGCAATAAGAAATTATGAAGAAATTTTTTAAAAATAAAGATTTACAGCAACAAATATAAGTAATTTTATTGCCAAAGTTTCTGATACAGATAAAACCAAAAATATGTATTTTTTAATAAAAACAGTTGATTGCATTTAATTTTTAGTGTTTCGTAATGTGGTTGTCATTGTACCGATTCCACAAGCAAGCAGTTTTTTATTCGAATTATACAGCGTTACCTTTCCTCTAAATCGGCCGAGTAAAAAATGAGATAGAAATGTGTCACTTATATCCAACAATAATTCATCTATACTATATACTCCCTGAAAATAAATATTTACATTATAAAAATTTAAAAAAAGTCGTTCTGTAAATATTAATATTCTAGAAATAATTAAATAGCTAAAATAAAATTGCTTTAGGTTTAAGTTCTGTATTCTTATTTATTAATAATCGACGTTCAGTGGATTATTAATAAATAAATACAGAACTTAAACATAAAGCCGTTTTAATTTGTATAATGAGTTCTGAAAGATTTTTTACTATAACATAGTCAAAAATCTTTCAGAACTCATTATATAAAAATAAACTGCTTTATGTTCAAGTTCTGTATTAAAATTTATTTTTATTTTACGTTTGGACGAAACTCAACGCTCGTCTTCATCAGGAAAACTGAGAGTAACTATCAGTTATCCTTGTGAAGACAAGCGTTGAGTTTCGTCGAAAAGTTGATTATAAATAAATTTTAATACTGAACTTAAACCTATAGCGGATTTATTTTTTTTTTTACAATGTTAATAAAATATAATGATATAATAATAATAATAATAAAAGACAATTACTTTCTAAAATATCAGAATATTTATGAAAAATTACTTACAGCAGTTTCAATCGTTAGGTCATCTTCAAATTACGTCTGAAATCTTAGCCTGAAGACTGTTTAACGGTTTAAACTGCACTAACTAATTTTTTTAATAAATATTGTGATATTTTACAAAGTAATTGTGTTTTATTATTTATCTTAATTGTTTTTAATATTTTACAAAAAAATTATTGTTTATTATACAAAGGCGTGTTAACGTAGATTAATTTATTATTTGATTAATAAAATCGCCATAAATGAACTAATTTATTCATTATACATTCATTTATTATTTTAATTTAAAATTTAAGTAAAGATTTAATTAGTTCACTAATGGCGATTTTAGCATTCAAATATGAAACTAAAACATTTTTCCAATTTTACTATAAAAATTACAATATATTTCCTTTTAAAATGTTTACCTTTGGAATGGGGCATTTTGAAGGTGCTCCTAATAAAAAATTACCCAAGATAAACAATTCGTTTATACCTCTTTCTAAAGTTGAACAAGCCTTTTGTCTTTTCACATTGACAAGTGTTATCCATTTCTTATTTAGATATTGCCAAGATTCAATGAAAAACTATTCATAAAATAATTATTAATTCATAATTTTTTATATAATTATTAATCATAATTTTATAACTAAAATTGAAAAAACTTTAGTTTAAAATGTATCGGTAAAGCATTGTTTTAGACAAATCATACTGAAACCCAAATTACATTATTAAAGTTAGTATTATAATACTACTGTTTCTTCAAGTCACTCTACTCTACTAGTAGAGTAACTGTTTAGACAAAGCTAGTAGTTTGGTAGAGGAAAGTTTAGTTTAGAGTTCTTTCAGCTTCCATGCTGTTCATTTTCGTACGTATTCAAATATAATACTACTATTATTTAATGATGGCAATTGTTTAACAAACTCAACAACTTTCATTTATAAATAAAATGCACGTTTTGCATCTGACTATTCTACCAATACTCTACGCTATTGTAAAAAATCTATTTGCATTGGTAATAAACCAGTAGAGTAAAGTAAGTTTATGTTAACATAGTAAAAAAATCTTTCAGAACTCATTATATTAAAAGAAAACGGTTATAGGTTATAGATCTGTATTAATATTTATTAATAATCGACGTTTCTACGAACTTATGTATGTCATACATACGTATGTCATCATCAGGAACACTGAC
This sequence comes from Clivina fossor, assembly GCA_963966155.1. Classification (NCBI taxonomy): domain Eukaryota; kingdom Metazoa; phylum Arthropoda; class Insecta; order Coleoptera; family Carabidae; genus Clivina; species Clivina fossor. Next base: position 1,804,482 of record CAWYQG010000030.1, read on the forward strand.
ACAAACGACATTTACAGTAAATAACAAGATTAGAAGTATATGGGTAAACCCATATATAGACTACTTTGACATTTCTCGGAAAGTTGGCAACACTGTATTTTAATAATATTATAATTTATGTGAGCACTAGCAGATACTTTTCTGAAAATTTGATCAAAATCGAATAAATAATGTAGCCACAATGAATTTTTAAAAAATTTTGTGATGTTTTTCTCGATAAGTTGGCAACATTGTATTTTGTTAAAATTGCATAATTAATTTAAGCACTAGGAAAAACTTTTATGAAAATTTGATTAAAATCGGTTAAATAAAATGGTCATAATAAATTTTTAAAAATTTTACTATTTTTTTTCTCGGAAAGTTGGCAACACTGTATTTTGTTAAAATTACATAAATTATATGAATACTAGGAAAATCTTTTGTGAAAATTTGAGTAAAATCGGTTGAATAACATGGCCATAATAAAATTTTTAAAACTTTAGTAATTTTTTTCTCGGAAAGTTGGCATCACTGGAAAAAAACAAAATCACATGACCATCTTGGGCACTAGACAAATTTATCCTAAAAATTTCATTAAAATCGGTTGAACCGTCTAGGAGGAGTTGCGGCCACAAAATTTTGTCTGAGGACCGAGCGAGCGAGCTGACGACGCACATCCATACACCCACATAAACTAAGTTCAGATTCGTCATCTACAGGCTATATGAAGGATTTCTATACAATTTTTTATTTTTTTTTGAAAATGTTACAGACACCGTACCAAACGCTATACCACTTTTTCCTTGCAGTCAAAGTAGGTAGTTAAAAGAAACAAGTTACTAGTTATTTACTGTAAATATTTGTATCGTTTCCCTGATGAGAACTATAACTTAAAGCCGTTTTATTTTAAGTTTATGTTGCTCAATAATTTGAATAAATAAAAGTAAATAAATAATAAAAGTGTGTTGAAGCAGTTTTGACATACATGAACAATAAATTAATATTTGTTGTTTATAAGCAACGTTTCGACGAAAGTCAACGCTCGCGGCTTTATCATGAAAAACTGATACAAATAACATTACCATAAACAATAGTACATAGGAACAAATTACTAGGTAACAAATAAGTCACTAGATCATAAAATTTTAAAGATTTTTAATTAATGGAAGCTAAATTTTAATTAACGCACAGTGATTGATGTTGTTGTTTTCCTTATACAATTCAATTGCTTCTCTTATTGAGTTAAATAAAATATAGCTTCCATTAATTAAAAATCTATAAAATTTTATTATCTAGTCACTTATTTGTTATTTAGTAACTTGTTTCTATGTAATTGTTCTTTACGGTAATGTTATTTGTATCAGTTTTTCTTGATAAAGATGAGCGCTGAGTTTCGTTGAAATGTTCATTATATATAAATGTCAATAAAGAACTTGATCCTAAAGCAGCTTTATTTTATATAATGAGTTCTAAAAGATTTTTACTATGTTAATATTTGTTATTTATCTGTAGTAAATTTTAAGCTAAAGTTACTGTATTAATTTCGTTATAAATTTTATTATAAAATTAACGAACATGAACTTTATCATCAAAATCTTCCACCATATTACCAGTGCCTGACACAATTACATATGTATCATTTATTAAATTTGCTGATGCATTGAAGTTCCATACATCTGGTAAACAATTATACACTTCTTCAATAGTGTATTTCACTGGATCTTTAAACTAAATAAAAACATTATTTATTTGTATTTTTTCTTAAATAATGCAGAAACCTAAGTAGTATTAGTAGATATTTCAATTAAAAAAAAAAAAAACATTTGAGAAATTAATAGTATTACAATTTGAATAACATTGTTTGGAGAAAACTAATTTCGCGATAATAGAAAGAGTTTATACCATACCTTTTGGGTGCATAGCGTAATTGTGTATGTAGGTATGTACCATAATTTCTTTTAGAATCATTTTTGAAAACATTATTTGAGAAAAATAAAAGAAAAATTGAAATACACGTCAAATACAAGCCATAAAATAAATTTCCACTAAATATAAAATATTATTTTTGATATTTCTAGTTCAATATACAATAAATTGTAATAATATACATTTTTAAAATAACATATTCTGTTATTAATGAATTAATAACTATTTTTTAACAGATAATTAAAAATATTTAGTAATACGCAAACATTATCGAATTTGTACTTTAATTGTCTAAATAAAAAAAAAATAATATCAAAAATATATAAATAGATTATCAAGTAAAAGTAATTAAAATATATAATTTATGAGTTTTAATTAAAAGCATAAATGTTC